>CANNZV010001207.1:0-173474 GCA_947561585.1 Caprella mutica | reverse complement strand
ATAATTAATTATATAATAATTAATTATATAATAATTAATTATATAATAATTAATTATATAATAATTAATTATTGTTATATCTTATATGGGAATAAGTATATTTTACATGTAGGGAAAACTTAACTCTCCACACTTAACTCTTCACACTTAACTCTTCACACTTAACTCTTCACACTTTACTCTTCACACTTAACTCTTCACACTTAACTCTTCACACTTAACTCTTCACACTTAACTCTTCACACTTTACTCTTCACACTTAACTCTTCACACTTAACTCTTCACACTTAACTCTTCACACTTAACTCTTCACACTTAACTCTTCACACTTAACTCTTCACACTTAACTCTTCACACTTAACTCTTAACACTTAACTCTTAACACTTAACTCTTCACACTTAACTCTTCACACTTAACTCTTCACACTTAACTCTTCACACTTAACTCTTCACACTTAACTCTTCACACTTAACTCTTCACACTTAACTCTTCACACTTAACTCTTAACTCTTCACACTTAACTCTTCACACTTAACTCTTCACACTTAACTCTTCACACTTAACTCTTCACACTTAACTCTTCACACTTAACTCTTCACCTTAACTCTTCACTCTTAACTCTTAACACTCTCTGCCCTAATATTGAAAATAAAAACTATTTTAATCCAAACTTTTAACCCTAATAATTTCTGTCAAACAACCTTTAATAATTTGTGAAAAAAGTGCACAGTGAAGTGTTAAAGTATTACTTTTCTAATTAAATCTAATTTGTATATTTAAAATTGGCAAAATACCATAAACACAGAGTATACAGAACCTCTAAAAAGATGCAACTTCAAAGTGTCCAAATAACCTGAGGTATTTTGTAGACCCATCACCAAAGGTTCCCTTTCTATATGCTAATGGACTCACAATTGTCGATCATTGCCAAGAAATTCGAATTTGAAACTCCGAACACGAATATTGAAATTTGGAAGGAAATTAAATTTGCAGAGGCGTCCACTCCTTTCTAAAAAATTATAGCAATCTACAGATGGAGAAGAGAGCTACCAGGAATATTTAAATTCGGAGATGGTTGAAAGAAGAACATTTCTAAGGTTAGTACACCGGGGATGGCTATTTTCTGTGTCTTCAAAGACTTCAATGATAATAAATATATTGAGAAAATGATGGAAAGAGTCTCCATAATCTCCCCGTGTAGTGTAATTTATTTATTAATCGTATGTGGGAATTCGAAAATGTTCACTCCAGTTATTTATTTTTTCCTTATTTTTAGTAATTCATTTATTAAGAAGTATATCACCGTAGAAGATTTATTACAACAATTCAGTAATTGATTTATTCAGTATTTCATTTATTCAGTTTTTCATTTATACAGTATTCTATTTATTCAGTATTTCATTTATTCAGTATTCTATTTATTCAGTATTTCATTTATTCAGTATTTCATTTATTCAGTATTTCATTTATTCAGTATTTCATATATTCAGATTTTCATTTATTCAGTATTTCATTTATTCAGTATTTCATTTATTCAGTATTTCATTTATTCATTAAATATTCCTTAATTCCTATGTAAATACCACCAGAGTTTCTGTGGATGATGTTCGTTCAAATATGATAAAATGCCATCGATTAAACGTCTAATGGACGTAGTTTAGGGGGGGGGGGGGAGGGGGGTGAACACTTAACTGCAATTTACTAAAAGCTTCTCTCGCTTTTTAAGGCAAGTCTTAAGAGGCTAAAGTCTCTTGCAAACCATTCAGGAAATACTCAAAATGACAGTCTGGACTCGTTAGTGGTACCTACATTAACATCTTCTCGGTTCTTTTAACCTCTTACTCGGGAATATTTTAACGAATAGTAAAATGGTACAAAAATTAAAACAATCATTTAACAAATTTAATTTTCGTAATTTCAAGCATTCATTATTGTTTGAATAATTTGTATATTTTATTAAATAATTTATGTATCGGTTTATTTATTCATGTATTTTTTTAATAATTTATGAATCTACTTATCCTTTCAAGATGCATGTAAGGCTCGAACTCTTAGAACTGATTTACCGCACCGTCTAAATTTTGCAAAATGGTTTCTGCAAAGAAATGAACGTTTTGTCGAAGATATCGTGATTGGTGAAGGAAATTTATTTCGATGAATGAAAGAGTCAATAAACAAAACGTTAATTGAATGAAAAATAATATGATTTACTTTTTACTAGTACCATATGGAAATAAATTATACCCATTATGAATTTCTTTGTGTGTTTAACCTCGCACAAACCCTTTTTATTTTCATTTTCTAATTCGCTGCAGGATGTTTAATTTAGTCGTAACTTTACCAGATTTTCATTATAGATGCAAAAAAAGTACACGAATAAAACTGTCGTTTTAGAAAATTCCTCGCTTTGATAGTTTGTAAAATAAACTAATTTGAAAATAGATATCTTTTTTAGCGCCACCCTGTATATATATTTTTTCAATTATTTCTATACTTTTTCAATTATTATTATGTATTTTTATTGTTAATATTTATATAATTAGAAATTTTATTTAGATTTTTGCTTGTTTTCATTTTTAATAATTGAAGTCTATGAAAATGAACTTTGATTACCTATAACTTCTTTACAAAGAGTTTTTCAACTAGGTAATTAATGAGTTTTCATGGTTTAATTACCCCCGAAAAGCTGGTGAAAAATCTTTTCATTATGAACAGTTCGCTGCGAACCAAATCACCCACTCTGAAAATTAATTAATTACTAGCCTGTCAAAAATGAAACAAATATGGATGCCGAAAAGTCGTCCAGACGATAGAAAAAAACTGACGACTAATTGCAAACTTGGTTGTATTTTCAATCATCAACATTATGGTTGTCAATTTTGAAAATGAACATCTTTATGAAAAAATGTATAAACCTTTTACAGAAAAAAAATCTGGGGAGTTTTAATATTATTAGTATAATTTTAATCATCTTGTTCCTTTGTTGCTAAATGGTCATTATAGTAACTATACTAGACTATAGTAACCATAGATTACTATTTAATATTTTTTAGGGTAACTACTCAATTATCGTGTGCTCACAGTTACCGTACAAAGGGTGTTAATATAAATCATAAGCCAACCTGAATGGTGAAAAAATTTAGTAACCTATCATGACGTAACACCAACTGTACGGTAACTGTAAGCAGTCGGCAATTGAGTCGTTACCCCATATAAAATTTATCATATATTTACCATAATAGATGATCTAAAGTAACATACATATTAAATATTATAAAAAAATTTAATTAGATGGACTTCATGAAATAAAAGGTTATATTTCATTTAAAACTATACATAACTATCTGTCGATTTGGCGACACTGTAACTAAATCTGAATTATTGGTACTTAATAGTTGCTAACTAATCCTTAGTAAAGAGAATTAAGTCACACAGACATAGCTATTAATTATCTCAAACAAACAGTGATTAATCAAAATGATTTGAGAGAACTATAATACGTCATTGTTAGACAGTTGAACAATGAACATAAATCTTGATACGAGATATCAATATTGATACGAGATATCAATATTGATACGAGATATCAATATTGATGCGAGATATCAATATTGATACGAGATATCAATATTGATACGAGATATCAATATTGATACGAGATATCAATATTGATACGAGATATCAATATTGATACGAGATATCAATATTGATGCGAGATATCAATATTGATACGAGATATCAATATTGATACGAGATATCAATATTGATACGAGATATCAATATTGATGCGAAATATTAGACCAGAATTAGTTACAAAAATTAACCAGAACTAAAGCAAGAATAGGTCAGAATTAAAATCAAAATAGACCATAGTTATAGTCAAAATAGACCATAGTTAAAGTCAAAAAAGACCATAGTTAAAGTCAAAATATACCAGAATTTTAGTCAAAATAGACCATAGTTAAAGTCAAAAAAGACCAGAATTTTAGTCAAAATAGACCATAGTTAAAGTCAAAAAAGACCAGAATTAAAGTCAAACTAGACCATAGTTAAAGTCAAAATAGACCAGAATTAAAGTCAAAATAGACCATGGTTAAAATCAAAATAGACCATAGTTAAAGTCAAAATAGACCAGAAGTAAAGTCGAAATAGACCAGAATTAAAGTTAAAATAGACCAGCGTTAAAGTCAAAATAGACCAGAGTTACCACTTTCAAGTATTCACAGTTTCCTCAAATTAGTTCCACTACATTTTGGTCGATTTTCGAACTTTGTCTCTCTAATTGGTTGGTGTGGTCGAAGTTCCCAAATTCAAGAAATCAATTCGAAAAGTTTGTTCTGTTAATATCACGACAGTTGTGAGTTCACTGAATAGTTTTATCTTTTATAATCGGCAGGTTAACTACAATAAATAATATTCATATTGGTATCCTTGTTAAATATAAAAATATTGAATTCGTATGTCATTTGGAAATTTTTGACAAATTTTAATAATGTCCACCAAAAGACGTTGAGTCATCGCTATCTAAATTGTATGACAAATTACAATAGAATTTTCGTATTTCGTACCATTAATTATGTAGTTAACTAATATTATTCATGTTTATTTTTATGGAAAACTAATATAGTATATTAACTACATTCATAGATAAATTGAGCTCATCTTAGACTATCGGTTCCATCGCCCATATTTTACCCTCTGTTTAATAGTCTAAGTTAGAGGGTAAGTACTCAATTACCGTATTCTCACAGTTACCGTACAAGGGGCCTTAACATAAGTCATTAGCCAATCTGAATGATGAAAAAATTACCCATCCATGACGTAACACCCACTGTACGGTAACTGTAATCAGTTGGTAATTGAGTCGTTTCCCTACATAACATTTTTAAGTCTGTTTACATATGATTTAAATTAACTCACATTAAATATAATTTAACTATAAATACTTCAAGCAATAAATGGTTAACTAGCAGTAACTCTCATCCAAAATATTGCTAGGGCTGGAGATGCCCAAGCAAACATGTTTTCATTTCCTCATACCTCATTATAACATCTTAATTAAGTTGCTACAAAATGCTACACACCTTTCACCGAGAACTAATTAGTTATTATTAATAATTAACATCAAATTATCTATCGTACAATAAAGTTTTTATTGGAGATATTTAAGCTAAATGAACTCCGTTTAGTAATTAAAATATTCTGTTTAAACTTATTAACGATATGAAATATAATTAAGCAGGTAATTAAAGAAATAAATTCACTTTTCATTAAATATAATTAGAAAAACTTAATAAGGAATTGGTATTCAATTTTTTTAATAAATTAATAAATATTAAACTTTTTGATTGAACTGGTTTGATTTTTTCAATTAAATACGTGTGTGATATAAATTCAACATGGTACCTATTTATCCAACTTTAATTCGACGTGGTATTTATTTATTCGATTTTAATTCAATATTGTATAAATTTTTAAACTTGAATTCAACATGGTACCTATCTATTCATTCAACCTGCATTCAACATGATACTATATATTCAACTTGAATTCAACATGGTATCTATTCATTCAACATGCATTCAACATGGTACTATTTATTCAACTTGAATTCAACATGGTATCTATTCATTCAACATGGTACTATTTATTCAACTTGAATTCAACATGGTATCTATTCATTCAACATGCATTCAACATGGTACTATATATTCAACTTGAATTCAACATGGTATCTATTCATTCAACATGCATTCAACATGGTACTATTTATTCAACTTGAATTCAACATGGTATCTATTCATTCAACATGCATTCAACATGATACTATTCATTCAACTTGAATTCAACATGGTATCTATATTTTACCATGTTGAATTCAAATAACACTGAATATTATTCACAAACAACTTCAAACAAAAAGTGTCACTTCATTTATCGCTGGTAGGAATTTTGCCTTCCTCCTCTCTTCACATCCAGTTTGCGAAGAGCTTCTTCAAACTTCAGAGACTTATTTTTTCGAGACAAAGTTAGTAGATCTTCAAGTGTTGTTAGCGTCTCTGGTTAATTAAGCCTCAACGAGACCATGTACAGTGGCATTTTAAAGCCATGCCACTTGTGATTGCAGCCAACAAAATTTAGTGGCAAACAAAAGAGCAATTGGCATAAGTTTATGTAGAATAGTGCCATCTGGCATATCTATTCCTAGAAGATATGTTAAGGGTCTTTGAAACATTGGCATAAGTTGATGTAGAATAATGGCATCTGGTATACCTATTCCAAGAAGAAACATATTAAAGCATTTTGAAAAATCGGCTTAAGCTGTTGCCATATGGCATATCTATTCCTAGATGATTCATCAAGGGCTTTTGAAACATTGGCTTAAGTTGTTGCCATATGGCATATCCATTCCATGGGAATACATTTGGAAGTACTTGCTTAAGTTGATGCCAGATAGCACCATAGTAATTCATTTCAGTGGACAGGTTTATTGCTGAAGTTGTGTCGGAAGTAGGCCTACAGATAGACCTATAAATGCGGTGGAGATCGTCCAGACGAACAGGCTACGCACCAGAATGAGTTTTCGAAATTGGGTTACTCCTACATTATCTAACGTTAATATATGTAATAAGATAAATAAGATAATTTATATTTCAACATCCCAGTTATAACATTCAAACTAAATTAGTTTCTATTTATATTTACTTTTCAAACATTTTTATCTCGTGACTTACTATTGGTAAATGCTTTTATTTTTCAGGCAAAAATCATTATCTCTTTAAGCAATCTCATTATATTTAACATTATAAACTTTCAAGTATGCACACATAATAACTTACAAGATACACTTATTTGAAAGGCAGAAAGAAGTCAAGTAACTTTTGTTCTGCATTTTTAAAACAATCTTCAAAATTTCTTTAAAATTCAAATTTCTAAGTTAATAAATATGAAATATTTCAAAGATAGTAAATCAAAGTCAGGAGATCCAATTAGTCAATTAAATTATTTACTTTTTATTATATCATATTATTTATAAACTAGCGTATCACCGTGGAAATTCCATGGAATTGGGAAATCAACAAATAGGTTTGTGTCTTGGTCTAATCAACAAAAATCAACGTGTCAGTCAGTTAAACAGTTTAATTACAGAGAGTAAATTAAATATTATTAATTATTCAAGTAGCTACAGTTAATTTCATACATTTAATATTATCACCATTATGCAACCTTAATCTAAACTAAGTTATATTTCAGATCTACAGTTTACCTTCACTTCCCCCGCCTACACTTTCAGTCACCTTCACTTCCCCCGCCTACACTTTCAGTCATCTTCACTTCCCCCGCCTACACTTTCAGTCACTTTCACTTCCCCCGCCTGCACTTTCAGTTACTTTCACTTCCCCCGCCTACACTTTCAGTCACCTTCACTTCCCCCGCCTACACTTTCAGTCACCTTCACTTCCCCCGCCTACACTTTCAGTCACCTTCACTTCCCCCGCCTACACTTTCAGTCACTTTCACTTCCCCCGCCTACACTTTCAGTCACCTTCACTTCCCCCGCCTACACTTTCAGTCACCTTCACTTCCCCCGCCTACACTTTCAGTCACCTTCACTTCCCCCGCCTACACTTTCAGTCACTTTCACTTCCCCCGCCTACACTTTCACTCACCTTCACTTCCCCCGCCTACACTTTCAGTCACTTTCACTTCCCCCGCCTACACTTTCACTCACCTTCACTTCCCCCGCCTACACTTACAAACCACTCATTACTATACAGGGTGACCGATAAAAAGTGTACCCAATTTTGAATTAATAAAAATTATCGTATTTCTAAGAAGACTCACAAGTGAAATTAAAAATTTGAATTTTTGTACCCATTCTACCACGGTAGCCGGTAAATTGCTCGAAAACAATTGCTCGAAAAACAATTGTTCGAATGAACAATTGCTCGAATGAACAATTGCTCGAAAGAACAATTGCTCGAAAGACAATTGCTCGAAAAACAATTGCTCGAAAAACAATTGCGCGAACGAACAATTGATCGAATGAACAATTGCTCGAAAAACAATTGCGCGAACGAACAATTGATCGAATGAACAATTGCTCGAATTATCAAATTGCTCGAATGAACAAAATTGCTCGAATTATAAAATTGCACCGTTTTCGATTTTATAAAAGTCAGTTATACATGAAGTGGAGCTGCACCTAACAATCCTTGTTTCTTTTTAGTAATTGATTATTAATCATTCTATGGATAATTTTAATTATTACTCATTCTGCATAATCTTTTTTTAGATCGTCTGTGTCATCTCGTATGTAACATGTGAATTGGAATCATGTGGTGAATCACTACTATTCATGTATTTTTATCATAAAACCCGAAAATTAATATATTACTAGTCTATCTGTATGTGGCACCTCAATAGGTGAAATAACTCAAATTAAGTTATGGCAGAGTTTTAATAAATCTACAAAAAATTTCGGGCTTTATGATAAAAAAACATGAATAG
The DNA here is from genome assembly GCA_947561585.1 of Caprella mutica. NCBI lineage: Eukaryota > Metazoa > Arthropoda > Malacostraca > Amphipoda > Caprellidae > Caprella > Caprella mutica. The sequence continues at coordinate 164,962 of CANNZV010001207.1, read as the reverse complement.
TAGTGATTCACCACATGATTCCAATTCACATGTTGCATACGAGATGACACAAACGGTCTCAAAAAAGATTATGCAGAATGAGTAATAATTAAAATTATACATAGAATGATTAATGATCAATTACTAAAAAAACAAGGATTGTTAGGTGTAGCTCCACTTCATGAAAATAATGATTTTATCGTCCCGCAAGACGCGATATTATTTTGGCCACTGACTCACCACTTGATGCTGATTTTTGGTATTGAATATGTTCAATCTTAAGTAATGTCAGTGGTAGAATGAATACATGAAAAAATTCTATTTATATATTTTGCTTTAAATCTCTACTTACAAATATAATATTTAGACTAATTAATAATCCTTTACAGTACATACACGCTATCGTATTAATAATATATATCATCTACTCTACTCTTACTCCTTCAACATGGAGTTATATTATTATTATTATTTATTCCACGCATTTATCATTTTTTCACTTCAAAGCCGATCAAGTTTTTGTTTTTATATTAAATACACTAGATTATTCTGCAGTCAATTATCTGAATAGACTCTTGTCAAAAGAGAAAGATTAACTGAGAGGAAAATGAAGAGGTAAAATTTCAATAAGAGGATATTGATGGTGGGGTATAAGTTCTGAGTCATTGAACAGTTCCACAATTTCGGTCATAAAAAAAAATATAGTTGACATTTAATTCGCTATTTTTACTTTATTTATTATGGATACCAATTAAAGTAACGAGTTGAAATGTCGAATTATTTATATGCCTTTCTCAAAGTGATCGAAATTGTGGGACTGTTCGATACCAGGGAATTTACCCCACCATCAATATAAGCTGATAGAGGCATATCCTCTCATTGAAACTTTGAAATAGAGGTTTGATGGAATAGAGGATAGAAGTGAGCTGTTAGAGGTTTGAGAGTCACTTTGGCTAATTGGAGAGGCGGCCAATTAAATCAATTGCCTTTATATATTTCAATTATTTCACTCAGTGAATATTCATTCATCTGTACGTCAGTTATGAGTTCAGTGTGCTAAATGTTTGCAATTGGAAATATCTATTTCATTGAAAATATTTTTTAATGATATTCTTAGCTTTTTTTAACAGCTATAAATGATAGCCAATGCAAAGAGACAGCGCCATCACACGGACATTCATTGCATCAATTGACTGTGTGGTGTTTGGATTATTTTATACAATGACATTTACCGATATTGGTCCTAGGAAATATCAGTCTTGGAAAATTCAATTTCAGAAAATTTGGTCTCGCAAAAGCTCGGTCTCAGTTTATAATGGTGTTATTAAAGAACAATAATAGAAAAATTGAAATTATGAGTACTAAAAATGTATAGTTTATTTATTAAAATAGGATAACATCATTAACTGTTGTAAAATGATGCGTAACATTAGTAATTTTAACCTGTTTTGACATTTATTTAACATGAGATTTGAGCGGAACATTCGGTCTTGGAATATTCGGTTTCAGGTATAAATAAATCTTATGAATTAGGGTTCTAGGAATTTTCGCCGTGGGAAAATTCGCCGTCGGATTTTTCGCCGTTGGAAATTTCGCCGTAGGAAATTTCGCCGTTGGGAAAATTCGCCATGAGGAATATTCGCCGTGAAGAAGAAATTATAGAGGACATAACTATTCAAATACCTATAAGTATTGATAAGAAATATTGATAATTATAAAATAGCTAAACCAATTTCTTAAATAACTATACGACAGAAAGTTTTAGATAATTTTATAAGAATTTATAATTGTAAATAGTAATTGTACTTGATTATGTAATATTGTATATCTGATAAAACTAAGATGCCTAAAATTTATGTTAATTGTTCATATATGCAATGTATATTCTAATCATTACTCTTATAGTTTTGTGTCACGAGAGGTCGCTGTATAACATTTGGAGTGTTTTGATTGGTTGACTAAATAGTCGAAGCTAATTTCTTTGTTAAAAAAATGTTCAGTAAAAATGAATAAGATCACTAGTGATAGTCAGCTATGTTTGGCTAGTCCTAGTCAGTTCCCATCACTTTCTCTTAATTAAAAAGTATTTATTTTCCTATGTGTTTAATATTGTGAATTTAAGATAAGGCTTTTCAGTACTATTCTGAGTTATTGATGGTTTCATACCTACCTAATTATTGATTGTTTTGATTTATTCGGTATTACATTGTATGGTTTACCTCTTGAAATCTGAATTATTATGGTAGTACACTGTTTATAATGCTACATTTAAAATATCAAATTCTTAAAAATCCTAGTTGCTGCGATTCTACCGTAATCTGAGGAATAAATAGGAATATAATATGTTTAGTCATATATTAATATTCATATTATTTATATATAGTTATTAACATATATAGAAAGGAATATACTTAGTTATATTATTATTTAAACCTTATTTAAATATTTCTCACGGCGAATCTTCCTAACGGCGAATTTTCAAACGGGCGAAAATTCCCGCGGCAAAAATTCCGATAGCGAAATTTCTCACGGCGATTCTCCGGTCACCATGAATTAGATGTATAGGAAGGCGCGCCGCCCCATGTCATTAAACAATCATGAAGTGTGCAGTACAACAAACTAGCGGATAGAGCAAACTACATAACGGTCCTTTATGTTGAGAGGTCATTTATAATTCAGATACCGAAATTTTAATATCGAATATTCCGAGACCGAATTTTCCGGCCACGAGTGATATCCTCCATAGGAATAATTTACTGCAAAAATATTTTGAACAAGTATGACGTTACTTTATATATTTTAAATATGGTTATATACTTTTAATGTGATTTTTGTTATGATTCAAATATTTTTTTAAATGTTGAACATATTTTTAAACTGGCTTATATATTTTAAATTGATTTTTTTAATGTGGTTCATATATTTTAGCGTGAAAAATTAATATAGACTCATTTATAATATTTTTCTCGACTTTCTTTTAAGTAGAATAGTTATATAGATTTTATCTTTTCCATTTGGTCATCAGTGCCTCTTAAACTGACGCACGTAACCGAATTAGGTTTTTTAATTAAAACTTTTATTACAAACTTCTAAGCTTCTGCTTCGTAATTATTTTTCCCAAACTTTTGATTAAGAAAAGTATGTATCAGGGATACCAAAACACTAAACTAAAAAAAAGAAACTAAACACTTAAGATAAACCACCAAAATAAAATAAAACATCTAAGCTAGGGTAAGCTACGAATTATCGGTCAGTTCTTCATCTTCGGTCATATAAGAAAAAAACTATATCAAAATTGTTATTATTGGATAGCACTGTGTAATGATATATAATTTTTATATTATTTTTTCTTATATGACCGAAAATGTAGTACTGACCGATAATTCAGAACTTACCCTAATTAAAATTCATCATCGGAGAATTGGTATCTAAAGAATCTGTAAAATCATAAATACATAAAATGTTAAACTTTGAAAGGCAAACAGAAATTGTAAAAAGCTTGTAAATATAGTGAACCCCAATAACATCTGAGGTGCATGATCTTAACATGATCCCATTATTGATTAAATTTATTTGATTCTTCAATAAAGTTTATTTTATTCTTCAATCAAATTTATTTTATTATTATATTAAATATATGATACTATTTTATTTTATTTAGTTTAGTATATAATTCTAAAAATAAAGGACGGGCTTCCTTCCCTACATATTACATTATTTAACTCTATCATATTACTTTCTTTACCCAAAAACAACAGCAACAACAACTTTCATGTCCTTAATTTATATCAATTATCTTTTTCTCATTAAGCCACTAATAATCATTTAATGTAACTTTCCCGTCAATTAGTCTTTTAATTAATTGGCGAAATGAGATGACAGGAGCATAGCAATGAGCGACGATTCTTAACAGAGTATCTTGTGACGTCATCACACCAACTGAAATATATATTAAAAACTTAGCAGTTAAATAATTTCACTTTAAATCTTTTAGAAGAAAATAGGAAGAATAAAATTAAATTAAATAAATTTACTATTTGTTTCTTCAACTATCGAAACTTTCCTCACTTTAAATTACTTTAAATATGGTAATAAAAAAGTTGATCTGATGACGTCACGCACACAACACACCTCTATTGTCGCTACTTGCTTTTCTTATTAATTGCATTAAATTATTAATGGTTAGTATGTGAGTTGATGCTGTAGGGAGAGGTAGTGTTATATGTTAGAAAAATAATCATGTCAAAATTAGAAATTAATAAATATATTATAATAATAATCATGTTGATATGAATGTATTATAATCATATTACAATAAATATATAATAAGCATATTAAATTAAGCATGTAAATATAATAAATATATTATAATCATGGTAAGATATGTAAATAATATTAACATATTATAAAGTATATGCTAAAAGTGTTAAATGAGACGTTTTTACTATTAATAAATATATACAATATTAATTATAAAAACCTATAAACTATACACTCAATAAATATTAGTAATAAATATTAATCACTAAGTTATTTTTAAAGTAGAATTTTTTTCATCTATTTTTAATATTTATTCTAATTTACTAATTGGTCACTTTCTGGGAAATTTTTAATAAATTTATGAAGTGCAGCAAATTGGAAACGACGAAAAAATTGTACATCCTTTCATATTCCTAGAGCTTTCGAATAATAAAATATTCATTATCAATAACCTAATTCAGATTAATTTCAAAGAAACATATAGACCTGAGAAGTATTTTGTCTACCCATAATAATAAAGTCACTTATATAGTTAGTGAAAAGTAATATTAGAGAAAAGGAAAAACAATTAGTTATTTACCCGAACTTTGGCCCCCTTCACACTTGCGTTTTTCAACGCCGCCCTAGAAATAATGCTCATGGCAAAAAGTTTAGCTACAATTGATTTTAACGGAGCCCTTCAACTTGTGTTTTTTTTTTCACCAGCATTTTTTCTAACGCAAGTGTGAAGGGCTCCGTTAAAATCAATTGTCGCTAAACTTTTTGCCATGAGCATTTTTTTAAAGGCGGCGTATAGAAACGCAAGTGTGAAGAGGACCCAAATAGTTAAATTAAAAGAACTCGCTTGTTCATTGAGCGATTGTGACTGTTTATGAATGTATATAGATTTCAATGTACGAATATCACACTGGTTAGAAGTGTGCAATATTTTAAATATTTATTCTAAATTGGGTGATTATAATAAAAGGTTGTTTAATTTTTTCGTCATTTCCCTGGTGCTGCACTTGATAAATTTAGTATTATTATTTTCAATATTTATCTCTATTATTTATTTATTTCTAATATTATTTCTAATATTGTTTTTAATATTGTTTCTAATTTTTATTTCTAATATTATTTCTAATATCATTTTTAATATTGTTTCTAATTTTTATTTCTAATATTAAATCTAATATTTATTTCTAATATTTATTTCTAATATTTATTTATTTCTACTAACAACCATCAGTCGTTTGAAGGGTCATATCCATTTAAATTCCATTTATCACCTCATATTGAGTTCCATATTCGACATCCGAATGCCCCTTCGTAAGCCATTTAAAAGAACTTTAATCCCAAGTCTCTTTGATGGAATCGAACACCTTCAATTTATTCAAAAATTGAAGCCGTTGCAGTAAAGATAAAAAAAACATCTGGTATATTGCTGATAAAATGGAGTTGCGTTAGCTATTTTATAATAGATATTTGATCGCACGTTGATATTATTTTATCACACTTTACATGAAATACTAATTAATAAACTAATTAAAATTTTATCAATATATTTACAGAGTTATTAATCGTTAGATAAATTAAAAAATTATTAACTTAAAAACTTTCTTGGCGAACAGGAAAATATATAATAAATATATAATAGTAAATCTTCAATCTAAATTTTCAGATGAAATTTATATATATAATTTTCCTAATTATCTTCATAAACTTGACTGAAGAAAAAATAATCACTAAATATGGGAACTCTAAAGAAATTATCATTAGTAAAAATGATAATAAACTAACTTTTGGTTCCTTGAATCAGAAAAATGATAACCTCGGAACTTTTTGGTTATCAGCTACAGAAGAAGATAACCAGCCAATTTCTGAATCACCAAGTCAGGAAGATGATAACCAACTAAATTATATATCATCAATTCAGGAAAATGATAACCAGCTAAATTATGTATCATCAAGACAGGAAAATGATAACCAGCTAAATTATGTATCATCAATTCAGGAAAATGATATCCAGCAAAATTCTGTATCATCAAGTCAGGAAAATGATAACCAGATAACTTTTGATGGACGGAGAATAAAATCATCATTTTTGAAACCAAAAGGTAACTTTTTAGGACTTTTAAGTATGTCAAGTCACACCTCAGTATAACAACTTTAATCCCTTCTCCCCAATAGCAAGTGACACAGCACGTTACGTAGCAGGAATGTACGTCACGTTCCTAACAGCCGTCACTGCTTACTTGGCCTCCTGGAAATTCATAGAAACTTTCGACAAAGAGGAAAAGACAGAAATGGACAGGAAGGACCTTTACCAGTCCTTTGAACCAGAGTTTGGAACATTATCTACTAAACCTTACCAGAGATATGCGAGGTGAGAAATATCCACGAACACTTTACCAGTTTCTCCAGTCTGGTTTACTTTTAATTATTGACGTAAATTTATTATTCTCCTCACCTTTGATTTTATTTACATAATTAAATAATTTTTAATAACTGTGAATAGATATTGTATGAATATTCTTCACAGTAAGAGTTCATCCCTAGTGGAATATTATTTGTATTGACTGTGAATAGATATTGTATGAATGTTCTTCACAGTAAGAGTTCATCCCTAGTGAAATATTATTTGTATTGACTGTGAATAGATATTGTATGAATGTTCTTCACAGTAAGAGTTCATCCCTTGTGGAATATTATTTGTACTGACTGTGAATAGATATTGTATGAATATTCTTCACAGTAAGAGTTCATCCCTAGTGGAATATTATTTGTACTGACTGTGAATAGATATTGTATGAATGTTCTTCACAGTAAGAGTTCATCCCTAGTGGAACATTATTTGTATTGACTGTGAATAGATATTGTATGAATGTTCTTCACAGTAAGAGTTCATCCCTAGTGGAATATTATTTGTATTGACTGTGAATAGATATTGTATGAATGTTCTTCACAGTAAGAGTTCATCCCTTGTGGAATATTATTTGTACTGACTGTGAATAGATATTGTATGAATATTCTTCACAGTAAGAGTTCATCCCTAGTGGAATATTATTTGTACTGACTGTGAATAGATATTGTATGAATGTTCTTCACAGTAAGAGTTCATCCCTAGTGGAACATTATTTGTATTGACTGTGAATAGATATTGTATGAATGTTCTTCACAGTAAGAGTTCATCCCTAGTGGAATATTATTTGTATTGACTGTGAATAGATATTGTATGAATGTTCTTCACTGTAAGAGTTCATCCCTAGTGGAATATTATTTGTATTGACTGTAAATAGATATTGTATGAATGTTCTTCACCGTAAGAGTTCATCCCTAGTGGAATATTATTTGTATTGACTGTAAATAGATATTGTATGAATGTTCTTCACCGTAAGAGTTCATCCCTTGTGGAATATTATTTGTATTGACTGTAAATAGATATTGTATGAATGTTCTTCACCGTAAGAGTTCATCCCTAGTGGAATATTATTTGTATTGACTGTAAATAGATATTGTATGAATGTTCTTCACCGTAAGAGTTCATCTCTATAGTGGAATATTATTTGTATTGACTGTAAATAGATATTGTATGAATGTTCTTCGCCGTAAGAGTTAATCCCTATAGTGGAATATTATTTGTATTGACTGTAAATAGATATTGTATGAATGTTCTTCGCCGTAAGAGTTAATCCCTAGTGGAATATTATTTGTATTGACTGTAAATAGATATTGTATGAATGTTCTTCGCCGTAAGAGTTAATCCCTAGTGGAATATTATTTGTATTGACTGTAAATAGATATTGTATGAATGTTCTTCGCCGTAAGAGTTAATCCCTATAGTGGAATATTATTTGTATTGACTGTAAATAGATATTGTATGAATGTTCTTCACCGTAAGAGTTCATCCCTAGTGGAATATTATTTGTATTGACTGTAAATAGATATTGTATGATTGATCTTCACCGTAAGAGTTAATTTCTATAGTGGAATATTATTTGTATTGACTGTAAATAGATATTGTATGAATGTTCTTCAAGGTAACTGTTGGAATATTATTTGTATCTTCCTGCTGAGACGAATTATTCTTACGAAATTTGATAATTCTTTTCAATCGATTTTTATTTTCAGATTGTCTGATAGAAGAAGAAGATTGAAGATAAAGAAGAAAAACCAACAAAAACTTTGACGAAAACTTTTGAAACAAGAAATAATATCCTCAATGATAAATATCATTATTATTAACTAGTGTACTTACCCGATAGGAATAACGTGTTCTCAATAGCATCAATATTTGTGGAATTTAACTATTCACACTTCTAGTCCATGTTCTCATATATAACTACAGTTATTAATTGAATAAAGACGATAATATTACATCATAAAGTATAGTACCCATGTCCGCTTTTAAATTCAAATAACTTTTTAAAAATACAGGCAGGCCTCGCTTTAAGTACAACTCACTTTAGTAAAAGTGGTCCTTATTTCGAGTCATGATTCGAAATAAGAACCGTTAATAGACATAGAAAACGGAGACAATTTTCTGTGATTATTTCACGGTAACAAAAAAAACATTAAAATTATAATCCAGATGAGGTTATTAGAAGCAATTGGTTCAGAAATTCAACATGTCCTATTTTTGGGTAAGTTCCGTGTTATCGCACGGTTCCATATTTTCGAACACGTAAAAATGTTATACAATAATCATTATTTAACTTTTATTTCAATTGGTATCCATGATACCAATTAGAATAGAAGTTAAATAATAATTATAATATTTTCTTTTTCTGACGTGTCCGAAATTGTAGAACCAATCAATAACTTGGAACTTAGTACCCTACTACCAAAAAAATATTTCATAGAGCATAAAAATGCTGTTCGTTAAATGTAGCACAATAAATATAGAAGTCTAACTATCTATTAATTACTCACCTATATTGAGTGAGAGTTAAGCTATGGATGGATTTTAAAACATTTAATAAATGCACGACTTTAAACTTTTTCATCACAGTCACAAACAATGAAAGACTGTATATTATTAGTAATATGCTAATATACGCAGTACTCTAATAACTCTAAAACAAATTTTCTTTCTATAACTCATAGAAAATGAGGTATAGAATCGAGGAGTGACAATTATAAATTTCTTGTTACTTTTATTCGCTTTAGTTACCGTTTGGTAACTAAACTGAGTCGTGATTTGGTAACTAAAGCGGGGGATGCCTGTATTGCATTATTTAATCTGTCGTTGAATAGTGTCTATTTAAATCAGCTTCGTGGGCATTTACATTTTTTACTCTATCAATTTTTAATCTAAGGCTTTATAATGAAATTAATAATTGTGGTAATTTCCAGGAATATATTTATTTTAGGAACTTTTAATAATTGTGTAGCGTGTTTTCAATTGAAATTTTGTAAAAGTGTGAAATATCAATAAACAGAGGTTGTAAAAAGTTCTTTAAAAACGAATTCTGTAGATTTTACCTAAATTACTGAAATCAATTATTTAAATAGTATCAGAATTAGTACCTATGCAACTGAGGGAATGAAGTTGATGTAATATACAAAAATATGTTTATAATAAAAACATATTAATTACTAGTAACGAAAAATGCATTCAAAAAATCTAAGAGTTTACCAATACCAGGGGTCCTCAAAGTGGTCTATATCGACCCCTATATCGGTAAGGCATATCAAATTTCCTATGAAGGGGTCCAAGAGGTAAAAAAGACCCCTGGCCTAGTCTCCAGGCTACTAAGTTATCATTTATTTTTGTGAAGTAGGTAAATTACATTTTGTTGTTGTTATATTTTGTTGCCAATTATTATTTGGTATCAAATTTATTAAAGAGTTATCTATTTTGCTTTGATGTATCTGAAAATAAAGCTATTATTTCATGTATTCATACTTCATTACCCTGTTATTAGTGGTGATTCAGTGTGGAGGTCTGAGTGAATTAACCCATTAAAGACGAGAATTAATGCGCATATATTTTAACTTTTCTTTGCAGTAATGTGTTTGTAAGAAGTCTGGTAAGGATGCCAAAATGGTAAAATTTAAGAAATAATTGAAAAATCATTATTTTTAGACTGGCAGGTTTGCCTGCCAGTCATCTTGAATGGGTTAATTAACGTAAATAGATATTAAATGGGTTTCAAATTTGTCAAACTTTTATTCGAAATTATAGATTTGATAAAAGTCTACAAAACATGAAGCCTATAGAACAAATATCATGGAACTTCAATTAACGGATAAAAAAAAAATAAACAAACAAAAGAAATAATTATTTTACACTGAAACTCAAAATAATTTCAAAATTTGTATTGAACATATGCGAATTATTAGTTATAAATATTTTGTAAACTGTATGTTCATTGTTAGAATGATGAGGAATGAAAGAAAATTTAATTTAGTGAAAATCGATTTGTTTATTTTAGTTTCCCACAAAGTATGAAAATCAATAGTTTTCTATGAAAAGAAAATCTAAAATAATTTTTACGGGTAACTGTAGAATAATTGAACTTGTCTAAAAAACTTACAGAATCTCATTTTCAAATAAAAAATGTTAAGGTTTTTTATGATTAATTAAGTTATTACAATAATAGTAGTAAGATTTTACAATAGAATTACATATTACAATAATATTCATCAAATCATAACAAAATAATTTGTCATCTAACAACGACTTTTCAGTATCATTTCAAGTCTGGTAGTGGGAGGTTAAGTCAAATTTTATCTCCGTTGTTGTCGATTACCCAGCTGAATAAATATCAAGTCATGACACTTGATTAAACTGACGATTCTTTGAACCTATTTTCTATATTAAAAACCTATCTAACAGTGTAATAAACAAATACCGATTAACTGACGTTCGTATATTAAAATAGGTAGCCGGTGAAGTATCGATATTCATAATCAGTCATTATCTAATAATCATCATTATGGTTCTCACAATAACATTTCACTTGTTCGTATGTGTAATACTTTCTTACTGTTTGTGGTTAGATGCGAAGCCACCAAAAGGTTCGGAATTCGAGAAAGTCTTTCATGCTTTCGGACACCGGTTTAAATTCCTTACTTTTTTGAACATGGTGAGAACCTTAGAGGTTTCAGTAGTGTTATGTTTTATTAGTTAAATTAATAGTTTTCAAATTTGCTTACAATTTACCAAACATGACAGAGTAAATATACGCTTTGCATATTTTTATACTTTATTTAATTATATATAGGTTATTAGAAGTGATAATTGGAGTGATTCATTAATTGTTTTATCCAATCAAAATATTAAAGAATATTAGCATTGAAATTATTTGAAGAACTGTGTCCGTAAAAAAAGATTGTAAATAAAGGGACCATAAATAAAGGCCCGTAAATTTACAATGTCAATAAAGGGACCATAAATAAAGGCCCGTAAATTTACAATGTCAATAAAGGGACTGTAAATAAAAGGACAGTGAATAGGGGAACCGTTAATAAAGTACTGTATATAAAGGACTGCAAATACAAGTCCGTAAATAAAGTTTGTCAATAAAGGGACTGTAAATAAAGAAACTGTAAATAAAGGTCTGTATATAAAGAGACCATTAATAAAAGGACAGTAAAAAAGGACCGCAAATATAGGACTGTAAATAAGAGCACCGTAAATAAAGACCCAATAAAGGGACTGTAAATCACCTAACTACTTTAACATTTTATGCCTTAGTCGCCAAATCAATAGTTATTTATTATTCACACTCACGCCGATACAGTGGATAATATACAGACACATACACAATATATTATTATATATATCTCTATTAATTAAAGACAATTGAAATGATTTTTCGAAGGACCAAACGTATTGTCAAAAACATTTCAATGTTATTTATCATTTTAAACTGCACTTAATTTATTAAATGAAAAATGTATTATTAAAAAAAACGTGAAATAATTTTTCTATTTCCTCATCACTTTTTAGGGTTTTTCACTTTTCTTTACAATGTTATTAGTTCTTTTCCACCTCATCACTGGCATCACTCTAGTCATCACTGTTCACCAATTTGAAAATGTCATCACACCGCCTCCTGACACTGTCTTTGACCTGATGCTGAATGGCTTTGCACGGAGGTATAAGTACCTAACGCACTTAAATTTGGTAAGTGAAAAGCCACCAAATGTGGGAGGAGCTTATTGGTAAATTGATTGTAGTAATTTTGATTTTAGTAGTGATAAATTAGTTGTAAGTCTGAGACAATGTTCAACGTTTCCTCTAAAAATTTTAGTGCAAAATTTCAAAAGTTTCTTCATATCTTAAACGTTTTACATTTGAATCACATGCGTTTCCTCTTCGAAAAACTGACGTTTATTTCTTTAAACAAAAAAAGTTTTTTATTCTAAAACGTTTATCATCAAATCACTCATTGTAGATAAAGTAAATAAAAAAACAACCACCAATAGTTGTAAATAAAGTGCACAGTGAAGAGTTAAAACAACCACCAATAGTTGTAAATAAAGTGTACAGTGAAGGGTTAAAACAACTGCCAATAGTTGTAAATAAAGTACACAGTGAAGGGTTGAAACAACCACCAATAGTTGTAAATAAAGTACACAGTGAAGAGTTGAAACAACCACCAATAGTTGTAAATAAAGTGCACAGTGAAGAGTTAAAACAACCACCAATAGTTGTAAATAAAGTACACAGTGAAGGGTTGAAACAACCAACAATAGTTGTAAATAAAGTACACAGTGAAGGGTTGAAACAACCACCAATAGTTGTAAATAAAGTACACAGTGAAGGGTTGAAACAACCAACAATAGTTGTAAATAAAGTACACAGTGAAGGGTTGAAACAACCACCAATAGTTGTAAATAAAGTACACAGTGAAGGGTTGAAACAACAACAATAAAGTGTATAAGTATTTATGTACTACAATATAAATACCATAAATTACAAGTAGTGTTATTTTATGCTATAACAATATTGCTCTAAGTAGTGTAGCAGCTTATTATTTAGCAGTTAAATAACGCCCAGTCATTTAACTGAGAATGCTATGCATGATTTTCAAGCAGGTATCTTGCCACTTCGCACTATCTAGAAAAGAGTAAATGAAACTTTTTTATAATTATACTGTATATTAGATTTCAAAATCAAGAACACATTACTGTGTTGAAAATTGTTGAAACTGTTAACAAATTAGTTGGCAGGTATCGTTTCTTTTGTATATGATTGTACAACGTACAGTCAGAATGATTTTGCTTAAAGGTCCCCGTCACTCTAAATAGAAAAAAAAATCCTAAAAATACTTTAAATCTGTAGAGCTAAGGTTACATAACAAAAAAATTTGATCAAATAATCTCTTCGTAATAAATTATATCAGAAATATTTACACTGAACCTGTCTGCGTCATGTTGCAGTAGCTCGAAAAGTTTTTGTTTTTGACCAAAGTAGGATAACAGAAATCGTCAACTGAGACACGATGGCTGTCGTCATCGATGAATGGGAATTCAAACGTCCACAATCGTAACAAAAATCATTACTTTTTCGTCATTTCTATCGTAGTATTCGACAATATCACGTGAATTCACCTGACCAACGTTCATCATTCTTTCAGTTAGGTTTTTGATGAAGGACAAAAAGAATTTCATCAGTTCAGATGTCCCTCTGAACAAAGTCATCATCTTTTTAAGTAGCCACTGGCAAAACTGACTTCGTTGTTCCTTGTAGGTTCCTTGTAGCCGCTGCACTGAAATTATGCGGTAGAATTTGTGCTTAATGTAATATTTTAAAGTATTATGGAGAGTTGCTGACCGATACAGTTGGTGTTTCTTGTCGGAGTGATAAGGATGAATGTTCAGCGATGAGCCAATCAACTTCTTATTTCTTTACCTCACTTCTTACAGATCTACGTTTTTTCGATCTCCTCATAGACCCTATTAAACTGATACAACTTAGATATTGCAGTAGGACGACCCTTTCATTCTTATATTAGCGGATAGTTTATTACTTCACCTTGGTGGGTGAGGAATTCCGTCCAAATGCCCTGACTGTAATCTTCTTCTGGTCTCTTCCAATCTTCAAAATTCTCAGATCGTAAAATTATGAAGGGCGAATGAGTACCAGACTAAAAAAAAGTACTGAGTGCTGTATCGATGATACAGTACTAAGTGCTGTATCGATGATACAGTTTATCGTTATTTTTCTGTATTTAACGGGAACACAGAGTATTGCAAAAAGAAAAATAACACTATGTATAGAACCAAATTTGAAATGGTTTGCAGTTTTATAATCGGTAACCTTAGGTCTAATGAATAGTCTCAATAGAGTAATAAAAAAATTATAGAGTGGTGGGGACCTTTAAGACAATTCGATAGAATTGGACCACCCACTCAATTAACGGACACTATTATCAATTACTGATTGACCTATCACCACTTACCGAGTACTGTGAGCCTAATAAAGTGTCCGATTATTGCGACGTCACCCTATAGGGAAAGTTACGAATTATCGAAACGTTCCACATTTTCTATGATATAACAAAATATACAATTTAAGTATCAAATTATATAATTTTCTTAGAAGACCGAAAATGTGGAACTGTTCGATAATATGAAAATTATCCTAGCTAGTATCGCTTGATGCTAAATTTCTTTCTTGTGCTCGCATAAAAAAAAACATACTTTTTTTTTTAATTTCACGAATGTTTGCAGACCAATATTTATTAGTCCAATATGTTGCTATTATTTCATGGTACAGTAGTTTTTTCCTACATTTACTCTATTTATTATGATAATTATGTGTTGGTCCCTCCTGAAGGATCGAGAGCCGAAAAAATGAAGGCGAGTCTTGGTGGTAACTACAAATTTCTAACTCATTTAAATCTGGTAAGTTAAACCCCTCTGTCAAAATCAAATTGAAAAAAGTTTAATTAAATTGAAAAAAACGTAAAAAAACGTTTGTTAATCTGTTTTCGATGCATGCATAATTTTTTCCATTAAAATTATACATTCTTAACATTCGCTTTTATTAGTTTGTAAGCCTATTAAACATTGTGGTTCTTGATTAATTTGCTTGATTAGTAATAATATATATTATAATTTCGTCCAGTTTTATATTCAACACATTAATTACGAGATGATATGAATTTTAAAATCAAAGCAGTTTTTCGTTATAAAATGAGTTGGTGTCTTTTTGGCGTCAGAGTCGCTTATAGAGAAGTTGGTATGGAACCTGTATCACTTTCTGTGTACCAAACCGTAATTAACGTGTTTAATTCATACCACATATTTATTATCTTATCTTCAACAGGTAGGTGGTCGAATCCCATACCTGTTTTCATATTGAAGTAGAGTGAAACTCATCAGTTATGAAGTTTTGGTTCCTTCATATCTCAGGGGCACTGATAGTTTTCTATCATTAAAATCTTGGAGAAAACTATAGTTTTTGAGGGATAACAAGGCCGAAATTCTCTATTTATATCGTTTTCTATAATTTAAACATAGAAAATACTTCATAACTCAAGCTCATTTCATAATTTAGGTCCTTCATTACTTGAGTGCTTTTTAACTGCGAAATTCATAACTCATGAGTTTTACCGTAATAATATCAGCCTTGTTTTAACCATGTAGCTTCAGTTTACAAATCTCTTTACTTTTCGACAGCTCCTACACTGCGGATACTACGCCATAGCCATCATCAATGACGTCATAGGCACCAATGAAAGGTACCCCAAGAAGCAGTCCATAGTCCAGAGAGTGAGAGATTGGCTCTTCACGTCTTTGGTCTTCCCACTCGGTTGTGTAAGTTTATAATGGGAACAAATAAATGAAGTCATGTAATAAGAATAGAAAAATAACAACATTTTAGAGGAGTGCAAATTTCAATATTCATTTTAAAATTAGGATATTTTTTTCTGGAAGTTTATTAACTACGGAAAAAATTCCTGTGAATCACTGATTGAATTCTTGATTAGCTACGTTATTACATGAATTACATACATATTGTTTGACAATAGAGAAATATTACCAGGTAGCAATGTTGTAACATTGATCCAATATTGTAACAACATTGCCCCAAGAAACATAGCTACCTGGGTTATGGCCTCTAGAGGGCCGTACACACGTAGGGTTTTTTAAGTCTTTCCACCAGACTTTTTGCTAAGTTCCTCCTACTTTTTCCACGAGAAGTAGGAAAAAGTAGGAGGAGCTTAGCAAAAATTCTGATGGAAATACTTACTCTACGTGTGTATGGCCCTTAAGACTCTATCTCTTCTAGTTCGTGACGTTCATTTTCTGGACACTGTACCTAGTGGACAGGGAGCTGATCCTTCCTAAGAGCATGGACGCGTGGTTCCCCTCGTGGGTGAACCACACTATGCACACCCTGCCTGCCATAGCTGCGGTGATAGAGCAGATAGTTCTGTACCACAAGCACCAGAGAGGATACGGCAGACTGATGCCTATTTTTGTGGCTTATATCTTCTATCTAACTTGGTGAGTGATACCTAGAAGTTAGTCAAGTAAGAGTGGTAGCTACTAAAAGATAAATAGATCATCACACTGAAATAAAACCAGTTCTTTAACCCAAAATTAAGTTAGAAAGTATTCTAGACTAGGTACGCCTTGATACTAGTTTTACACTCTTCTGCGCATAAACGAATACGCATATACGAACGCACTTCTGAGACCCTGCATTATTCAAGATTTATTAACTTAAGAGTGAATAGACCTTGACCATAGCCTTGTCACCGAATTTTCTTTATTTCTTTAAATATTTAACAACCCTTTATCATTCACCAAACAAGTTTTCCTACTCAGTTTAAGTGACTAAATATCAGTAGAACGATTAAAAGTTAAGAGTATTTTATCTGTTTCCAGGCTTATTTACATCAGACAGAGGGCAGGTTTCTGGGTGTACCCTGTGTTTGAAGCTTTGTCGGACAGAGGAAGAACTGTTTTCGTGTTGGCGCTATCCCTTCCTGCACTGCTATTTTACGTCATTGGAGAAAAACTGCACGTCACTGTCTGGGGTAAGTTCGTTGTGTCTTGGGGAAAAATTCAATAAGTCTGGGGTAAGTTTGTTGTGTCTTCAGATAAATTCAATATTTCTAGGGTAAGCTCAGTATTTGATCAAGGTCTGGGGTAAATTTAATGTGTAATCATGGTCAGGGATGAAAAGTTTAATCAAGGTCTGAGATAAGTTTAATAATATATTTGGGGTAAATTTGATGTTCAGTTTGGAGTAAGTTTGATATTGTATCTAGAAATAATTTTATGAAAAATGTCTAATTTTCGAGGTTTGAATGAATATTTCCGGTGTGCCAAAAAGGTTACGTTTGTTCGGTCTAAAATTTTAAAAATTTAGTAAATCTAAATTGCGCTTAAGGTGTTTTGAGATATTGTCTTTACCGCATAAGTTTCTATCGATACAGCGTTGCTAGCATAATGTTCTTACGGATAAAGTTTTTAACGATAACTATTCTCTGATGGGCCAGCTAGGAGGAAACGCCTCCAAGCCGAAGGTGGGGCACTAAATCGTTAGTGTTCCGCCCCATGTTGGCTCCTCCTCCTTGCATGTAATACATAGTTATGAGTTGAATAAAATTACATTTTTGAGAGTTCAAAGAACTTTGAAACACTCAACATAGATGATTGTAATGTATCTTGTTGTTGCTACTGCACACTTCATGATTGTTTAATGGTCCGATACACTTATTGGTCAATTTCCATAGCCAATCATTGGGCTGATAACCTTAAAAACAATATCTTTAAAAACTTATCCACAAGGAACAATAATTTTAAAACTGTATTCTTAATGGTTGTAACATTTTAATTTCTAACCTTAGAAGTGTTCAATTTTAATAATTGTAAATATTTTAATTTTCAGGATTGGATGACGTCAGAGAACCCAAGAAATCGAGTAAAAAATCCAAATAATTTCAAGAAGTCATTCCTGTTTCCAAACACAAGCCAGTACCTTTATAGTGTCTTACGTCCTAGATGTCAAGCTAACTCTTACGAAATGTACCGTCTGTGGTAGCTACAATAAAATAAGTTATTTCATTGATAAGATAAAAAAAACTTTCCACAAGTTCAAACATAATTAATTTTGATGTTCGCTTATTCGACGAACCAATAACCACCAATCTTCTAAAGTTAAAAAATATCATCAACCACAATTAGTCACATCCAGTAATTTAGACTCTACCCAATAACGCTGAAGCTTTTGACTTTTATCAATTCGATCCAAAAATCCCAAATAAGATAGATAGTTGAAACAAGCCTCTTAAAGCTTTGAGAAATATTCACAAACATGTATAGCTAATAGAAAGTAAATAATTCACCGTAGAGATAGATTCACTTTATTCACATTTTGATCCACTTTTTGACTCTGATATCTATGGCCCGTATGTCCTTAGAAAGATTATCACCAAGTGGGCACCTGAAAAGAAAATCAGATAGGGTGAATATCTATTTGAAATAATAGCCGATATGACACAGTATCAGATGTGGCACAGTAGCCGATAGAAGTTATGAAAATGATGTTCAGTTTTCGATATAGTGTGACTAGGAAATATCTTTTCAGTTTATCGTGTAGTCATTGTCTGAGTGGCTAGGAACGATATTTTCTGGATACTGTATAGTGGCTAGGAAGGATCTTTTCAGTGTACCGTGTCAGTCATTCAAATTTATATTAATTCAACATTCTCTAGCTTTGAGCACATTAAGAAGTTGTGAGTAAAGTGCCGAATGATTTAAAACAATAGAGTTGTGGATGACTTCACAAGCAAACATTTAATTAGTTGTCTAATCCCTATTGATTCAAGTATGTGGACATTTCACTCTAAAATACAGGGTATCTCAGAGAAAAGGCAAACGAAAATATTATAGTTAGTGATTCTTGCCCCCTTGGTTGGAGGATTGGATTTTGTACACGGATGTATGGACCAAAGTTATGTTAAAATGTATGACTGTATCAAGTCTAAGTACAGAGCGAGAGCAATCTTATTCACAAGTTATCTGCCTACACTGGTTTATAATAGACGATTGAAAATAGAATAAGTTCGCTACCTTTCTTCTGAGACACCCTGTAGCTATCAAAGTTCACCCACAGTAGACGGATAATTGCATTATAAATGTAATAGCATTATTATATTACGATAAGAAAATAGTCAATATAGCGATACTATTTAAATAAAATTAATGGAAAATTCAAGTTTTGTTTTTCTCTTCCATTTTTCACAAACTAAAGTGACTGAGTTATGTAGCATAGATATTACATTTAGTTATTTATTTACAGATTTTTAAACATCAGTCCACGCAGAAAAAAAATACACTACACAGTATAATACTATCGTGTTCAATCATTCAACAACTGTATGGTAAATCTGAAGGCGTGGACCATTTGTGGATAGTTGACTTGCACTATTATTAATACTGTTGAGAACACATTATTTCTTATGGGAAACTACGGTAGCAGGTTGCTACTTACTTGGGCATGATATCGACTTTAGATATCTCCAAGGGGTCCCTAATCACCCCTCTTTGTCTCCGCCACCTCTCCACTCCATTCCACGCTACCATGACTCCATTATCCGTGCAGAGTTTTACCGGTGGACAAACCACTTCGTACCTGCAAAATAATTAGCACTTTAAATGGACTGGGAAACAAAATATTATTCTATTAAATCATTACGGATAATTTACTTTTTTTATGACTGAAAGGATGAAGGAAAGTAGAATATTAGTGAACATTATGAAGGATTGTTTTTTCATCATACCAGCTGGTAGATCATTTTTTCACAAACATTAAAACAAAATCCTAATTGACCTGAATAGAAAAATTGATAGACAAAAAAATAATCAAACTCACCCCCCAACTTTATCGCAAAGTTTTTGTAACCATTGTCGTAGTGTTGAATTGCTAGCGACACCGCCCGATACAACCTACGGAGGAATCGTCAGAATATTAATAAATTTAAACTATCAATTAGTTTAATTAAAGCATCACGAAATATAATAAATATTACACTAGAGAACAGCTAAATAATTTAAATCAACTTTCTAGCTAAAATAAATTTCAATGATTTCATATTCTCTTTAATTAAATACTCAAAGTTAGGTAGTCACTAAAAGTTCATTCAAATGAAAAGTCCCTTTACCAATTTCTTTGGGTGGTCACAAGGCATGGCCCCAATGTTCTCAGTGTAGATCAGTGCCCGATGTGTCTTGCGTATAATGTGCTGAAACACGGCATGTTGATACGAAGCGCATATGTTATTGAGCAGAGGAGAGGGTAAGGCCGTGTCACCATCTAGACCTGAGTGTGAGGATAATTCAGTTTGTTATAATGAAAGTGTAGAGCAATTGTTCTTAAAATATTTTTCTTGCACACCCCTTGCTTTTCTTAAAATGAAAAGGTAAGTAAGATTAATGTTTTATTTACACTCTGCACGACATCGACAGCATCCACTGAACTTATAAATGACATCTAAAAGGCACCAGCTATAAACAACAAACTGGAGAGAAATAGGCTTTTCAATTAAACAAAAACAGATTATCATCAGTTAATCTAGTTAGCTACTGGCTTCAAGACAGTTATATACAATTAAATTGAACCTACATGTGCTAGCTACTTTACTAAATTAAATTACTTAGATTAAAAATACTCTTTTCTCACCATTTTCTTCTTCCAATCTCTGAGCCACAATTTCCAAAGAGCTTTTGAAAGCTGCAAAGCTGAAGTCACAGTCCCTGTAGTGAGACAGAGGGGACACTTTTGTGAAAGAGAAAGACTTAGGGTCTCCCTCTTCAGCCAGACGTTCTATGGCCACACCGCCTGATGTCTCTTGGAAAGATTTTAGCGACCGAAGATTGAGAATACGACCACCCTGAAAAAAAAGCGATGAGACCAATCATGTCGAGAGAGATAAAATAGATATAATTGTATGTAGCTAGGCAATAGGCCCAGTTGTACATTATGATGATACCAAAATAGCATATAATTTAATTAAGTTTAATGTAAATAGTTACAGAAAAATTAATGAAGCTAACTAATGCCTAAACTTCTTAGTTAGAGTTTGGCAAGATATAGTTATTGTTACCAAAATAAGTCAAAAAGAAGAAAATAGACGATAAGTAAATACATAATTTTTAGTTATGTAGATAATTTACAACGACTAACATGTAACGATTAGTAGCTACGAAACTAAAGAGGCTCTATAACTAATTACGTAGCTATATAACTAATTATGTAGATATATAACTGATTATGTAGATATATAACTAGTTATATATCTACATAACTAGATATATAGCTATAGAACTAGTTATGTAGGTGTATAACTAGTTATATATCTACACAACTAGATATATAGCTATAGAGCTAGTTATGTAGGTGTATAACTAGTTATATATCTACACATCTACCTGTTTACCTTTTAACTAGCTACATGTAGCTACAGACTCCTCACCTTGTCGAAGCACTCCCCCGGTGCATCATCCATAGACTGCCCTAGAATGTCATACTGGTCAATGTCTCTCACCAGAACTATGAGACAGTGACCTCCTGATACCAAGAGAGACAGGAACGGGAACTCTACCTAAGGAAGTAAGGCACAGGAGATGCAATACAAAAACACACCCAATCTAACCATTAACTGAAAGATAGGTAATGAAAAAATAGAAAATGGATCATGCTTGTACTAAAGTATCTTGAATGAACATCTATTCAGGTTAGCTACTTTAATATCAAACATTGATAGATAGACAGCATAGGCTAATTTTTGTTGATTTTGGTGAATAAAATAAAATTGGCTACAACGACCCAGAAATTTAGTTATGGTGCGGGGATCAGAGATTAAAAGAATTAGATCTTCTATGGCCCCACCATAGCTACCTCTCTAGGTAGCAATGAGAGATAGCTACATAGTATTATCAAAAGGGTGGCTAATAGAAAATCTCTAAGTTGAAGGTATATTTAGACTTCTATATTTTTTTGATAACCATCTTGATATTAAGGAAATCGCGTTGAGTAATTAATCTTTTCAATCATAGTAATACCTTAATCTTTTCATATTAATCATAGTAATACCTTAATCTTTTCAATCATAGTAATACCTTAATCTTTTCATATTAATCATAGTAATACCTTAATCTTTTCATATTAATCATAGTAATACCTTAATCTTTTCAATCATAGTAATACCTTAATCTTTTCATATTAATCATAGTAATACCTTAATCTTTTCAATCATAGTAATACCTTAATCTTTTTAATCATTGTAATACCTTAATCTTTTCATATTAATCATAGTAATACCTTAATCTTTTCATATTAATCATAGTAATACCTTAATCTTTTCAATCATAGTAATACCTTAATCTTTTCATATTAATCATAGTAATACCTTAATCTTTTCATATTAATCATAGTAATACCTTAATCTTTTCATATTAATCATAGTAATACCTTAATCTTTTCAATCATAGTAATACCTTAATCTTTTCATATTAATCATAGTAATACCTTAATCTTTTCAATCATAGTAATACCTTAATCTTTTCATATTAATCATAGTAATACCTTAATCTTTTTAATCATTGTAATACCTTAATCTTTTCATATTAATCATAGTAATACCTTAATCTTTTCAATCATAGTAATACCTTAATCTTTTTAATCATTGTAATACCTTAATCTTTTCATATTAATCATAGTAATACCTTAATCTTTTCATATTAATCATAGTAATACCTTAATCTTTTCATATTAATCATAGTAATACCTTAATCTTTTCATATTAATCATAGTAATACCTTAATCTTTTCATATTAATCATAGTAATACCTTAATCTTTTCATATTAATCATAGTAATACCTTAATCTTTTCATATTAATCATAATAATACCTTAATCTTTTCATATTAATCATAGTAATACCTTAATCTTTTCATATTAATCATAGTAATACCTTAATCTTTTCATATTAATCATAGTAATACCTTAATCTTTTCATATTAATCATAGTAATACCTTAATCTTTTCATATTAATCATAGTAATACCTTAATCTTTTCATATTAATCATAATAATACCTTAATCTTTTCATATTAATCATAGTAATACCTTAATCTTTTCATATTAATTATAGTAATACCTTAATCTTTTCATATTAATCATAGTAATACCTTAATCTTTTCATATTAATCATAGTAATACCTTAATCTTTTCATATTAATCATAGTAATACCTTAATCTTTTCATATTAATCATAGTAATACCTTAATCTTTTCATAGCAATACCTCATGTATCATCCGTACAGTGAGTACATGAGCCTCCATGTGATGTATTGGAATGAATGGCACTCTGTTTTCTATGGCTAACTTCTTGCCATAGTCTGTGCCAATTTGTAGGGCTAGGCCCAGACCTGGGGACAAGAAGCAGTAAATTATACATTACGAGTTCTTTGGATCTTGAAGGTAGCTAATAGAAAAAAAAATAGTAAAGATATCACTAAGGAACCAATTATTCTTCTTTAAAAATTACAGTATGGAAAATTTCAAAGAAGCATTATTATAAACTAGTGTACTTTCCCGTTAAAAATAAAGGGTTATCATCAATACCAATTTATTAGCTACCCGTTATTAGATTTTTTTTAATGAATTCAATTAAGATTTAAAAATTTGCATAGTCCAATTTATTATTTTATAGATAAAATACATTTAAAAAGTGAATAAAAAATGAAAATTTAAATGTCAAGTCAATATATTCCCGTGCGTATCATAGTTACATTCTTCATGTTTAATACCCGTAGTGTAAAAGCAGACACCAAATAAATAAATAAACACCCTACAGGTTATATCAGGATATAGTCTATGATAGCTTGACTAACTATCTAAATACTGTAATAGCTACATTCATTGAGTAGATAACAATTTCTTCTACACAAGGTATGTATAACTCATAATTGATAATAGTAATGCTCTTTGAAATATTCCATTGGTGATTAGTAAAGAAAGACAAATACACCAGTTACAGATTCATTATCTCACTATAAACACTAGCTCGAGATTTTCTAGTTCAGTGTGGTTTACCAAAATATTTAGGATAAATTACGATTGATCATAATTTCACAGTTTTGATCATATTAAAAACTATATCACAATAAAAAAACTAGTTGAACTGTTGAAATTACATATATATTCTCATTGGATAGAAAATGTGAAACAGTTCGCTACGGAACTTACCCTAATTGATAAGTTGTAGTAAAATAGTAGCTAGCCCATATCCAGACCACTCTGGACGTTAAAAAAGTTAAAGTAAGGACGATTATGGACTCAAGAAAAAGAAGCTACGTCAAAAAGACGCTCGTGTGCTATGGGCTTTAGGAGTAGGTAGTGACAATACTCACCTGGTTTGACAGTTGTGGCAATGGCTGTCAAGTCACTGAATGACAAGTTAGCTTCTCCCATAGCCTTTTTAACGACATCTTCAATATTTGCAGCATGAAGATCCCTAGCTATGGTGGGGTTGATGCCACCTAGTCTGTAACAAAGGAAGGGAAACTATGAGTCAGAAGTACCTAGTGATGCCACCTAGTCTGTAACAAAGGAAGGGAAACTATGAGTAAGAAGTACCTAGTGATGCCACCTAGTCTGTAACGAAGGAAGGGAAACTATGAGTCAGAAGTACGTAGTGATGCCACCTAGTCTGTAACAAAGGAAGGGAAACTATGAGTAAGAAGTACCTAGTGATGCCACCTAGTCTGTAACGAAGGAAGGGAAACTATGAGTCAGAAGTACGTAGTGATGCCACCTAGTCTGTAACAAAGGAAGGGAAACTATGAGTAAGAAGTACCTAGTGATGCCACCTAGTCTGTAACGAAGGAAGGGAAATTATGAGTCAGAAGTACGTAGTGATGCCACCTAGTCTGTAACAAAGGAAGGGAAACTATGAGTAAGAAGTACCTAGTGATGCCACCTAGTCTGTAACAAAGGAAGGGAAACTATGAGTAAGAAGTACGTAGTGATGCCACCTAGTCTGTAACAAAGGAAGGGAAACTATGAGTAAGAAGTACGTAGTGATGCCACCTAGTCTGTAACGAAGGAAGGGAAACTATGAGTCAGAAGTACGTAGTGATGCCACCTAGTCTGTAACAAAGGAAGGGAAACTATGAGTAAGAAGTACCTAGTGATGCCACCTAGTCTGTAACGAAGGAAGGGAAACTATGAGTCAGAAGTACGTAGTGATGCCACCTAGTCTGTAACAAAGGAAGGGAAACTATGAGTAAGAAGTACCTAGTGATGCCACCTAGTCTGTAACGAAGGAAGGGAAACTATGAGTCAGAAGTACGTAGTGATGCCACCTAGTCTGTAACAAAGGAAGGGAAACTATGAGTAAGAAGTACCTAGTGATGCCACCTAGTCTGTAACAAAGGAAGGGAAACTATGAGTAAGAAGTACGTAGTGATGCCACCTAGTCTGTAACAAAGGAAGGGAAACTATGAGTAAGAAGTACGTAGTGATGCCACCTAGTCTGTAACGAAGGAAGGGAAACTATGAGTCAGAAGTACGTAGTGATGCCACCTAGTCTGTAACAAAGGAAGGGAAACTATGAGTAAGAAGTACCTAGTGATGCCACCTAGTCTGTAACAAAGGAAGGGAAACTATGAGTAAGAAGTACGTAGTGATGCCACCTAGTCTGTAACGAAGGGAGGGAAACTATGAGTAAGAAGTACCTAGTGATGCCACCTAGTCTGTAACAAAGGAAGGGAAACTATGAGTAAGAAGTACGTAGTGATGCCACCTAGTCTGTAACGAAGGAAGGGAAACTATGAGTAAGAAGTACGTAGTGATGCCACCTAGTCTGTAACAAAGGAAGGGAAACTATGAGTAAGAAGTACCTAGTGATGCCACCTAGTCTGTAACGAAGGAAGGGAAGCTATGAGTCAGAAGTACGTAGTGATGCCACCTAGTCTGTAACAAAGGAAGGGAAACTATGAGTAAGAAGTACCTAGTGATGCCACCTAGTCTGTAACGAAGGAAGGGAAACTATGAGTCAGAAGTACGTAGTGATGCCACCTAGTCTGTAACAAAGGAAGGGAAACTATGAGTAAGAAGTACATAGTGATGCCACCTAGTCTGTAACAAAGGAAGGGAAACTATGAGTAAGAAGTACGTAGTGATGCTACCTAGTCTGTAACAAAGGAAGGGAAACTATGAGTAAGAAGTACGTAGTGATGCCACCTAGTCTGTAACGAAGGAAGGGAAACTATGAGTCAGAAGTACGTAGTGATGCCACCTAGTCTGTAACAAAGGAAGGGAAACTATGAGTAAGAAGTACCTAGTGATGCCACCTAGTCTGTAACAAAGGAAGGGAAACTATGAGTAAGAAGTACGTAGTGATGCCACCTAGTCTGTAACAAAGGAAGGGAAACTATGAGTAAGAAGTACGTAGTGATGCCACCTAGTCTGTAACAAAGGAAGGGAAACTATGAGTAAGAAGTACGTAGTGATGCCACCTAGTCTGTAACAAAGGAAGGGAAACTATGAGTAAGAAGTACGTAGTGATGCCACCTAGTCTCTAACGAAGGGAGGGAAACTATGAGTAAGAAGTACGTAGTGATGCCACCTAGTCTGTAACGAAGGGAGGGAAAACTATGTATCAGAAATAGGGAGAGTTACGAATTATCGGTCGCTTTCTCATCTTCGGTTATATGAAAAATCGATAGAATATTTATATTTCATTTTAGTTGGTGTCCCTCATAACTGCAGGTATCATGGACACCAACTAAAATGGATAGTAAGAAATATATTCTATAGTTTCTTGTTATATAAAAGAAAATGTGAAACCGATTTATAATTCGTTACTTACTCTAGTTAGAAAATGGTGGGAACTGTTTCAAATAAATAAATTTGACTGTTAAAAGATTAAAATTTGAGAAAACACTCAGAAATTGCTCATGGTTACACAAAAGCTACTCTGTGAATGAAATTACCTAGCTTAACTATAAAGTCAACTAATAACTAAACATGGCAGCACATACCCGAATAACTTTTTTTTTAAAGTTTTTTTTTAAAGTTATCTTATGGCTTTCTTCAATTTATTAATTCTTCCCTGACTCAAATATTTGTATATAAAACAATATAGCTAATTGATTGATCAAATAAACTCTTATTACTACTAATCAGTGAAGATGTTACACTCACAAAGTGTGTGTTTTCTGTTGGTTGTTCAAAGCCTCTCCCAATAACGTGCCATCTCTACAGTCTATAACTGCAGCCCCTGTGTCGTCACAACTCGTCTCTATCCCTAAAATGGCCTGGAAAAAAGACATAGAATTAATTATCCTTATTGGAAAATAGGGGAAATTACTTAGAATTATATAAAATCAATGGAGATTGATTTATCTGTAATGTTTATTCTACTAAATGTCAAGTAAAAATTTATTTTATGTCAAAAACTTTCTATAGCTTGATTCAAATATAGGCAACTAGTTAGCTACTTATAAATGATCAAATAGGGTTGTAACATTGCATATGCTTTTCTAAAATGCATATGCTTATTAGTAGGGATGTGACAATATGCAGCATAAAATATGCATAATTTTTAACGCGATATGCAGCATATTATATGCCTATTTCTGCATATAATATGCAAAAAGTCAATGTGCATATATGCTGAACCAAAATGCATATTGGAATTATGCATTTTATATGTCAGAAATTATTCAATATAGAGTGCATATTACATGCCCACAGTTAATTACGGAATTAATTAATTAAACCTAGCTATGTTTTGAATGTAATTGTACTTTGGTGGTTTGAATGGAACTTACAATAAATCGAAGGTGTAATCTCAAGTTTATATTTTCACTGTGAAATGTTTAACATTAGAAAACAAAATATAACAAAGCTGTTTCAAATTTAGACTTTTTTAATAGTAAGTCAATTTCAAATATACACATTCAATTTCAAACAGTGGAATTGGACTTAATTGTTAAATGGTATTTCAGATTTCCAACAGTGAATCTCCTTCTATTATCTCATTTATCTGCTAATGTATTTTTGTACTGGGAAAACACCCGTTCTATATCACAAGAAAGAAGAGTAGCAAATGTTTCTTTTCAGCCAAATATAGTCTTCTAAAGTTCTAAACTATTTATCATTCATATATCACATTCCGTTCATTACTTCAGTCATGACTCGAAAATCATAAACCATCTTGTTAGACCAGCGGTTCCCTTTAAAGATCCCCAACTATAAGCAGCCACACTAAGTTATTAAATGGTAAATTTAAACCGTTTCGTGTTTAATTACTTAAATAAATTATATGCATATATACGTGCTATAAGTTTTGATATTTTTTGAGCAGTATAACTCTCTAAAATAATTGTACCTAGGTATTCATTTATTTATCAATTACTACTAGTATTTACTAAACACCAAGTGTCATATTATTTATTATTTCATTTGTAGTTTCAATATTCCACCTACAAACTTTTTAAATTTGAATAATTAGCTTGATAAAATTTACTTGGGTCCACAGTTAAATTCGTTTTCTATGCAGGGGTCCAGAAGAAAACGGCATAGATTAGACATTTACAAGTTAAAAATTGACCAAGAAGTGCATATTTCTCTGTTAGCATATATGCACACGTGCATATTATATGCTCTTGAAATATATGCAGAGGACTGCATATATGCAATATGCACAATGTCACATCCCTACTTATTAGATTGGCATATGCATTTATCAACATGCATATGCAATTATAAATATACATATGCGTTTAGCAATATGCATTTACTAATTTGCATATGCATTTACCAATATGCATTTATCGACATGCATATGCATTTAATATTTTGCATATATGTATTTACCAATATGCATATGCATTTACCAATATGCATATGCATTTACCAATATGCATATGCATTTATAAATATTCATATACTCTTATTCTCAAATGCATATGCGTCATCTCGAATGCATATGCATTATCTCGAATGCATATGCATTATCTCGAATGCATATGCATTATCTCGAATGCATATGCGTTTTCTCAAAAAACATAAAACCTGTTGCATATGCAGTATATTTTCCATTGCATATACTGCATATTTGAAAATGCATATTGTCACAACCCTAATGATCAGACTTTACTTTATTTTTTTTTTAAATATTAATTAATGGAGATGACATTATATCATAAAAATCAGAATAGTCTAACAATTTACCAAACTAACTATAAAGTTAAATAAAGTCACTGATAGTTACCTGACTCAGGTAGCATTTTCTAATACGGTGAGTCAATCTCAGTTGTTTTCTTAATAAATGACTCATTGAGTAGACTCAAATATACTCTGCATGGAATAGTTAAGCAGATAGTTTTCTGTTCAATATTGGTCTAATTTTTAAAGATTATCTCTATTGAATTTGTCTAATTGTAGTAAATAACCCAGTCTGCAGAAAATGGCAAATTGTTCTCTAAGAGTACCTAGATGT
Organism: Caprella mutica; assembly: GCA_947561585.1. NCBI lineage: Eukaryota > Metazoa > Arthropoda > Malacostraca > Amphipoda > Caprellidae > Caprella > Caprella mutica. The sequence goes on along the minus strand of CANNZV010001207.1, from coordinate 135,257 downwards.
CGTATTTAATTCTTCTACAGGGTGGGGCGTAAGTTTGGAAGCAAATGAAAGTGCATATTATAATCCAACGAAAAATATGTTTAATAATTTACAGTTATGTATTATTACATAAGGGTTTTAAGAATTCAAAAATCATAAATTTATTCAAAATGTCCCCCCTTGTTTTTAATAACAGCCTCAAATCTCCTCCGAACTCCTCCTACTGCGGCACGCAACTGTTTTTTGTGAAATTTCCTTCCAAGATCTCTGGAGCGAACGCTTTAAATCATCCACACTGCGATGGAATTTACCACCGGCCTTTGATTCACGAATGGACCATACCGAAAAGTCCATAGGATTAACATCTGGGGAGCAGGGAGGCCACATTTCTTTGGACCAAAACCGTGGAAGATGGTCATGGCAAATGTTTTGAGTGACATTTGCGGTATGTGAAGTCGCGCCGTCTTGCTGAAATGTCCATAGAGTGTCATTACCGAAATGATCCTTAGCTGACTCCAACATTGGCGTCAAAATATTCTCAATATAACATTTAGCATTGATTTTGGCGCCTTGTTCCACAAAAATTAAAGGAGATCTCCAAGTTTCTGAAACGGCGGCCCAGACCATTACTGAAGCAGGTTTCATGGTTCTGTGGACAGTTTTTTGGTTGTATGGGATGTCTTTTGCACTTTTACCAATTATTCTGTCATTCCTCCGGTTGTGAGCCATTTCCACTGTGAAATTTTTTTCGTCAGACCAAACAATTTCACCAGCCGTGCCAGACTTCAATTCTCCCAGAAGTCCTTTGCTTCTCTCCAATCTCTTTTTCTTTACAGCTTCTGACAGAGTCTGTCTCTTTTAAAGGATGAAAGAGGACATCTTTAGGTCTTCTTTGACAACTCTTCTCCTTGTTCTGGGACTCACATTAGCTGTTTTGGCTAACAATCGTATTGACCTTTTCGGGTTCCTCCTGATCTTCTCTCGGGCACATTTTATCAGTTGTTTGGTGCGTTGTAAGCGTGGTCTACCACTTCTTGGACGATCAGTTAAGTCTCCTCTCTCATTAAAAAACTTCACACACTTCCAAACAGTCGATCTCGCTATTGAGAGAGTCTTTGAAATGACGGAATCTGACTTCCCGGCACGGTGTAGAGCAATAATGGCTTCTCTTTTGTCTGACATTTTTGAATTGACTAAATTTTTGTAAAAAATAACACTGCCACGTCATAATGTAGTGTCTCTACTATAGTTCAAACCCTATCACCTACTTAGGAACTTATTTTTAAGAATTATATTAATGTTTGAAAAATTGCTTCCAAACTTACGCCCCACCCCGTATATGCATTTTTACTTTACAGTTCATAGAATTTTAAGCATGATCAGCTATGTTCAATTAATTTTTTTAGTGCTTTAAAAATAGTGTAAGGAGCGAGTTTTCGATGATATAGAAAATAATATATGATCTTTATAATTTTTTCTTACGTGATCGAAAACGGGGAACCATCTGATAACTCGGAACTTAGCCTTCAGATGCTCAAAGTATAGAGGAAAATGAAGAGAAGATAGTGAATGAAAATAGAACAGAGGAAAATATAAATCCAAATTACAACAGTTCAGGGCCCAAGGGACGTCACCCCCCTTCTCTTCCATTATGGATAGAGCCCCTGGGGGCAATCTCATAACTATTGTAAGGCTATAACTGTCTTTCTTTTAGTATATTTCATATTCTATTTTTTAGAAGTATATTTCATATTCTATTTTTTAGAAGTATATTTCATATTCTATTTTTTAGAAGTATATTTCATAGCTATAAGGAAATAAAAAACACAATCATTATTGTTATTTTTATTAATTTCCAACATCAGACAACAGAGGAAATAAACGATGAACTATTTTGTACATGAAAAATACACGATAATTGTGAAACATCGCGATAAGTGTTTTTTCAATGGTGTAGCTAACACATAAAATGTTGACTAGGTACCTACCTAGTTATACATAGCTACATTAAAATATTTTTTTACAACTACTACCAGGGTAAGTTACGAGTTATATATTTTCGAAAATGTGAGAAAAAATAATTATAATTTAATTAATATTTTAATTGGTTAAGAGATAAAAGTTGAATAATAATTATTATATATTACTTTCTTACGTGTCCGAAAATATGGAACCATCCAATAACTAGGAAAATACCCTAATACAAATTGAGGTACTCATTTCTTATAATCACTAGAATAAACATTTACATGGAATAGAGTCAGTGCATTAAACAGTGAACTATCTGATAGTTGTAAGAGGTATGGAATAACAGAAACCTCTCCTCCTTTGGTGGTGGAGTAACTTATATTATTAATATCCACCACCATAACCACCTCCTCTTCCACCGCCATAACCACCTCCTCTTCCACCACCGTAACCACTTCCTCCACCATACCCTCCTCTTCCTCTACCATAACCACCTCCTCTTCCTTCAAAACCACCCCTACCACCACCATATCCTCCTCTTCCACCACTAAAACCTCCACCCCCTCCTCTCCCCCCACCGTAACCCCCTCTACCTCCTCCATACCCAGTTCCCCTGTTGAAGAATCCCCTTTGTCCCATTCCCCCACCCTGATAGCCTCTGTTGCTACCAGTGTAACCCCCACCGTCCCCCCTGAACTTCTTATGAGGACCCTCATCACCACCTCCACCGCCCATTGCTCCAAACTGTCGTGGTGGTCGCTGAGAATGCTGCTGTATATTCTGAGGTAGGACCTCCATTCCATGTCTCCCCGCACTCATCTTGCACAGCTCCTTCACCATGTCCTTCACAGCACAGTCCGTCATTGTTGGAGGTTCAGAGAGGATCTCAGGGGATTCTGTGGCCCTCACCAGAAGGGCATCCAACGCTGGACGCAACGCGAGAATCTGGGCTGCGACGCGCGAGTCCATCTTCAAGTTTATCCACCCATCAAGACGGACTAATCCATCAGGCATGAGCTCCACTTTAGTAGACCCAAAGAGCAGTAAATGAAGGGGACTCACCATTGTCATTTGCTTGCAAGACACCGCTCGGGTTCGAATCTTCTCACCGAACACGAAGAACGGAACTGGAATGTTCAACTCCCTGTTGCTGCAATTGACTGAAGACTTGTGAATGAGAGCAAGCTTGGATTCCTGAGTCAGGACTTTCCGTTTTTCCTTGTGGTAACAGACATTGGGGTAGTGTCCCATGGTGATGAGACCGGTTATCATGTCCAGCTTATAGTCCTCACCATTGAAGTTATACACGGTGTTCATCAGAGTCTCTTCAGGGAAACCAGAAGACATCAGAAGTTCCCTGATTTGATTCTTAGCCTCCCAAGTGACTCTCAGAGTTGGCATGGAGAGCTGTTTGTAATCACAGAAGTTCATCTCCGCTTGTTCACCTCTCATTCTTGTATCGTCCCAGGAATTGAAGACGTTTAGTGTTGCCAAATGATCACTGCATCTGTTTCCTGCAAAGGCCCTTTGGAATGGACTGAGTCGTTTGAATTCTGGTGGTATGATGAATATCTCCGGGGATGTTGCGGTGTGGGCAGCCAGGGTAGCCATGGCATCACCGCAGTTGAAGACACACCCCAAAACCACCATTTTACCCAGACGTGGATCCAGAGGCAGTCTGGCAAGTATCTTTCCCATTGGTGTGAGTTCATCATTACGGTCCAGACACTGCAGGTTCCTCAGAGCCACCTCCGCCTCAACGACTGCGTCAATGGGAGGGGGCTGAATGGCCTTAGACAAGAACTCTCCAATGGTTCCCAGACGCAGCAGCTTGATAGAGAGTGCTATCTCGTGCAGGGGTGTTCTGAACATCTCTGGAGTCATGTGTTCTTCAAGCTGAGCGTACCTTGCTCTAGTGACACAGAAGAAGCAAAAACCATTGCGCACACGACCCGCACGACCTGAAGGAGAATTGAGGATAAGTATTCCATTCAAATGAAGTAGAGAATAATCTTTCCATTGCTTTATCAATTACAAATAACTAACATAGTTGAAGCAGATACATTGTCGGTAGCTTATCTTCTTTTGTAATATTTAGAATGTAAAATTTGAATAACTAGCTATAGCTTCTAAAAGCTGATACCCAGCATAAAAAGTAATTTTGATAAGATTGAAATAAATCTTTTATTAACTAGTTCCTTATTCGAAATATATTTCAATTTTGACAAAAATTCTAAATTTAATTTTGACCAAAATGAATTCTTTACAACCTCTTTCCTATATACTAAACATATATCGTAATAATAATATCAATATTAATCAATTAGCTAATAACTGTAGCTAAATCTGACAGACCAGAGGTGTGGATAGTTAAATTACAGAGACACTGATAGCATTGACAACACATCATTAATGGGCAAGTACACACTTACCTTTCCTCTGTTCAAGGTTGGTCCTAGAGGCCCACACAGTGGCGTAGTTAGTCATGTTGTTGTGGGAGGTGAAGAGCTTCATCTTTGCTCTGCAAGAGTCAATCACAAACACAACATCATTGATGGTGATGGATGTCTCTGCGATGTTTGTAGTGAGGATGATCTGCAATACACAAAACACTGGTTAGTTGGAAACTAGGGTAAGTTCACAATTGGCAGACCGTTAGCTACACATTTTCGGACAAGTAAGAAAAGAGTATAATAATTGTATATTTAGCTAAATGCCTAAATCCTATTTTAATTGGCATCCAAGATGCCTACCTTTTCATATTACGGATATCAATTAAAATAAAAGATAAATAATAATCATTATAAAGCTAGGTAGCTACTTTTTCTGAAGTTATCAAAAATTTGGAATCGTCCGATGATAATAATACAAGCCTCTCTAGCTACATAATGAAATTTAACATAATTGCAACTATTTGAATTAGTGTTAGGAGCTAGCTACTTAGTAAATGTATAAAAGCTGAAAAAATTAATTAGCTAGCTACTTAATTGATGTAATACTAAAGTATATGTCCTAGTTTTTTTTTCAAAGAAGAATTAGATTACACCATTACCTTCCTAACTCCATCAGGCACAGGTTCAAAGACTCTCCTTTGCTCCTCTCTTGGTAACTGAGAGTGAAGGGGCAGGATGCAGAACTTATTGCCCCCAAGGTGAATGCTCTGTGACAACTGCCTCATCATTGCAAAGATGATATTCCAACCCGGCAGAAAGATCAGCACTGCCCCGGGTTCATTGAGAGTCTCGATGTGGAGGATTATTTTCTCCACCAGGTCAAAACTGATGTCCCTCTCACTGATGCGGGCAACATTGGCCCGTGTCTGGGGACTGTAGTTGTTGTCCACATTGAGGTTGAGGTTAACGTCCTGCTCTTCGTCTGGCAGGTCATCATCCTTGTCCTTGTTGTCTTTCTTACGTTTGCGCTGATCTGGAATGGGGCTGTACCTAAAAAAGAAAAAAGTACCGTTAGAGATTTATTTGAGGAAACCTATTTGAGCAAAAGAAAGGAATTTTGAAACAGATTCGCAATTTAATTTTGGTATGGATATTTTAAAGCAACTTAATTAATATTTATTTACACTTATACAGCTCTATATTTTAATTATATATAAATTCAAAATATTCATTTGATAGAATTATTTTCAACATCAAACTTCATTTCACAGCAGCTAATAGCTATGGGTTAAAAAAAACAGAAATTTTACCTTAATATTTAGTGATTTATATTACAAAGCAAATTACAGCATCAAGCAATTCTTTATCCTCAACCAATCACAGACGAGTACATTCGAGTTGCCAAACACCACAACAGGTTTAATTGAATTTTTCCATTATAACTTTTAAAAGGAGCCAGTGGCATCTAGGGTAAGTTCTGAATTATCATTCAGTTCCACATTTTCGGTCATATAAGAAAAAACTATAAAATAATTATATCGTTATTTCTTATTTGACCGAAAATGTGGAACTGACCGATATTTCAGAACTTAGCCTACATAGGATATTCCTACTCACCCTGTTGCCTCGACAAAGTCCTCTAGGAAGTACTCCTGGACAGGGAAGGTCCTCCCCTCCACTTCTATCACTGCCGGGTTGCCAAAGTACTCGTAGAACATGGAGATGTCAATGGTGGCGGACATGAGAATTACACGCAGATCAGGAAAAGCTCGCACCTAAAATGAAGAGATAAAAAAGAAACATTTGAATGTGTGGATTGCAAGACAAGTATGAATCAATAGGGTATCTGCAATATCCTACATATATTATTATGCAGTTCATTGACAGCTAACAGGTAAATAAATGGCAAAATAGGTATTAAATGTTCCTTAGTCTGATTCAATTTCCTATTGCACAATCAAGGAGATTATTCAATGCAAACCTTTATTATACAACCGATATATTTTATCATTATAGCGATTTCTATAGATATCAACTTTTAAATAAATATACTAAAGATATCAAATACTTGGATCAATTATAGCTACCACAATATCCACCAATAAAATATAAAGTTATTCACTACACTCACCATATCTCTGAGTACAATGAGCACAAAGTCTGTGTTGATGTCTCTCTCGTGAATCTCATCGACAATGACGTGAGACACGCCCCTCAGACCACCCTCTAACTTGCGCAGCAGGACACCCACTGTGCAGAACAGAATGCCACCATATGGACGGGGCAGCATGCTCTCGAACCTGCAGTGGTAGCAAGGAAATTAGCCTTGTTTGTGCTTGGTTCATTGAAAAATATCAAGTAAATAGGTAGCTGCTATAGAAAAACTAGCTAATATATGAAAAATCTAGTACAAGCTGTATAAATACTACTATATAATTACTACAGGTTATACAATATATACTACTATGTGAAATAAAACTATTTTAATTTTCTGAACAGTGTTAGTCATCTATTTGTAATTTTCAGATAGCTATTCTGTAAAAAATTTCCATTTTTAAAAACCTATCATCACTTTTAGGAAAACTAACACAACATAGAAAGTTATTATTATTAGTGTCTCAGACATTCTAAAATATCGAAATAAGGGCTAGAGATTTCCCGTGCATGCACATTGGCAATTCTTCTCACCTGACAGAGTACCCCACAGTCATGCCCAGGTCCTCTCCCCTCTCAGACGCCACCCTATCAGCTACAGACACGGCAGATATTCTGCGAGGTTGTGTGACTATGATGTTACAGAAACCTCCTGAGCCAGACTGAATGAACTCATCCAGAATGAACTGGCAAACCTGGGGGAGAAGAAGAAGGGTAGTGGTGGTTATTAGTGTTTCTTGATTATTGAAGTTATTATTCATTAGAATGCTTAATTATCAATTTACTCACTAGAATGCTTAATTATCAATTTACTCACTAGAATGCTTATTTATCAATTTACTCACTAGAATGCTTAATTATCAATTTACTCACTAGAATGCTTAATTATCAATTTACTCACTAGAATGCTTAATTATCAATTTACTCACTAGAATGCTTATTTATCAATTTACTCACTAGAATGCTTATTTATCAATTTACTCACTAGAATGCTTATTTATCAATTTTCAATCTAGTTCCTATTTCAATTTGTAGTTACCTAGCTTCAAAAGGTACTTATACTTTAAACACTTCTCAAATTATGTAACTTGAACTTGTTGCAACACGTTTGAACTTGATGCAACACGTTTGAACTTGTTGCATCACGTTTTAACTTGTTGCAACACGTTTGAACTTGTTGCAACACGTTTGAACTTGCTGCAACACGTTAAAACTCGTTGCAACACGTTTGAACTCGTTTATCATGTCCATATGGTCAAATAGCATTTCTAATTATAACTGTTGCATCTCTTTAGTGAGTTTCATACGCACTTGACGAATTGTATTAGTAGCCATTTATATTTTTTAGTATTATTTTAGTTGGTTCTATACGCACCTGCGTAGTTTTACCACAGCCAGTGTTTCCCCTGATTATGGTGACGGGATTCTCGTTAATAGTGGCGAGTATTTCCCTCTGTCTACTGAACACAGGCAACACCTGTCTCTCCTTCACTTTGCCCTGTAGAGCCTCGTCTGTCTGCAGCCTCAGCTGGTGACTCTTCATCAACTCATCACTCAGGTCTTCAAGATTGGCCTGAATAGGAGTGGGAAATTGGTGAGTATTTATTAGCCTGAATAGGAGTAGGAAATTGATGAGTATTTATTAGCCTGGATAGGAGTGGGAAATTGGTGAGTATTTATTAGCCTGGTTAGGAGTGGGAAATTGGTGAGTATTTATTAGCCTGGTTAGGAATAGGAAAAAGGTGAGTAATTATTTGCCTGAATAGGAGTAGGAAATTGGTGAGCAATAACCTAAAAACACTAAATAGTTTTTCATTAATCTCCTAGTGTATTCAGCTAAACCATATGATGATTTAGTATGATTTTTCGGAGTATTTAGTATTTACACTAGTAGCTAGCTACCTAAAATAGGGTAAATTCCGAGTTATCGGACACTTCCATACATTCTATTATGAAAAAATGTATATATCTTATTTAACAATTATTTTTAATGGTGTCCAAATTAATTAGCTACCGGTCTCATGGAATCCAATAAAAAAAGTTAAAATGTTAAATTAAACAGCTTTCATCTGATTGAGAATGTGGAACTGTCCAATAACTCAGTTCAATTGACTGACTCATTTAGGCCCGCTATACAGTTGCGTTTTTTAACACAGCGTTGAAGCTGTTCTTAAAATGTGTTCACACTCGCATTTTATTCATCACTGAAGCAAAAATGTATACAATTTTTTCCACCAGCGATTAAAAGAAACACAAGTGTGAAGGGGGCCTTAGGTAGAAATACAAACGAGACTTTAAAGTATGACTACTCACTGTAGCGAGAGGTCCCTCATCAATGTTACAGTTGATCCATGGGTTCCAGTTTGCTTGTGGTGGGCACCATGAGACTGTTCCCCCTACCATGGCAGCACCAGACTCTTCAAACTGAGCTAGTTTGGTCTCAGTGAGAAGGGAAACACCACTGCCATCTGATGGTGGCTCTTGGGGCTGAAATACAATGAAGCATTTCATTATTTTGAAACAAAAAGTAGCTAGCTATATATATATTTTTGGTAAGAAAAAAAAAGAGGTCTTTGTGAATAGAAATTTTAGGTAAAAAGTGAGATCTTTGTAGATATAAATTTTGGGTAAAAGATTAGGACTTTGTAATATTAGTTTTTGGTAAAAAAAATAAGGTCTTTTGTAAAGAATGATAAAATTGAAGTTTCTTCCTGAGGAGTAACTCACAATGTAAGGGAGCTCCACTCCAAGCTCGGACACCAAATTGGAGAGTTTCTCCGTGGTCTCCGGGTCCAGGTTGACATCATACGGAGCAACAGTCTCCATGTTTTTCTTGACTTTGAGAGTGCCAGAAAATGCCTCAATGACGTTAAGATGGTAGAGTTGCCTCACCATTGAGAGAGCGCAACTCTTACTAGCCTGCTGCTTGTTGGAGCCTGTCTCTCGTGCTGATATGTCTGTTGAACGAGTAATGGGCATTAGATAATCATTAGGGTTGAATAATAATAATCATCAATAATTTGTATGATTAGCTATATTATCTATTTTGTGTAGCTAGCTTATTTTAGAATGAAATTAGAAACTATGAATAGTGAAAGATGAGCAGCCACTCTACAGCTACTGTCTGATCCATTCTAGGGTGAGTTACAAATTATCGGACTGTTTCACAACTTCAATCATAGGATACATTTTTTATAAAAAATACTCTTTAGCTATATCTATTTAGCTAGTTATTGAATATGGGGAAATATGCAAATAATTTAGTTACATGTTTCAATGATAGAAGAGTTTTGTCTTCCAGTTAACTACTAAAAATTTAAATGTTAAATTGTTGCACCTAATAATGTCATGACAGTGTCCACTATTTAATTAGTTAGTTAAAATTTGCTGGTAAGAGTGATAGCTAAGGTTGTCACAGTATAATCATAGATCTCAAGAATATCACATACGAAAGGAAATGGTATCGAGTACTATATACCGCTGATTTAGAACGATTAAATCGTCTTTAATTCATTCCGTCTATAATATTTCCAGGATCTATGATTTTAAACACATATTGTCACAACCCTAGTGTCAAGCCAAGACAATTGGATTGACAGAACAGGCTAAAACTTGCAAATTTATAATAAAAAATTATCAGTGAAATAGTTCTTGAATATAATATCTATATTTACCAATCATTGTTTGCTCAGTTTACACACACTAGTTAACTGATGCTAGTGTATACCTGAATGAGCAGGATTTTATATCACCCAAATTGAATCACAGCTACAAACTATCATAGAGTGAAACAAAAGAGGGTGGGACAGATCACAGAATCTAACCAATTACCCATGAAGGACGCAAAACGACGCACTATTAATTAGCTATGAGGGTGCTAACAACAGAGGGTGCTAATGATAATAAATTTTAATTAATAATAACTAATAATAATAATTATCATTTCCTATATGATCGAATATGTGAAACGGTCGACAATTCAGAGCATTCTCTATATAGCTAACAGTAGCTAAAACTTAAAGAGCTGAAAAAAGTAGCTAGGTTGCACAAAATAAAAAACATCTAAACTTTAGAACTAACTAATATCCAAACAACATGAAAATAACATCCAGTTCACTTACGTCTTCCAAGTAGTCGCACAAAAAATGTCATTTCAGCCACGAAACTCCTGAAAATTAATTAAATTAAAAATATTTTCAAGAAATAATGAAGTTACCTCTCTAGATTCTGGAAATAGTGAAGTAAGCTACCTTCTAGATGTTAAATATCATCATTGCTATAATTCTAGTATATTGGATCTTGGTTATTAAAATAGTATAGAGCAAAGTTATTTTTCTCACCTCAGATAGCAGGAGATGGTTGGCAGTGAAGCCCACACTTCTTTGAATGGAAAGAATTGAGTGATGATCATGGCTCGGAAATAGAGTATATCAGACTATATGGATACAGTTGACTAATCAGTTGTTAACCGTATCTAGTGGCATTAGATACACTTGTTTTTATAAAATTTGGAAAAACATAAAAGAAATAGCTAGTGTAATTTTCTGAACTGAGAGATGGTTACAAAAACATCTCATGAGGAAAGTTGAACTAAAGTCATAGATTTTCTTTCCAGTTTGAAAGCCGGTATTTTATCATTTATCCATTAGATGCATTAATTAAGAAAAAGAATTGAGAGACTGCAAATCAAATATGTTATAAACATCATCAAGGCCATTTATTTGGTCAAATTTAGGAGAATATACTAGGGGCAAGTCTTGCTCAACTAGGCCAAAAATAAAAATCAATAGATTGTTTTGATCAATGTGAAATTGTCGGAGAAAATGATTATTCAATTGAAGTTCGAAAACTGAACTGCAAATGATCAATATTTTCCACACTTATTAAAGAATCTACACAATCACTAGAACAAAATGGTTGAGAAGTAGTTTTATTTAGCCACTCTTAGGAAGTTGAGTCAGTTTAATGATAAAACAATGAAATTAACCTATTTCAAACGTTTCATCTTATTGAACATAATATCGAGCCATGATCATCAAACAATTACCTTACCTAACTAGAAAATGAATCAATTTTCACTCAGACTACTACCGTTCTGAATGAAAATTTGAAAAATCAAAAATTACCTTAAACTTTTTTGAGAGCAATGAAGAACCTTGGATATTTTTCTAGATTCTAGAAAAACTGATTTCTGTTTTTCTAGATTCTAGAAATACTGATTTTCGTATTTCTAGATTCTACAAATACTGTTTTTCGTTTTTCTAGATTCTAGAATACTTATTTTTATTTATCTAGATTCTTGAAATAACGTACTGATTTTTTTTAATTCTAGAAATAGTTTTTTTTTGTTTTCTAGATTCTAGAAATACTTATTTTGGGTTTTCTAGATTCTAGAAATACTGATTTTTTTTTAATTCTAGAAATACTGTTTTTTTGTTTTTCTAGATTCTAGAAATACTTATTTTGGTTTTTCTAGATTCTAGAAATACTGATTTTGGTTTTTCTAGATTCTAGAAATACTGATTTTGGTTTTTCTAGATTCTAGAAATACTGATTTTGTTTTTTCTAGATTCTAGAAATACTGATTTTTTTTAATTCTAGAAATACTGTTTTTTTTTGTTTTTCTATATTCTAGAAATACTTATTTTGGTTTTTCTAGATTCTAGAGATACTGATTTTGGTTTTTCTAGATTCTAGAAATACTGATTTTGGTTTTTCTAGATTCTAGGAATACTGATTTTTTTTTTAATTCTAGAAATACTGATTTTTTTGTTTTTTAATTCTAGAAATACTGCTTTTTTTAATTCTAGAAATACTGTTTTTTTGTTTTTCTAGATTCTAGAAATACTTATTTTGGTTTTTCTAGATTCTAGAAATACTGATTTTGGTTTTTCTAGATTCTAGAAATACTGATTTTTTTTTAATTCTAGAAATACTGTTTTTTTTGTTTTTTAATTCTAATAATACTGTTTTTTTGTTTTTTAATTCTAATAACTGTTTTTTGTTTTTCTAGACTCAAGAAATTTTTTTTTTGTGTGTTTTTTTTCTAGATTTTAGAAATACTGATATTTGTTTTTCTATATTCTAGAATTACTGATTTTTGTGTTTTCTAGATTCTAGAAATACTGATTCTTGTATTTCTAGGTTCTAGATATACTGAAGCTAATTTCTACCTTCTAGAAATAGTTACTGATTTTTTGTGTTTCTCGATTCAATAAATACTAAATTTTGTCTTTCTAGATTCTAAAAATACCTGTGTCACTTTTCTAGGTTCTAGATATACTGATTTTATATCATTCCTAGTACCAAAAAATTTGATTTTCAGTAGCTAACTAGATTTTCCACTTCATATATTCTAGCCTCAGAGGAAAATTTAATATCTATTTTTGAACCAGGACTAGCTACACAATGATAAATAGTTAAAGGTGGGTTCAGTGCTATTACCTGTTGTGGTCAGGACCAATCATAGAGTATTTGTAGTCAGGGTTACTGATCTTATTAGTCTGGAAAAACATGTGCAGACGAGATTTGGCATTTTCTATGGTCCAATTGCCGTGGATTGCTGACGTCATGTCTACATCTTCTGCCTGTCAAACGAGAAGGTATTCAGTATGTAGATAAAAAAATACTTCCATCTTTATTTGTATGTTAACAGGATAGCTATCACAAAATCTTATGAGATTTGATAAAAATATAAGAGATTGAAGTCACGTAACTTCATTTGCTGATGGATAAATGGAGAAAATTAGGCTTGAAGAAATTGAAAGGCTAGTTTTATAAGAAGTACACTTCTCACTCACATCTTCCACTTGTTTCTTCTCTTGCACCCTGTCCATGTAGGTGAAGGGTTTTTCATGTCCCTGCTGCAAGGGATGGTAGACATTGCCCTCCTCTCTGATACCAGGCACAGGCGCCATGGGGCTGGCTGCAGGGAAGTTAACCCCAGGGGGTCCCATAGGGCCTCTTGCTTCTGCCAAACCCTCCCCAACTCCAGACTGAGAAAAAGAGCAAAGAATGAATACAGTGATATCTTCAAATAAAAGAATTAGGTATCTAGCTAGTTATTGTATGGGACAAATGATATAGCTACTAAATTTTGTCAACAAGTTAGCATTAGACAAAATTAAAGCATAGAATATTAAATTGTAGCACCTATAAATGTCTTGACAGTGTCTACTATTTTATTAGTAAGTTAATATTTGCTTGTAAAAGTGATAGCCAAGATAGTTATTTTAACTGCAGAGACTTTAAACTTTTAACAAGTAAATTTATCAGTATAATAGTTCTTGAATAAAATATCTTTATTTACCAATCATTGTTTGCTCAGTTTACACACACTAGTTAACTGATGCTAGTGTATACCTGAATGAGCAGGATTTTATATCACCCAAATTGAATCACAGCTACAAACTATCATAGAGTGAAACAACAGAGGGTGGGACAGATCACAGAATCTAACCAATTACCCATGAAGGACACAAAACGACGCACTATTAATTAGCTATGCCATTAATTGATTTAATTTAAAGAGTGGATTTTTTTTAATTTAAACCAAAAAAAGAAAAACATTAAAATTAGCTAGATAACATTTAAATAGAAAACAAATAAGATTACAGAGTTTGAAAATTCAATTTTGTATTTAATAATTTTAAAATATATTGAAGTAGCTATTTCCATCTTATCCTAGAAATGATGCGAGTTACTCACAGACATGTCAGGCACATTGCTAGCATCTGTCTCTCCTGTTCGTATAAGAAAAGAGACAAAGTCCTTAGAGGCATTCTGCTGAGCATCTTTCTTGGTGGTAGAGTTACCGATGGCTGTGTACTGGTAACCAGACACCCTCAACTCACAGAGGAACCTCGGCCTGTGCTTGGGACCTGGTGAGAAGTACGGTGATAAGTTATAGACTGAACAAAAGCTAATCAACAAATTTACAGACGGTTTCCCATCTTCAGTCGTAAAAAAAAAATTATCAGTTTATGGAGATATTACGGATTGGTATCCATGGCACCTGCAGGTATAATAGATACCAATTAAAATTAAATTAAATAATTATTATATCTGTTTTTTTATTATCTTATATGACCGAATATGTGAAACCGACCGATAGTTTGTAACTATAGATCTTCAATGGTCAAGATTAGTTGCTGAATGTGCCATTACTTTGAAATAAAAAGTAAATTACTATTTTTATCAATCATATCAAGATAGCAAGCAATAAATGAATTAATGCGTACCTGTGGTTCGGACGGAATAGTCCAAATTCAACTGCTTTTTGGCTGCAAACTCATTGAGCCAAGACTTTACATTGCTCATGGCTGAAGATTATTTAGTCTTTCCAATATTAATAAATTAGCTAGAGAAAAAATAAAACACAGATTAATTAAGGTGAACTTGAATTGATAGTAGTAGCTATATAAATTAAAATGGCATGGCTCATTACTCAAAGTACTCTCCAAAATGATCAAATTATCTCCAAAATAGCACCAGCATACTAAGCATAGGAGAAAATTAGATCGAGATTATCAGCCATTTTTGGAAAGAAAATTGAAAATCTTTTGAAGAGAAATTGCTCCCAAAATTAAATATCTGGAGACTGAGAGTGCATGCTTTGCAGACTGGCTATGTAAGTATGTTACCATCAATTTTTGGTGGATAAATTGGGAAAATGCCAAGTAAAAAGAAATAGTATGGCTCCAAGCTCATAAACTATCCATTTGTCACTCCAAAAGAAACCAAATTTCTCTCCAAAATAACATTGTATTTGTAGCATAGGGGAATATTAGATATTTCTCACCATTTGCAATTGAAGTGCTCAAAAATAACTGTGTAAAACTTGCCATTAAAATGGTAATTTGGACATGCTTTAATACCTGGGGAAAAAGTTGGTGGATCAGCCAAATTATTAGAAATTTATGGTGGATTTTCTCAGTTTTTTAAAAAGTCAGTGGGATTTTGTGCACCAAATATAGACTGGGGTTTCTTGACACCAAGATTTCATGTCACAAAAATCTATAAGGCAGAAAAGCTTGTGTTTTCTTAACTTAATATTATTCCTACCAAAAACTTAATTGCACTATATCTCGTAAACGAAGCATTTGCACAACAAATGGTATTCTTGAAAAACATCTTAAAATGGCTCCTATAGGCTATTACCTATATATTTTTTACCATTGAAAATAATATTCTGGCAAAGTCGGTGGAATTATAGTTATTTATTCCTATGTTGCCATTAATTTTCGGTGGGAAAATGAGTAAAATGTTGGTGGATCAGCCAAATTACTGGAAATTTAAGGTGAATTTATTCAGCTTTTTCAAAAAGTCAGTGGAATTTTGTGCACCAAATACAGACTGGATTCCGCAGGTCATACTATCTCATGAGAGTCATTCTGCAGGTCATACTATCTCGTGAGAGTTATTACCAGGTCATACTATCTCGTGAGTCATTCCGCAGGTCATACTATCTCGTGAGAGTCATTCCGCAGGTCATACTATCTCGTGAGAGTCATTCCGCAGGTCATACTATCTCGTGAGAGTCATTCCGCAGGTCATAGTATCTCGTGAGAGTCATTCTGCAGGTCATACTATCTCGTGAGAGTCATTCCGCAGGTCATACTATCTCGTGAGAGTCATTCCGCAGGTCATACTATCTCGTGAGTCATTCCGCAGGTCATACTATCTCGTGAGAGTCATTCCGCAGGTCATACTATCTCGTGAGAGTCATTCCGCAGGTCACACTATCTCGTGAGAGTCATTCCGCAGGTCACACTATCTCGTGAGAGTCATTCCGCAGGTCATACTATCTCGTGAGAGTCATTCCGCAGGTCATACTATCTCGTGAGAGTCATTCCGCAGGTCATACTATCTCGTGAGAGTCATTCCGCAGGTCATACTATCTCGTGAGAGTCATTCCGCAGGTCATACTATCTCGCGAGAGTCATTCCGCAGGTCATACTATCTCGTGAGAGTCATTCCGCAGGTCATACTATCTCGTGAGTCATTCCACAGGTGATACTTTTTTGTGAGTCATTCCGCAGGTGATACTTTCTCATGAGAGTCATTCCGCAGGTGATACTTTCTCGTGAGTCATTTCGCAGGTGATACTTTTTTGTGAGAGTCATTCAGCAGGTGATACTTTCTCGTGAGAGTCATTCCGCAGGTGATACTTTCTCGTGAGAGTAATTCTGCAGGTGATACTTTCTCGTGAGAGTCAATCCGCAGGTGATAATATCTCGTGAGTCATTTCGCAGGTCTCGTGAGTCAGACTGACGTGAGAGTCATTCCGCAGGATGTACTATTTTATGAGAGTCATTCCGCAGGTCATACTTTTTTGTGAGAGTCATTCAGCAGGTGATACTTTCTCGTGAGAGTCATTCCGCAGGTGATACTTTCTCGTGAGAGTCATTCCGCAGGTGATACTTTCTCGTGAGAGTAATTCTGCAGGTGATACTTTCTCGTGAGAGTCAATCCGCAGGTGATAATATCTCGTGAGAGTCAATCCGCAGGTCTCGTGAGTCAGACTGACGTGAGAGTCATTCCGCAGGATGTACTATCTCGTGAGAGTCATTCTGCAGGTCATACTATCTCGTGAGAGTCATTCTGCAGGTCATACTATCTCGTGAGAGTCATTCCGCAGGTCATACTATCTCATGAGAGTCATTCCGCAGGTCATACTATCTCATGAGAGTCATTCCGCAGGTCATACTATCTCGTGAGAGTCATTCCGCAGGTCATACTATCTCGTGAGTCATTCCGCAGGTCACACTATCTCGTGAGTCATTCCGCAGGTCACACTATCTCGTGAGAGTCATTCCGCAGGTCACACTATCTCGTGAGAGTCATTCCGCAGGTCACACTATCTCGTGAGAGTCATTCCGCAGGTCATACTATCTCGTGAGAGTCATTCCGCAGGTCATACTATCTCGTGAGAGTCATTCCGCAGGTCATACTATCTCGCGAGAGTCATTCCGCAGGTCATACTATCTCGTGAGAGTCATTCCGCAGGTCATACTATCTCGTGAGTCATTCCACAGGTGATACTTTTTTGTGAGTCATTCCGCAGGTGATACTTTCTCATGAGAGTCATTCCGCAGGTGATACTTTCTCGTGAGTCATTTCGCAGGTGATACTTTTTTGTGAGAGTCATTCAGCAGGTGATACTTTCTCGTGAGAGTCATTCCGCAGGTGATACTTTCTCGTGAGAGTAATTCTGCAGGTGATACTTTCTCGTGAGAGTCAATCCGCAGGTGATAATATCTCTTGAGTCATTTCGCAGGTCTCGTGAGTCAGACTGACGTGAGAGTCATTCCGCAGGATGTACTATTTTATGAGAGTCATTCCGCAGGTCATACTCCAAGTAAAATAGTATGTCTCATAAACTCGCCATTTGTCTCTCCAGCTCTCTCCAAAATTCAACAAATTCTCTCCAAAATGATCAAATTTTCATAAATTCTCTCCTAAATAACCAGCCTGCAGAATATGGAACATTTTTCCAAGACTCTCTGCGGGAGTTTTTGATTGAATTTTAGAAATTTGAGATCTCTGCGGGAGATCTTGAATTAATTCCTATGTTACCATTAATTTAGCTGCGGGAGATTTTGAATTAATTCCTATGTTACCATTAATTTAGCTGCGGCAGATTCTGTATCTGCTACTGAGAGTCAGAGAGTAACTGTCTCTCAAATTAAAATCTCTGCGGCAGCCGGCAGAAGAGACGCATTCTGCAGACTGGCTAAATAACATTGTAGCATAGGAAAAAAATAGATAAAAACTCGCCATTTGCAATTGAAGGGCTCAAAATAACTGTCACAAACTCGCCATTAAAATGGCGAGTTTGGACATGCTTTATTACTTGGGTCATACTATCTCATGAGAGTCATTCCGCATGTCATACATCATTCAATAGCTTTCTCTATGATTCTATCTTTCATTCCGCAGTAGCATTTCATTCCGCATTATAGTAAGTCATTCCGCAGTATTCCGCAAAACAGATAGTGCCGATTTTTAGCTATTTATTTCCCCAGTCTGCAAAGCATGCACAATCAGTCTCCAGATATTTAATTTTTGGGGCAATTTGTCTCCAAAGATTTTCCAATTTCTCTCCAAAATGACCAAAAATCTCAAAATACTCTCCACTAATTACCCATGTTTTAAACTGTGGCAGGAAAGTCGCCAGTTTAGTGAGAAAATGGATCCAGGTCGCCACATTTATTTAAGATACTTTATAGGAGAAATTTGGCTTCCTAGTGAAGATTTTACACTTGGAAACATCCTTATGCTTCATGCATGTGTATCTCTTGGGCAGTATCTAAAATACGGAAAAGAATTAATAATCGGCGTGAGCGTGCACGCTCACGCCACTGTCTAAAAGCCGGAAAAAAGGAATTTGCGTGCACGCCCACGCAACTAAGTTGACTAAAATATGGAAAAGTGGAATTTTATGGAATTTCTTGGCGTGCACGCTCACGCAACTGTCTAAAATGCGGAAAAAAATTATTGGCGTGCACGCTCACGCAACTGTCTAAAACGCGGAAAAATTAAAAAAATGACGTGCACGCTCACGCAAATGTCTGAATTAAAATAATTGGCGTGCACGCTCACGCAACTGTATAAAATGCGGAAAAAAAATAATTGGCGTGCACGCTCACGCATCTGTCAAAAACGCAGAATTTTTTTTAAAAAATGGCGTGCACGCTCACGCAAATGTCTAAATTAAAATAATTGGCGTGCACGCTCACGCAACTGTCTAAAATGCGGAAAAAAAATTATTGGCGTGCACGCTCACGCAACTGTCTAAAACGCGGAAAAATTAAAAAAAATGACGTGCACGCTCACGCAAATGTCTAAATTAAAATAATTGGCGTGCACGCTCACGCAACTGTTTAAAATGCGGAAAAAAAATAATTGGCGTGCACGCTCACGCAACTGTCAATAACGCAGAATTTTTTTAGAAAAATGGCGTGCACGCTCACGCAAATGTCTTAATTAAAATAATTGGCGTGCACGCTCACGCAACTGTCTAAAATGCGGAAAAAAAAGAATTGGCGTGCACGCTCACGCAACTGTCAAAAACGCAGAAAAATTTTAAAAAATGGCGTGCACGCTCACGCAACTGTCTAAAATGCGGAAAAAAAAGAATTGGCGTGCACGCTCACGCAACTGTCAAAAACGCAGAAAAATTTTAAAAAATGGCGTGCACGCTCACGCAAATGTCTAAATTAAAATTATTGGCGTGCACGCTCACGCAACCGTCTAAAATGCGGAAAAAAAGAACTGGCGTGCACGCTCACGCAACTGTCAAAAACGCAGAAAAAATAAAAAAAGGCGTGCACGCTCACGCAAATGTCTAAATTAAAATAATTGGCGTGCACGCTCACGCAACTGTCTAAAATGCGGAAAAAAAATAATTGGCGTGCACGCTCACGCAACTGTCAAAAACGCAGAAAATTTTAGAAAATGGCGTGCACGCTCACGCAAATGTCTAAATTAAAATAATTGGCGTGCACGCTCACGCAACTGTCTAAAATGCAGAAAATTAAATTTTTTGAATCAATTTTTTTGACTCAATTTGATGACTCAAATTTTTTTTGACTCAAATTTTTTTTGACTCAAATTTTTTTTGACTCAAATTTTTTTGACTCAAATTTTTTTGACTCAAATATTTTTGACTCAAATTTTTTTGACTCAAATTTTTTTGACTCAAATTTTTTTGACTCAAATTTTTTTGACTCAAATTTTTTTGACTCAAATTTTTTTGACTCAAATTTTTTTGACTCAAATTTTTTTGACTCAAATTTTTTTGACTCAAATTTTTTTGACTCAAATTTTTTTGACTCAAATTTTTTTGACTCAAATTTTTTTGACTCAAATTTTTTTGACTCAAATTTTTTTGACTCAAATTTTTTGACCTAAATTTCTTGGCTCAATTGTTTTACATATTTTTCTGTCTAAATACATTTTTTTAAACAACTTTTTTTTAATTAATTCCTTCAAATATATTCTTTGAATATATATATATCTTTAATTAATAATATTTTTTTCTTTTACTATTGATAACCCATAAATTGTGATGGGAAGTACACTAGTTAGTGAGAATAAAATAGAAATAGAAATTAGCGTGACGACATATTAATTATTAAATTGTATACTATACTTTTGAATGGAATAATGTTTTAGCGTGAAAGAAACGTGCGTTACGCAACTTAGTACAATGATGACAGAAAATATAAATTGGCGTGACGATATCAATTGTATAGTTTGATATCGGATGGAATTATGTGTTGGCGTGATAGAAACGTGCGGCACGCTGCTCAGTGAAAAGATAACAGAAATTATAAATTATCGTGACGATATCAGTTTTATAGTTTGTTATTGGGTGGAATTATGTATTGGCGTGATAGAAACGTGCGGCATGCTACCTAGTGAAAAGATATACATTCGAATATTTATTATTAAATATTATATCACGCTATTGTTTTATTTACACATATTCATTTTTCCGTTTGACTGTTATCATGTAGCGTGACAATATTATGCAATAAGACACTGTTTAGTTTCTTGCTCTTTGTCAACTTTTATTACTTTTGTTCCTTTAATTTTTATGTTAGTTTCCCCTCAAACTCTTTTATAGAAAACTAATTATTATTTTCTTTGTTTAAAGAAAATTCTTCATCCTCTCTCTAAGCTATTCCAATTGATTACGTAAAAGTTTAAGTACCGTTTTTCTCTTGAAACTCAATTTCTATCCGTTTTACAGTAACACATTGTATTTAATAACTATAAAATTATACATGCGCAACCCATAGCGGTAATTTCCGTCATGTTCCACTCTAATCATGGTAAAATAGCATATAATTACAATTATCTAGAAGTAATTTAAAAAAAATCACTTAAAAATTTGGTTATTAAAATTAATTGGCTGGAGATTATTTAATTGAATTGACAGGAATCAGAATTCATTAATTAGTTTGGTAGGTTGGTGAATTTTTATTTTTGCATTACGTACTGTAAAATCTGGCAGCGCCGTTCCCCCGGAACCACACCATTGACCTTGGACCTTGGGTTCATCCCCCTATCATCCCACCCACCCCCCACCCCACACCCGGGTGGGGGGTCTTAGGTGGGGGAACCTCCGTCCATGCCAACGATACATGGGGGGGAGCTTGCGACCCCCCATCCCTCTGGCGGCGCCGTTCCCCCGGAACCACACCATGGACCTTGGTCCTTGGGTTCATCCCCCAATCATCTCACCCAACCCCCACCCCACACCCAGGTGGGGGGTTTTAGGTGGGGGAACCTCCGTCCATGCCAACGATACATGGGGGGGAGCTTGCGATATTCGTGTGTGTGTGGTGTGCGCTGACTCTCAGCTTTTTCCTTGGGAAAAACTAAGTAAATATATAAACAGTGCAACTAAAGTTAGAAATCTCATCTCCTCCTACAGTTTTGGGTCTAAAGCTTAGCCCTTTTGGAATATGAAAGAGCACTGGGGTCTCCACAGGGCCTCAGTTCTGTTTTTTTTTTTAAATTTCGGCTTTTGAATTTCGTGAAATTCAATTTTATTTTGTAGAGCTTATAGCTCCTCCCCTGGTAGAAGAAGAGAGTTGTGGATTGTTGTGTCGTGTAGACAATTTTGAGACGTATCCATTTCCAGGTATGAGAAATCTGTGTGTCGACCATGGTCGTAGCTACACGACCTCAAAGACAAAAGTGAGTGATTTTATAGGTGCTGGGGGAACCGCCATAGAAGGAGTTGGGGGAGGAAATGTGGTACGTGCTAACTGTTCTTAAATGTGGAAAATGTGCCCGCATCTTTTTGACCTGATGACTTTCCCTCCTTAACCCAACCATTTTGCCGTGAATGCCATTTCCGTGAGAAAAAATTACAAAAAAATTTCAGGTCGGAAAAATTTTGGGGCTGAAATGCAAAAATTTGACATTTTCGGAATTGCGTAGCTCAGCTTGGTTTGGGTCTATGAAAATCAAACTTGTATGGTCTTGTAGGGAATTTTGGGATCTTTCACGTGATGTGGGTCCCGTTTTGATCAGAGGGTTCCAGGGTCCAACCCCGGGTCCACGAACAGAGGTCAACTTCAACCCCCATTTTGAGGGGGGTTAGGGGTCGAATTTCGAAAAAAATTTACCATCACAATGAGTGCCATAAGTGTGGCATGGACCATGTCCGTACACCACTTTTTTAGACCAGTTCGACATGTAAAATCGACCAAAAAAAGCTGTAACGCCATTTTTGGCCAAAAAATGAACTTTGAAACGCTTGTTGAAGGAAGTTTCCTGGGTCCTAGGAACTTTTGACCTACACCATTCTCTAGAGAATCTCGGAGTCTTTCTGACGCATTATTTCAATTTCCATTTCGGAGGACCGTGAACTCTCACGAATTTTCAGAAAGATACGTCAACTTTTTTTTCACCAAAAAACACCCCCCCCCCCTGTATCATCGGGGGGTTAACACTTTTTTAATTTTGTGATAGATTTTTGTGTTAGGAAGGCTTGTGTTAGGAAGGCTCGTACGTTTCAAGTATTATCACTAGGGCTGGGACAATATGCCCTAAAAACTATAGATCCCGAAAATATCATAGACGAAACTAAATGAAATGATATCGAATACTATGTACCGCTGGTTTAGAACCATTCAATACTCTTTAGTTCTCTCCGTCTATAACATTTTAGGGATCTATAGTTTTTAGAGCATATTGTCCCAGCCCTAATTATCACCTCTTCCATCCGTGAGCTGCTTGTGTCCCTTTTCGTCACATTCATTGCTAAGAGACTGCATTCAAGAAGTAGGTTCTCTCTATTTTTGCCGAATAATAGTGATTGAATTCATATTTATAACCTTTAAACTCTAATATAATAATTTCGTAAAAAAACATTTAATTGAATCTGTTGAGGCTTGATTAAAATTAAATGTCCTAGTGCTGAACAAAATTACGCTACTGACAATAATAATTTCTAAACTTAACTAGGACTAGCTGTACCATATATTTTTACGACTAGTTATAAAAATTTAAGATAGTTTGGTTGAATTAATTAACGATATAACTATAAGCAATTCATCAAAGTTACTATGAAATATTAAATTAAATTTGCGTGCCGCACGTTTCTATCACGCCAACACATAGTTCCATCCGATGTTATACTATACAATTGATATCGTCATGCTAATTTATAATTTCGGTTATCTTTTCACTAAGCAGCGGGCTGCACAATTTTATCACGCCGACACATAGTTCCATCCGATATTTTACTATACAATTGATATCGTCACGCTAATTTAAAATTTCTGTTATCTTTTCACTAAGCAGCGTGCCGCACGTTTCTGTCACGCCAACACAAAATTCCATCCGATATAATACTATACAATTTATATCGTCACACTAATTTATAATTTCTGTTATCTTTTCACTAAGCAGCGTGCCGCACGTTTCTGTCACGCCAACACATAATTCCATCCGATATTATACTATACAATTGATATCGTCACGCTAATTTATAATTTCGGTTATTTTTTCACCAAGCAGCGGGCTGCACGTTTCTATCACGCCAACACTTAATTCCATCCGATATTATACTATACAATTGATATCGTCATGCTAATTTATAATTTTTGTTATCTTTTCACTAAGCTGTGTGCCGCACGTTTCTATCACGCCAACATATAGTTCCATCCGTTATCATACTATACAATTGATATCGTCATGCTAATTTATAATTTCGGTTATCTTTTCACTAAGCTGTGTGCCGCACGTTTCTATCACGCCAACACATAGTTCCATCCGTTATTATACTATACAATTGATATTGTCAGGCTAATTTATAATTTCGGTTATCTTTTCACTAAGCAGCGGGCTGCACGTTTCTATCACGCCAACACAAAATTCCATCCGATATTCTACTATACAACTGATATCGTCACGCTAATTTATAATTCCGGTTATTTTTTCACCAAGCAGCGGGCTGCACGTTTCTATCACGCCAACACATAGTTCCATCCGTTATTATACTATACAATTGATATTGTCAGGCTAATTTATAATTTCGGTTATCTTTTTACTAAGCAGCGGGCTGCACGTTTCTATCACGCCAACACATAATTCCATCCGATATTATCCCAGCAAACATGAATGTATCTATTCGATGTCTAAACGACTCTGTATAACCTCTCTTCCGACATCGAATACCAGTAACAAATTAGACATGGTGACATCAAGTAGACATCAATCCGATATCCGTTTGCCCCGCTAAACCGCATCATATTAAGTATATTTCGCATCGAAGCGATACCGTTATAACAGCGTTGAATAGAAAGATAAATTACGACATCCAACATACATAGGGATTCTCTATCGAACAGACGCCTAATTATATATCTAATATGCTTCGAAACGATATCCACTTGCATACAATAAATAAATAAAAATAGAAAATTTTTACTTCATTGATATAACTTAGGTACAGTACGTTTAGATGCATATCAATTTGATTAATGTTACATAGTGTTATATATAAATTAAATGGGAAGAAATGAAGTGATGTTTCCGGGAATCGTTCGTGGGTCAAACCGTCGTCGTGCCTGTAGCTCTGTCACTTTGCCACCGAGGATGCATTTGTTTAAAAAAAAAAATTTGATATTAAATGACCCGGAGATACTTAAATAAATTTTAAAGTGAATAAAACAATACAGGCAAGCACCGCTTTTATAACCAAAATCACAACTTATTGTTATTACAAATAGTAATGAGTTGGTCAAATTTTCATATAATTGTAACTCCTTAAAAATTTCGATCTCTATGAGTTCAAATTAAAGAAAATGTTTTGAGGCTACGACTTACAATACAGATGAAAGCTTTGTGATGAAAGTTCAAAGTAATGAATGCATTAATTAAAATTTGACCATAGATTAACTCTCACTCAGTAAATATAGGTCATAATAGTTGAGTAATTAGTTTGATATTTTGACTTATATAATTGTGTTTCATTGAACAATCATGAATTTAGTGCTATGTGAAATATTTTTAGAAATAGGGTATATGTTCCAAGTTATTAATAGGGTCTATATTTTCGAACACGTGACAAAGGAAAATATAATAATCATTATTTAACTACTATTTAATTAGTAACATAATAGCTGAAGGTATGATACCAATTGAAATAAAAGTTAAATAATGATTATTATATAGATTTATTGAGTCCGATTACCACTTTAAGTTTATTATCTATAATGTGAATCACTGAATTTTAATCGTCTCATTTGCAGCTTTAGGCACTAGGTGGAAGCTCAAGTTATCGGATATGGGGTTAAGCATTTTACGTAGAAAAAATATTTATGTATTGATTTTTATTTCTAAACTTGTATTTTACGTAATGGTATCATGGATACCAATTTAAGTAAGAGTTTATTAATGATAATTATTATATTTATTTCTTACATATTCGAAAATGTGGAACCGTCCGATAACACAGAATTTACTCTAAAATGGAACATGTTAAATAGCCCATCAACTATTAATTATTTACGTTTAGTAGATGTTTAACGTCTGCTTCGGAACCAAAATCCATGTCAGTGACGTCAAAAGGAAATGAAATACAAGGGACTGGAAGAAGCAGTCAGAAAGGAAAGTGGCTCCATGGATAAAGTCACGACGCTCATGGATGCTAAAAAGCTACTCCGTGAATGCTTTCACTTACCGAAGAATGTGACAAAAATGATCACAAGCACCGGTGGCTGCACTCAAGGATGGAAGGGAGAAGTGAAGAGGTAATAGTAAATGAAGCCTACGAGCTTACCTAACACAAAATATAAGACCTCGTAATTGTAGAGCATAACCCTAGCACTATCCTCTAAAACTGCATGGAGAATTGAAACATAAAATAGACAATACATAATCCAAATTACAACAGTTTGGGACCCAAAGGACGCTACCCCCTTCTCTTCTATTCACCAAAGACAGCTTCAGGAACCCCTCAGGGCTTATTTATAATAAGCAGTTTAAAATAGATTCATCACCATTTCGTTCTCACGGTACTGGAGGAACACTGTTCAACAACCGATGTTCTAGTATTGCTTAATTTTCGTTGATACAGTTCAAAATCGCACTAGCGTGTCAATGCTCAATCGTATACATTTACAACTGCCGTAGTGTAGGAGGAGGATGAGTTGCGCAGATGAAGAGGATGAATGGCGCAGATGAAAAGGAAGCCGATGAAAATGGCATTATTCAAGAAACACCTGACTGACTGACTAGTGTCGTTAGTCCCCTATAAGTATATTAATTATTGGGTATAGTTTAAAGCGAGCACTATGTATGTTATATAGAAAGGTACAATTCAATTGAATGGAAATAATTCATACATTTCTATACGTATTATAAAACAGGAAGATAAGAAAATGAATTTCTAAATTTGAAACGATTTTTTTAAAACTACGTATCTGTTTTCGCACTTCTGGTCGAAGTATAAATTCAGATATCGTTTGGAAACAGACATGCCGACGTCAAGATGATGCTGTTAAAACCATGTATCGGTTTTAGTGTTTCTACTCAAAGTGTAAATTCAGATATCATTTAGAAACAGACATTCCGATATCTACTATGAGTCGAAATAGTTGCTAAGTCGATACCCACCGTTAGCGCTACGAATTCGACAGCAAACGGCATCGAATCGACATTCATATGTTTGTTGGGATACTATACAATTGATATCGTCACGCTAATTTATAATTTCGGTTATTTTTTCACCAAGCAGCGGGCTGCACGTTTCTATCACGCCAACACATAATTCCATCCGATATTATACTATACAATTGATATCGTCATGCTAATTTATAATTTTTGTTATCTTTTCACTAAGCTGTGTGCCGCACGTTTCTATCACGCCAACATGTAGTTCCATCCGTTATCATACTATACAATTGATATCGTCATGCTAATTTATAATTTCGGTTATCTTTTCACTAAGCTGTGTGCCGCACGTTTCTATCACGCCAACACATAGTTCCATCCGTTATTATACTATACAATTGATATTGTCAGGCTAATTTATAATTTCGGTTATCTTTTCACTAAGCAGCGTGCCGCACGTTTCTATCACGCCAACACATAGTTCCATCCGATATTTTACTATACAATTGATATCGTCACGCTAATTTATAATTTCGGTTATCTTTTCACTAAGCAGCGCGCCGCACGTTTCTATCACGCCAACACATAGTTCCTTCCGATATTATACTATACAATTGATATCGTCAGGCTAATTTAAAATTTCTGTTATCTTTTCACTAAGCAGCGTGCCGCACGTTTCTATCACGCCAACACATAGTTCCATCCGATATTTTACTATACAATTGATATCGTCAGGCTAATTTAAAATTTCTGTTATCTTTTCACTAAGCAGCGTGCCGCACGTTTCTATCACGCCAACACATAGTTCCATCCGATATTTTACTATACAATTGATATCGTCACGCTAATTTATAATTTCTGTTATCTTTTCACTAAGCAGCGTGCCGCACGTTTCTATCGCGCCAACACATAATTCCATACAATAGTAAATTCTACAATTGATATCGTCACGCCAATTTATATTTTCTGTCATCATTGTGCTAATTAAGTTGCGTGACGCACGTTCCTTTCATGCATCACATAATTCCGTTCAAAATTATATTATAAAATTAATATATCGTCACGCTAATTTATATTTATATTTCAATTTCACTAACTATAGTGTACTTCCCATAAAAATAATGGGTTATCAATAGTAAAAGAAAAAAATAATATTAATTAAAAATATATATCTTTAAAGAATATATTTGATTCAAAATATTTGAGTTAAAAATATTTGAGCCAAAAATATTTGAGCCAAAAATATTTGAGACAAAAATATTTGAGTCAAAAATATTTGAGTCAAAAATATTTGAGTCAAAAATATTTGAGTCAAAAATATTTGAGTCAAAAATATTTGAGTCAAAAATATTTGAGTCAAAAATATTTGAGTCAAAAATATTTGAGTCAAAAATATTTGAGTCAAAAATATTTGAGTCAAAAATATTTGAGTCAAAAATATTTGAGTCAAAAATATTTGAGTCAAAAATATTTGAGTCAAAAATATTTGAGTCAAAAATATTTGAGTCAAAAATATTTGAGTCAAAAATATTTGAGTCAAAAATATTTGAGTCAAAAATATTTGAGTCAAAAATATTTGAGTCAAAAATATTTGAGTCAAAAATATTTGAGTCAAAAATATTTGAGTCAAAAATATTTGAGTCAAAAATATTGAATCAAAAATATTTGAGTCAAAAATATTTGAGTCAAAAATATTTGAGCCAAAAATATTTGAGTCAAAAATATTTTTGACCGTTGCGTGAGCGTGCACGCCAATTCTTTTTTTCCGCATTTTAGACAGTTGCGTGAGCGTGCACGCCAATAATTTCATTTTTTCCGCGTTTTAGACAGTTGCGTGAGCGTGCACGCCAAGAAATTCCATGAAATTCCACTTTTCCATGTTTTAGTCAACTTAGTTGCGTGGGCGTGCACGCAAATTCCATTTTCCGTGTTTTAGTCAATACTAAGTGACGTGAGCGTGCACGCTCACGTCACGCTCACGTTTTTTTTCCGCATTTTAGTTAGTGCCTATCTCTTGAGACTATTTTAGGATTGATTTACTAGTTATTTACAAGTTTTCCAACTTCTTTAACCCCTCAAAACTCAAAAGTCGCCAATATACTGGCGACTTTGTCCATACTTTAAAACATGGCTAATTACATGTAAACAGTAAACATAGGAATTAATTAGAAAATTCAAATTGTCGCCGGATAATTCAGGAGACTATTTTCAAGACCTCAACAGTCGCCGGATAAACTTCACAACCAGTCTGGAAAAATAGGTGCTTTCTGATGAACTAATTACTCTGTTGGAGTTTTACAAACTTAAAAAATTAATGGTAAATTGCTTAAAATTGTATAATCCGCAGCATTTAGCATATAGAATTCATTTGTTAGCCTAAGCAGTTTTCCAGACGGCAGACTGGCTTCACAACTTCATGAATCTCTTGCAGGCTGGTTTATTCCTATGTTAGGCTACCAGTCTGTATTTGGTGCACAAAATTCCACTGAAGTTATGAAAAAGCTGAAAAAATCCACCATAAATTTCCAGTAATTTGGCTGATCCACCAACATTTTACCCATTTCTCTACCAAAAAAATAACCCATGTCCAAACTCGCCATTTTAATGGTGAGTTTGTGACAGTTATTTTGAGCCCTTCAAATGCAAATGGCGAGTTTTATCTATTTTTCTACTATGATACCTACAATGTTATTTTGGAGAGGATTTATGAAAATTTGATCATTTTGGAGAGAATTTGTTGAATTTTGGAGAGAGCTGGAGAGACAAATGGTGAGTTTATGAGACATACTATTTTACTTGGCAGCCTACTGCTACTGGAAAATTATGGTATGGATTTTTCAGCTTTTTGAAAAAATCGGTGGGATTTTGTGCACCAAATACAGACTGACTGAAGTCTGTATTCTCTTCAGTCTACTGACTGAAGTCTACTCTTCAGTATTCTCTTCAGTCTACTGACTGAAGTCTACTCTTCAGTATTCTCTTCAGTCTACTGAAGTAGAAAAGCCCACAGTTTTTAGAATATAAACTTTGGTAAAGCCTTATTCTATAACCTTCTTCTTCTTGCCGGGTTATTGAGGAGATTGGACTGCTATATTCTATAACCTGTGAAGTTTCTGTAGTTACGTAGTAAAGTACTTTGAACGTGAAGTATGAAATATGTAATGAGGAGGACCGGCGGCGCCGCGGCGGCGAAGCGTCAATGGTGTGATTGTGATTCAGCCTATAACTTCCTTGGATTCAGCTTATGTGAAGTATGAAGTTTTAAAGGAGAGGTAAAAAAAATCGAAAAAAGAGAGATAAATCAAGTTATATATACCTGTATACCTAACTGGGTTTATGTAAAGAACAAACAGTAGATGGCGCCACCTACAAATGTACATACAGACAGGATCCGAGAAAAAAAATGAGTTTATTACATAATATTATAGAACTAAGGTCTAAGATCGTTATTCATCAAACCGCGTACAATTTGGTTCAATTTGGTTTTATTATTCGCTTTTTGAAGTTTTTAATACTTTGTGAGCAACGATTAAGTGAATCACTAACCTGACGCTGAGAAAGGAGATTGTACACTCTTTGTTTTGGTTTCAAATTTAGATTTTGTATAAAAAAAATCCGTTTTGTCTTCGTTTACGATATTAATTGTTTCCTAAAGTATACCCTGATAACATTGCACTATCGGGTCAACGTCGGTAAACGTTGGCAAAGTAAAGGCACGATCGGGCATTGACACGCCAATGCTATTTCACACTGAGCCAATGCAATGAAAACGAGATTGGGCCAACGGTTGCCAAACAGCACTGGCCCAATGAAGGAAAACATTGGTTAACCAATCCAATGATTTTTTGATTAACCAGTATATTTATTATACTTGTCTACAGGTTCTATTTGGCAGTTGTCGACAGACAATCAGAGAGGTTAGGTGCAAACGATCTCTCTCAACTTTAATCACACTAAATAGCCAATTTAATATCATCAATTAAGTATATCTTTGAAATTGTAGCCGTTTCTGGCAGTTCAGTATAAATAGGCCTGTTATCCCTACAATTATTAATTTAACACTTAAAATAATTCATTCATAAAAATGAGCTTGGACGCTAGTTAACTCATATATTTAATATTTAAAGGTCCCCTACAAGCAAATATTTCTATTGCTTAAATCAACGAGGCTAATGTTTCTTATCATTTTACTGCAAACCCCATGAAATTGTTAGAATTATGCAGTGTAATACTAACTTCAAGTTGAGGATAATTCTTGAGAGACTGTTGAAGTATTTATTTGAACAAAACGAATGTAAAATTTAGGAGGAAAGGTGCTGTAATATATCACAAACTGTCGTATCCACTTTACACAAAATAAATTAAATTAATATTCATTAAATATACAAATGTTATTTTAACACTCCTTCTCATTTGTAATCCTATGAAGAATATTAATATAGGTACTATGTGCTATCAAACAAAAATAGTTTCCTGTTGATTAGATGGTGAACATAGACATAATCCCAAGCAGCATAACTTTCTTGTGACATGATTGGGACAAGGTTGTGTCATAGGGACTTGCTTGAGTACTTGGGAGAAATGTTGTCCCAACAATGGGACATCACAGTTGAACAAATATCGTTATCCCAGGCATGTGCATGTCCCAATACTATCCCGATATTTTCTCCAATTTTTGTTCAAATTCATGGACCATAGATGCGTAACACTGAGCAGATAGTATAGTTACCCCTCCCAAATAAGCTATCAACCTTGAAATTTATATCTAAACTAATTTGGTTCGATTATTTTATGAAATATTACATCCAATCAATTTGAAAAATAGTAAAAGTAGGACCTAGCTATGTATTTTTGTGCTTTAGGTTCGCTTCTGATTTCCTATATTTTGACACTATATATAGATAAAAGGAGTCATTTTAAGACGTTTATCACGAATACCATTTTTTGTGGAAACTCTTCGTTTACGAGATATAACGCAATTAAGTTTACGGTACAAATATAAAATTAGGCATAACCTTTAGCTACTAGCCCTTTCTTCTAGATTTTACGTCATTTAGTTTTTTTTATGAAATCGTTTTGTGATGTGAAAACGTTATCGTAGGTTGTTGTATCCGCTATTTTGGTGTACTGCACACTTCATGATTTTTTATGACCTGGAAGGGGGGGATTGGGGGCGGCATGCCCCTCAATATACATATTTTTGATACTATATCAGATATAAACTTCAATAATTGTATTTCACAGACCCCCTACCAAAATCGGCCTGCCGGAAAATTAATTGTGCTATATATCGAGAACCAAGAATTTCCACAACAAATGGTATTCGTGAGAAACGTCATAAAACTACACCTTTTACCTATAAATTAAGTTAAAATATTGAAAATCGGTGGCGGATCTGCACACTAACTAACTGTGGCCTCTAACAACAGAAACATCATAGCTTCATAACACACGTTAAAAATTTTAATTGATAAATTATAGCATACACTGCGCTTCTTCTGATAGCTATGCAACATTTCAATGTAATTTCGGTTCACTATGTTTGAGAGACTCACTTGAGAGGGCTGCAATTAAAAATTAAAGAGTCACAATTCACCTATGTGACCCTGCTTTGCTAAGGTGGATCTATACTGAGGTTACAGAAAAGGCCTGCATCTCTCCAGTTTCTTTGGACTCTAGATTTTATGAATTATTTCTGCATTTGAATTATAAGTATGTATTGTTTTA
Organism: Caprella mutica; assembly: GCA_947561585.1. Classification (NCBI taxonomy): domain Eukaryota; kingdom Metazoa; phylum Arthropoda; class Malacostraca; order Amphipoda; family Caprellidae; genus Caprella; species Caprella mutica. The sequence continues at coordinate 102,396 of CANNZV010001207.1, read as the reverse complement.
TTCGGACTTTTAAAAACAATTAATATCTCAAAAGAAGGCCAAAAACGCATTGTTTGTTTAAAAATCTTAATTTGAAATCAAAACAAAGAGTGTACAACCTTCTTTCTCGGCGTCAGGTTGGAGATTCGCTCGATTGTTGCTCACAAAGTGATTAAAAACTTTAAAATCAAATAATAAAATATATACTGAACTGAATTGAATGCGGTTTGCGGAATAATGATTGTAGACCTTAGATCTATAACATTATGTAATAAACTCAATTTTTTCCGGAGCCTGGAGAGGACATTTAAACACTTCTAAATTTAAATTAATAGCTTCAATATTTTTTGCTGCCTGAAATATTCTCACAGATATAACAAAAGAAACTAATAAATTGAATCAATAAAATTTGTCAACTACTGTTTTACGTCAGTCTTAAGCGTATAGAAACTAATCATTGTTCAAATCTATAGTATTTTTAAATATATGTAAATGATGTATACGCTGGCAAAACATAAATCACGCGACGAGTTGTCCTGACGGCGAGGTTGTCCTAGCGGCGAGTTGTCTTCACGGCGAATTACCCGGCGGCGAGTTGTCCTAGAACCAAACCTATTATAGAAACGTTTATATACTTTAGGAAACAATTAATATCGTAAAGGAAGACCAAAATGGGTTTTTTGTTTATAAAATCTGAATTTGAAACCAAAACAAAGAGTGTACAATCTTCTTTCTCAGCGTCAAGTTAGTGATTTCCTCAATTAATGCTCACAAAGTATAAAAAAAACTTTAAAAAGCAATTAATAAAATATATACTGAACCAAATTGTACGCGATTTGGGTAATAACGATCTTAGACCTTAGTTCTATAATATTATGTAATAAACTCATTTTTTTCTCGGAGCCTGGAGAGGACCTTTAACGTTGCCGATGTAGTGCTAGTGTTGGATTGGGCTAGTGAGTTGACGTTTTGTCAACTCACTAGCCCAGTTCTGGTAAATGACTTATAAATGTCTAATGAATAACTTATAAACATCTTAATAATAAATCTGTTATTAATGTACGGCTAGTGCTATTTTTGTATTAGATGCATGTACTGTATTCCGCTATACAGAGCACGTGAAGACAACAGTTACTTCTTACAATGTAGTAGCTAAATGTCTTAAAATTAAATCTTATTTATCAAAATCAGTGATAAACAATATATAGATTATTTAGATAGTTAAACTAAAACCTATATTATTTTATCTACCCTAATTTAACCAAATAATAACATTTTCATTTAAAATTGAATAGAATGTTTAATTTACAATCTGAATAATTATTTCTATCGGAAAAATGACTTTTTATACTATAAATAAATGAAATGTTAAATTAATAATTGAAGGGATAACAGGCCTATTTAAACTAAATTGCCAGAAACTGCTACAATTCCAAATATGTATTTAATTGAGTTATTAATTTGGTTATTTGGTGTGATTAATGTTGGGAGAGATTGTTTGCACGTAACCTCTCTGATTGTCAGGCGATAACTGCCACATTGAACTGGTACACCAGTATAATAAATATACTGGAACATCAAAAAATCACTGGGTTGGTTATACCAATGTTTCCTTTCATTTGCCCAGTGCTGTTTAGCAACCGTTGGCCCAATTTCGTTTACCATACATTGGCCCAGTGTATAATCGCACTGGCATCCCAATGCCCGATCTTGCCTTTACTTTGCCAACGTTTAACGACGTTGACCCGATAGTGCAATGTTATCAGGGAATGTAAGCAAGACCATCTATCAGATGTTCGCTTAAACTCATATTAACTAATAAAAATCCTATTTTCTCTGAAAATATAGTGATTTGAGACGAAATATTTCATTCATATCCGTTACCAATCAATGTCTAATAGTCTATTTATCATATTATGATAAATTATTTGATATGAAAATCAGGCGCACCCCTCTCCCCTCTTTAAAGTTCCCATCCAAGCAATATTTATTATTATTGTTCGATGTAATATAGGTAGATCATCAATTATAGACATGATTATTTGATTATGTTGATTTTATTTTGTTTTATTTAAATAGTTTGGTTAATAATTATAGTAGTTGGGTAATGATAAATTGTTTCTGCTTACATACATTTTAATTTGACATCTTCGCGTCAAAAGAGTTGAATCTAACATCCTGTAAATTAATTTAGATAATTTAAATATAAATATACAGCATTAAATTCAAATGTGGTTCCAAAATTTGATGGCAACACCTTAGTTTTCGCGACAAATACAATATATCGTTTGTGTTATGATTTCCGCCCCACGAATTTCTAGAGGAAAATTTCACCGGTTAGTCATTTGGTGGCCCGGCGTCAACGAGTAAACATATTAATCTCTTCTACTCACAGAGTTGTTCCCACACTGAGGGTGATTTTACTCTGGCCAGAGTGGAAATAATTACATAACCTACTAACTAAAATATCTCCGATGGATTTTCTCGGTGTCTATATGCTTAGTTATTACTCACTGCTCTCTTTCCACTTTACTTCTGTCACTATACGTTTATCAGTATATTTATACTTTTGGAAAGTAAGTTGGTAAATAATCTCAGAGTTTAAAGGACGGTCATCTCATCATTTTTTTTTTTTTGTTGTTGTTGTTGAAAATGTTTTTTTGGACACTAGATTTGGACCACTCTCAGGATTGATATCATGATTTCTTTTCTTGTTGGAAAAGGAAAGTTAGTTTTATGTTCCAACTTTTTGAGTGCTAGAGTCTATGACCCACCAACTAATACCTCGTAATGGTGGTATTAAATTTTTTGGCTATTATTTACGTTTTTGACCAATATTACGTTCTTGGCACTATAGTGTAAAATGTTAATGATCCACCTAAAAATGAATAGAAGTTAATAATTTTTCACGCTACAAGAAAACCAACCACAGTTTTGAAATAAAAAATGAAAAAAAAATTCTGTTTTATCATAGTTCAAAGCACAAAATATATTTCTGTTGGAAATTTTAGTTAGCCATTAAATATCGCTTAACAAAAACTAGTGGGAAAATTGGAAATCTGTTTCCGTTACTTCGTTAGGAATATTACAAGGATTCTAAAAACTGTCTCAGTTTTTGTTCTAGCATTTAACTTAAGTGATTTACCTCATAGAATTCTATTCTTTAGAAATTTACGAAAAAGGAAATCTCTATTTTCTCAAAAACTAAGGCCAAAATTAAAAAAGGTACGTGAACATTATGTGTTTTTTTTTTCTAAAGTAACATATTTCAGAACAATTGGTCCACCGATGAAAAAGTTTTCTGAAATGTGAAAGTTGGCTCCCTAAACGGTTCTAGGGAAATTCCACTGAGTAAAGTTCCACTGCGGAAGATTCCACTGAGAAAATTCCATTGACGAATATTCCACTGAGAAAAATTCCACTGCGGAAAGTTCCACTGGGATAATTCCACTGAGGAAAATTCCACTAAATATAAATAAATATATAAATTGTATTTCTTATAATCTAAAAAAATACTTTTAAAATTAACATTTTCATATTACATAAACTTTTGTGATATTAATTACACTGTGTCTTTTTAAGTGGTTTAATCAAATGTAATTATACGTTAAAAAATATTAAATAAATTCTATACAGCCTCTTGTTCCACAAATCTGATTATAGTTTTTCATTTTGAATGTAAGTTCTAGTTAATGAAATGAAATAAAATATGTGTTATACGAGAAGGTAGCTTGTAACAAAAAGACAATGAGCACAAAGAGTACAATTAATTTACACATTATTGATGTGAAAAATTCTACAATTTAAACATGTTAAATATAGTAACAACAATAAAAAGTAATTTATCAATGTAAAGTATGCGCTAATATCTTATAGAAATATTAATCCAGTTCCGTCTTGAAATCCACACACTGATCGTTTCAAGCGTGAGTCAATTGCCTCGTATTTTGATAAGAATTTCATTTTTAATGTAAGCAATGTGTTACATCTTGTAGGAATGTTAATCCATTTTCGTGTTGATATCCAAGCAAAATGCAAGAAATTAAACTTTAAACCTTTAAAAATTACTTCATAGAAAACAAATAAATAAAATAAGGTAGGAATGGAAGTTCACAAAAATGCTTCACACAAATAGGGTTTAAATTTTAATAGCCTTATTGGTTAAAGATACTAACCTTACTATGCTAGTATAACATTAAACAGAGATAAATAATTATTTGAATGAAGTAAACGTCACCTGCTCAGCTAAAATATACTTAATCAAAATATATTTTGGACTGCCATTTGGACGGAACAGTATTGTTCTAGAAAATAATGAATACTGCGTATTATTTTTCAGAGAGATCCCTGGATAAAGTTCCTGGTTGATTGTTAAAATTGGATTTTGTTTAGTGGAATTTTCGTCCGTGGAATTTTCCTCAATGGAACTTTCCGCAAAGGAATATTCCCAGTGGAACTTTCCACAGTGGAATTTTCCTCAGTGGAATCTTCCGCGCACCCTATAAAAAGCTCTTTCTTGAACAGGGTGGAGGAGGAAAAGAGAATAAAAAGTTTGATAACCGTGCTCTAGCTAGACTAGCTTTGAACCCCACCTGTTTATGAAGTAGATCCTGGTTTTGTTTAAAATGATTGTACTTAGGTAGAACCTATGTTTTGTATTCTCAATATAACCAGGTTTGTTTTTCTCTTTATAGATTAGGTGTTTATTTAGTGACTAAATGGATTGAATTTGAGGCAATTGGACCTTCTACAACTTAACTTGCAAAGACTTCATAGTTTAATGTACTATTAATGGAATGATAAATAATAGAATCAAAGATGTTTATTTTATATTGGGTAGTAATAATTAACAGCATGTATTACAGAGATTACGAGCATCAATACTAAAGAACTTAGAATTTTTGGCTACTTTTTGAATCAGAAATGATAAACTGATTATAAACATAGATAAAATATGAATCATCAGTAGCCTTTGATTAAGTAACATGCATCCTTATACTGTACACATATATTGATTCTTCATTTTTAATTACTATAAGACAGTGATGCCTGTATAAATATTAAATCAACCTTCAAATAATTACTAGTTTCCGCTAGTATAACTTGAAATATTATCTTCTCAATCAATATTGAAAAAATATATTCTTGACTTATAGGTAGCCGCTAGATAATAAATTTATCAGTGAAAAACTATTCATATGCATTTGTCAAAATAAGTAATTAAAAAAATATAAGTCAACCTCAAATAGTAACTGGAAAATACAGTGATCGAATTGTTTAAACTAATTATCAATCTTGTGTTTTAGAATTTTATGTAAATAGTTTGATATAAGACTTATAGATTAGAAAGTCGTGCAACACAAGTTGCGATCTTCAATTATTGTATTCTGAATACAGCGCATCATTCGATGTGAGAACAACATTTACAATTTCATTTGAATACCCTGTTTGATTTTAATGAAAAAATGAAATAGTGTCAAAATTCGAATGGAATTATGATTGAAATTCTAAGAAACTTGATCTAACGGTCAATTTTCCTACAAACAATTGTGCTTCTAGAACAATAGTGGATGTGATCATTATTCAGCTACCTTTTCGCACAAGCCTCGGTAGATTGTTGAACTTTTGACACATGGTTCAGTTGTGCTGTACGGGGCTTCGCCTGGCAAGTTGCCGGCTGGTCCGTAGTTGCAGACAAACTTTTGACAGTACTGATTTGGCAGATTGTTAGAAACACAGAAGTCGGCGTTAGAGTTGTACACTCCGCATCCAATCGTGTGAGTTTTGCCCCAAACCATCTAATAAATTAAAATTATATGTATGTATATAATTTTACATTGTTTTTTTCATATGTTGGAATGAAAGAAATGAATATGACTACAGAGTGACTATGCCACCCATCTTACCTGAGTGTAATGGGAGATCGGCTTTCCTGATGGGCTAGTGAAATCGTCCCCTTTAACATTTTCTACTTCACTGTACCAGGCTACCAGCGCTCGGGGCCAGTTAATCTGAAATCATAGTTAAGAGAGCACTTATTATCACATGTTTGTAAATCATTAAAGCTACATCTTTATAAATCATTAAAGCTACATCTTTATAAATCATTAAAGCTACATCTTTTTAAATCATTAAATCAACATCGTTTTAAATCATTAAAGCTACATCGTTTTAAATCATTAAAGCTACATCGTTTTAAATCATTAAAGCTACATCGTTTTAAATCATTAAAGCTACATCGTTTTAAATCATTACAGCTACATCGTTTTAAATCATTAAAGCTACATCGTTTTAAATCATTAAAGCTACATCTTTATAAATCATTAAAGCTACATCGTTATAAATCATTAAAGCTACATCGTTTTAAATCATTAAAGCTACATCGTTATAAATCATTAAAGCTACATCGTTATAAATCATTAAAGCTACATCGTTTTAAATCATTAAAGCTACATCGTTATAAATCATTAAAGCTACATCGTTTTAAATCATTAAATAAGTCTTTTCAAACAGCGTAAAAACCTTCACATTCACAAAAAAATGTTACATCAACAAGCCGTACTGAAATAAGATTCATTGAGTTTTATAAATTGCCTCTCTTACGTCTGTGATGGGTGCTGCGTCTGTTATTGTAAAAACGTTCTGTCCCGTTTGAGGAAATTTGGATGTACTGCGGCAAGGTTCGACACAATCGTTTTCCTCTTCACCGATATTTTCCGCCCATCTCTGAAATAGAAACAGTCATGAGTAAACCCAATATATTTTGAATCACATGTGATTAGTGTGAAATATCAATTTAAAAACACAATAGCAAATTTAAAGAATACTACACATTTAATTCCGTTCATGTTTGTTCATGAGATGCCTTCAATTAGATATTATAAAATTAGTTATTCAAAAATAAGTTAGTTATTCTTCTTAAGTGACGAGCACATGTACGAAACTAGATATTTCCATCGCTATGTGGCGTAATAATGAAATTTAATAAAACTTTCCATATATAGTTGAATAATATTCTATTACTCTATGTTGTCGAAAAGAATATTTCCCATTTCAGTGAAAGTATAAAATAGTAGCACTTTAAAATGGTTGAGATGCGAAAGCACATCGTATGAGCTAACTCTTACCGAGGCCAGTTTAGCCAGATCATCATCCCATGTCAGTTCATAAATATTGGTTCCAGCTTGTTGGGGACCGGGATCACCATTTAATTCGTCATTAAATGCAATCTGAAAACAAAAAAAAATCATCAGTATACAAATCATTCAAATAATTAAAAAAAAATTTTAATCGAAATCAAATCTGAATTGGAGAAATAGTAAAAGTAAATTGAAAACTATATCACCAAAGAAATTGAAGGTGTTATTTGTCAAAACGATATTGCTAAAATGAAGTCATAAATCACTATCTTATTGGTCGTACTCCTCAGAAGGGGAATCAGAAAATGGAAAGGAATAGCATTCAAAAATCTGATGTGAATTATGCATAATTTCTGTTCGGAATGGAGTGCCCCAGTTATATTCAGAGTTTGTCTTTAGAAGGAGATAGAATCTGAGGTAGGCTTGCTAAGTAACCTGATGCATTATACTAATAAATATATAGTTTCGTATAATCTTTGTTTCGTTTGAACACTGCTGCTATATTACAATATATACATCAGCAATTTTTCATAATATGCTAATAACTGATATCTTACTGCTGATCTGCCAAGGTTATGCATTCCTAAAATCATTTGCTTTGTTTCCTCGTCTAAAGGGCCACAGGCTCCACCTTGAACCAAACTGCAGTCTTTTGCTTCAAGACACATGGTGCTTCCTTCGGGGAATCCTTCACAGTCTGTTGGAGTAGCGGTATCTGGGTCTGCTGGAGTAGTTGTATCTTCACTTGCTGGAGTAGTGGTATCTTCACTTGCTGGAGTAGTGGTATCTTCACTTGCTGGAGTAGTTGTATCTGGGTTTGCTGGAGTAGTTGTATCTGGGTTTGCTGGAGTGGTGATATCTTGCGCTAAAAACAGGGATTATAAAAGAGTTAATAACATCAAGCAGTAATATTCTTTGTGTTAACTCATGAAATTTGAAAGAGAATATACATCTTATCTTTAGGATTGAATTATTAAATATATATGTGTGGCATTAAATGTAAATGGAATTTTCTGTAAATGGAAATTATAGGGTTTTACTAAATTTTGATTTATTGTGAATTTATTAAATAATTTTGTGGAGAAAACTGGATTCAATTCGCGAGCTGTCATCTTGAAATGGACTGATCTAACAAAACAAAGAAACCGCCAGATCGTTGAGGTCTAAACTCCCGCCTGGTCATTTGATGACGTTATTGTCCCATTCTTCTGCAGAGGCTGGAATACGTCTGTTAACCACTATGACAGAATTCGTGAACTCGATTTTGTGAGGAAAAGTTCCTGATTTTGCTTCGTCAACTTTTTCGGGAGCAACATTGTGCACTTTAATCAAAGATGATGATCACACCCACAGCAGTTGGTTATACCAAGCGGAGGTTATCTGACAAAGTTGACGTGTTCTCCTTTTGGTACAGAATTAATACCGGTTCAGCTTGGGTTCTTTACGAAGAGGTGCTGTGAAGCTGCTGTACATTCTGCTAGATGGTACTTGAATGACTTTAACCATAGAATGGTGTTTCTAAAGGCGGATATGAAAAAACTACTTCAACTGTATTATTAGAATTACCTTCCTTACTGTTATTTGTATCCGTGTGCCGAAGCTATTTACTGTCCTATGGTGAGCTATCAATGACCTTATCACTTCTTTTGGTGAAGAAGTGATAAGGTTGAAGATAGGTATGGTGAATCTTTCGGACCGGTTATGTTTGCTCCTGGAATTGACGAGATGGCTTGCAGGGTTGAGTCAAAGTTCAATGTTTGGTGTCTGGGTGAAGCAGCCAGAAATGGGAGATATACCGGAGAGTGTTTTGGAGGACGTAAAAATCTTGATAAATGGATTGAGTGCCATTAGTCTTGAATTTATTGAAATTGAAGATATGTTTCTTCATTCAAAAGATGCAATATGTTTTGCGGGCAAATCCAGCTTACAATCACGTAGCCAAGCTTAGCTGCTTTGATGAATCACTTAGATCTGCCGTTGTCAGTGTGACCAATGTAAAGATGTCAGCTGATTCTTGGACTCCACCGGTTGACCATGGTGAACTTGGTTGTAGGAGAACTGGAGTCATTGCCATACCTTTGTGTCTTCAATGTATTCTGTGAGTGATTTGTGTCGGCACATTTTGCCATATGGTATTACTGTGTTTCCTTACATGAATGGAAAGAGTCTGATTTCGGATTGCACCATGTGTCTGCACATTTGCCAAGACACACGTCAATGATTCCACGGTTGAAGACAGATCCGAAGCCGTGGCTGCGGAGAACTGTAAATGTCAGAAACACTCCACCCTTGGTGATGCTTACGTATTTGAGCCAATTGCTATAAAGACCACAGGAGCTTACGGTAGTACGACCTCCTCAGCCATGATGTCCATAGGTAGACAACGTTGAGACAACGAACGATCCAAGGGAGTCTGTCTGGTTCCAACAGCAAATGGCTCTTGCGATCCAGAGAGGAAATGTCTTTATAGTGTCCTTTCTGCCGCGAAGGAGAGGTTTTAGAGGGTCAAGTCCACCCCTTCAGGGAACTCAAACCCTAACTCGTAATTCATGAAGGAATTTCCTCTTTTGTTAAGATATTATCCTTCTTGTTTTTAATGGAAAAATATGACTTTTAAACAAAAAAATACCTATTTTTCTATGAAGCTAATCAGCATTCTTCAGTTCAGTTAAATCAATGAAAATGAAATAATCTTTTCTAATATCTGTGATCATTTTATGAGACATGGTTATATATTATAGAGAATCCAAATGTTTCTATTACGATTAGAACACAAAGATGCAATCTTCAATTGTTGAATCTGATTTCAAAGATTAATTGGTAGTCAATCCGTCATGATATTTCGAAAAATACTTGAAATAACAATAATATAAATCATTATTGATAGAGAATAAATAATTCCTAAATTACCAGTTAGTTCAGTTTGCGAAAGTATCCAAGAACCATTTGCCGGAGGAAAAATTGAAATCACATCAATACACATATTGAAGTAAACTTTGATGGAGACTTATTCTATGACTAGATGAAATAAAGCAAATACAGTCAAAGATAGCAGTGAACTCACCTCCCTTTAGAATGTAGACCATTAGGGATCCAGTTGGTGGACAAGCGGGTGGTTTTTTTGTGTAGACATCATTTGTTGTCTTGCAAACTCCTTCAGAGAAGTACATCATTTTGGCATCTGTGAAGATAAAAGAAATTAAACGGGTTATTCACATAAAACTGAATTTGTTAATTCAATACGTTAACTACTTGAATGTGTATTTACCGACTTCTGAAGCTTTCGCAGCACATGTGTCGATTTCAAACTCTCCGGTCTGCGTTGTCCAAGCTATCGATTCAGAAGATTGTTGCTGAGGAGTAGCTAGGTACTTGATGAACTTAGAAGACGAGTCTTTAGGCTCAATGCTGTGGATAGTTGAAGTGATAACAGGACAATCAGGACAGGGATCATCTGCGGTAATTAACCTCACCTGAAAACAATTATCAATAAAATAAATCACATTATGAACATTCTTCTCCAATTATATTGGCCGTTAGGTGAATGGGAGACTTTTTTCTTCTTTCAGATTCTGTAACATGTTCACTTGTTTTAGAATATTGGAGGTAATCAGTATGTCTACCTAGCAGTTCAATATACTGTATTTTACATATATGTTGAGATTGCAGATACTTATGAGAACGTAAGAAAAGATGGCAATCAAAGAGAATATTCTGTGTTAAGTTAAATATTTTTACTAGAGTTATTATTAAGCAGTAACGAGTTTGTACTAGCCGCACAGTTATTAGAATAGTTTTATTATTGTTTTATTGGGGCTTCACTTTAGTTTCATTTAGGTTAAAGCCAAATAAATAATACATGTATGGAAACATAAGATTATTTTATTTAACTGACACTTACCATACTTGTGGTCTGTCCATCCAATAGCTCCCCGATGGCTAGGCCCATCTGGAAAGAAAGGGTTCGTTAAATTCCATTTTGAAAACTAAAAATTGATTTGACTCGTTGATACAATTGGACAATGAAGAAATTATTTTAAGTATTATTTTTGCTTGCGTAAATTTCATATAGTTTACCAGATGTTCTTAGAAATGAAGATCATTAACAATTTCAGGTAAAGTTTCACATGAATACAAAAACATTATACTGTAGAACTCCTCTATTGTAAACTTCTGCATAGTTAATCATCCTGATTAATAGACTACTGTATAGTGAACTTACCTCCATAATGAACATATTTAGCTTAGTCTGTCATAAATATAAATAGGTTTACTATACATCTCGATATAGTAAATTAGTTATATTTCATGAAAACAGAGTTGTATCAGTACAACTCCTCCATAATGGAGTCATTCTGATTTTTAAATTTCTGAGAAATAAAATACCATGTACCTATAATGAATTTATTCAAAAAAGAAAAAATATATTGTGTATAGTCTGCCATAAAAGGCCAGATTTCTATTCATCTCTAAAATCCTCTATAGTAGAGTAAACTCTATAATGAACAAGTTGAAGTTCACTATTGGAACAAAACTAAAATTCTTAGAAAAGAATTCAAAAAATTCAAAACTGTGTAAATTTTTAAACAAAAATAGAAATAAGGGTAAGACTTACCAGGGTTAGCCATAGGCAGATACGAATATAGTTAGTCATAATTCTCAAATAAATGAAATAAAATAACCTGAAATAAACACACTATCTTGAAACATAGACTTTTTAAAAAGGAACAAGTGAAACTCCGTCAATTTGTCATGAGTTAGATAAAATATTAATGTTAGAAAACCGGGTAACAATTTTGCTTTAAAATTGTTCGTTAGAATTTAAAACTCAACGAATAAACTTGGAGACTATATTGGTTCTGAGATATTCCCATGCAATAATCCTGCTAACTTAAATCGTGAATTTGATGATTTTAATTTCCATAAATTAATGGTTGTATAGGTCCTAGTTAAGTTTGATATTAAATTTCGTAAATATACAAAGCAACGGAAGAAAAATTCAAAATGCACCATCACTACACTATCACAGTCTAAAGGGCCGTACACACGTAGGGTTTTATAATTTTTTCCACCAGACTTTTTGCTAAGCTCCTCCTACTTTTTCAACGAGAATATAAGAAAAAACGATATAATTATTATTTATTTCAGTTGGTATCCATGATACCTGCAGGTTTCATGGATACCAACTGAAATAAATAATTATTATATCCTTTTTTCTACCAAGGATGTTGGTATCCCTTGGATACCAACATCCCTTTAAACACCATCATCACCTCAGAACAACACAAGCAGCTGGCAAACAGGATTTATTCCTGGGATATTAAGGGAATATCCCAAGAATCAACCTATCTTCATGGGACATTCCCTTAATATCCCAGGAATAAACCCTTGTGGGCAGTAGCTGCAGTATAGTCTGAACTGTCTCTTCTAGAGTTGTGATCACTGTGAATTGAACCATGGAAGTTGGTTGTATTTACCAGAAACATCTGTTCCGGTGCATTAGCACGTGTGTCATGGAGTGAGCTTCACACATGTTTATTATATTTTCACACATGTTTATTATATGATGACTCGATTAAGTACATATCTAACTTGGTGTAAGAATATTCATAAGTAGAAAAAAGAAATACAAAATATAATGATTAAAAACTGTCAACTTGCAATCTTAAATCAAATAATTTCTTAATTTATTTGATTCAAAATCCAACAAGTTCGCGGTCAAATCCAGTAAAAATACTTTCTGTAATCAAAATCGCGAAGGCTAAAAATTTTCATAGTAAAGGTACGTTTTGCATGTAGCGATTATTGCAATCATTGCTCAGCCATGATCGCCCAGCAACGACTTCAATTCTATTCCTATGGGGCTGTTTTGCAACGAGTGATTATCGCTAAACAATAGATCAATGCTTTTCTATTGCTGGGCGATTATCGGTGCATGCAAATGGTACCTTAATTGATACGCGAAAAATCTTTTGTAGAAATGTATTGCAGAAGTATTAAAATAATTATATATCATACATACTTTTATTTTACGTTTCCAAGGAACTGAAGCACCGAATCAATATCATATACAGTAAGGCTCGTACTACCGGACATGCAGGTCGCTACAACGACCCCTTTAAATTATGTGGTTTAACAAATATTTTGTCCGTCTACCAAGTATCTATTCAATCATTTATTATATTTAGAGGTATTAAAATTTACAAAATTACATCAACACTTTAATGTATGGTTCTTTTTTTAGATTTTCAGTATTCCTACTTTGAAACCATTTCCCGTCCCATTTTCTTTTATTAGAAAAGATCTATAGAAATTATAAAGAGGTCTCTATATTATAGAATAGTTATAGCTATATACCTACCTTATTATTTTGTAGATTTATATGAGTAAGTTATATAAATATTATAAGATTTTCATTAAAATATTCATTTTATTCTAATCTGAGATTGTTTCCTTTATTACCGTGCGTTTCTTTGAAATGCTCTTAAACAAAACTTGCAATGTTTCAATCCACAACGAAAGTGAAACCTCAGTCGCGCATAGCGTCCATTGCTCGACATAATGGACACTTTTTCCAGTACATGCACGGTCCGTTGTACGAGATTTACCTGTACTGTCATTCATGTCAGCGTTATTCGCTCTTTAAAATGGCTTGCTGATAATTCCCTTTCATTTAAATTATTGATATATTTTTTTTTCAATTTTTCATGGAAGGAAAACGAAGTCAAGAATTCAATCAGGAATTCCGCTGATTGCAAAATTTATAATCCAAAGAAAATTCCTTCCAAAATAGAAAATCTAAAATTCCTTCCAAAATAGAAAATCAAAAATTCCTTCCAAAATAGAAAATAAAAAATTCCTTCCAAAATAAAAAATCTAAAATTCCTTCCAAAATAGAAAATAAAAAATTCCTTCCAAAATAGAAAATAAAAAATTCCTTCCAAAATAGAAAATCTAAATTCCTTCTAAAATAGAAAATCAAAAAATCCTTCCAAAATAGGAAATCAAAAATTCCTTCCAAAATAGAAAATAAAAAATTCCTTCTAAAATAGAAAATCAGAAATTCCTTCCAAAATAGAAAATCAAAAATTCCTTCCAAAATAGAAAATCAAAAATTCCTTCCAAAATAGAAAATCAAAAATTCCTTCAAAATAGAAAATCAAAAATTCCTTCTAAAATAGAAAAGCAAAAATTCCTTCCAAAATAGAAAATCAAAAATTCCTTCCAAAATAGAAAATCAAAAATTCCTTCCAAAATAGAAAATAAAAAATTCCTTCTAAAATAGAAAATCGAAAATTCCTTCCAAAATAGAAAATCAAAAATTCCTTCCAAAATAGGAAATCGAAAATTCCTTCCAAAATAGAAATCGAAAATTCCTTCCAAAATAGGAAATCAAAAATTCCTTCCAAAATAGAAATCAAAAATTCCTTCCAAAATACCCGGGCAAGAAGGTTTTATGCCAGGGATATTCCCTTAATATCTACAATATTCCCTCCTAGTCTGCACTCACAGTTTGATGAAGAAGGGATATTCCTGTAACAATAATATTGGATAGTATTCAAATTCTTATACGAGGGAATATTCCAAGAATATTGAAGAGTTACAGAATTCGGTCAGATATCATCCTAGGATATTCAGGGAATATCATATTCCTATAGTATTCCATGCGAAACAAATTGGAATATTGTTGGAATATATATTTTTGATAGCATTCCATTATGAATATCCCATAAATATCCCAAGAATTTTCAAGCTAGTTACGTATAATAGTATTCCTCAAAATAAAACGAAGGAATATCCCTCGAACATTTGAGATCTACAGTATTCTTATTGAAACAATGATGGAATGTAACGGGAATCGAATGAAAAATTTTATTTCCTAAGAAATACTTTTGAATATCCCTGGAACTATTTCAATATTTTTGATAAGGAATATATCCCATTGGCTTATATGAAGGAATGTTCCTGGAAGAAGGGAAATTTAAATTATGTATGTCAAACAACAAAGGAATGTCAATTGAATCGAACGATGATTTTTTCTATTTCCTTAGAGTTTGGTTGTCTAATTTGGAAACTAAGAAACGTTAGTTTGTGAGATGAACTGTTGTAATTTGGATTTCAGATGTTCTCTTCTAATTTTACCATCTATATAATTTTTAACGCTACTTGTAGTTTTTGAGAATAGCGCAAGAGTTAAGCTCTTCGTCTATGAGGTGTTAGATTTTCGTGTTAGGTATGTGCTTCCATTTTCATCTTCCATTAATAACGAAACTCCTTCACGGAGCTTTTCTGCATCCATGAGCTTTGTCACCGACTTATAATGTGACTTCTTCTATAAGTCAGTTTCCTTTCTAGTTGCTTCTTCCAGTCTCTTGTATTTCAAAACGTCAGCGTTATGGCCTTTTGTTCTAGAGCAGATACTAAACAACCAAGTAAATTAAAAATATCGATCTAAATGAATAGAATATCGGATCAGTAAATTTAATGCTGGCTCCCTATCAGAAATTAGTAGTACCTACAAAAATTACTTATTTCGTTTGTATGAAATGCGAAACTACTAAAAGTTGCGAATCAGGTAGCCAAAATATTTTTTATCCAATTTAGTTTTCGCCTTGCAGCACTGCAGTTCAGACGTAATAGACGGGTTATAATAGATAGTAGTTGAATTAGTGTCAATTCAAGAAAAAAGAGGTTAGTATTGTGATTGTAAATGTTTAACGTATGTAGACCATTGTTTCATATTTCATCAACAGCAGTTATCACTCAACAATTTTAAATTTTGGTTTAAAGTTAAGTATTGATATCTGGTGATAATGGAATAAGAGTAGGGTCAAGCATGTAAATTGCGGCACACTAACTAACTGCGGCTTCTAGCAACATACACATCATATATTCAAAACACACGTTAAAAACTTAAATTAATAAATTATAGCATGCACTGTGCTCCATTTGATAGCTATGCAACATATTAATGGAATTTTGGTTTAGAATTGAAATGCAATTAAAAATTAAAATGCTGCAATTTACCTGCATGAACCTACTTACCGTACTATTTTAGTTTGTAGGCCTATTTCTATTCATATATACTCAGTTTATACTTTAATTGTAAATGGGTTCACTAATTTATATTACGAAATGTTTATGAATATTTAGCTATAACCTAGGTTAAACAATATATATTCTCTAGCCTCTGTAAGTGAAATATAAAATTTCATAAAATTATTTCTTCAGTGACCTGTTCTTTAACTGACTAGATATTAATATTAAAATTTTAAAAGTGCCAATAATGATTTTCAGTGTTAATAATGTTCAGAGTAGCTTTTCTTCGTTCATGAGCCCTTTCTTGTTTTACTTTAATTTGATTTTTTTACTTTTTTGACCCTTATGGTTTCTCAAAACCTTTTTCCTTATCTAATTCTGTATTCCCTTTACTATCTACTTTTTCATCTTTTAAAATTTGAATGAATCACTTATGTTTTTTATTTAGTTTATAGATTAACTTATTGAATACAGATTATTGATAGATGATAATTAATTATTTTGTTTCTTTTTAGGTACCACTGTCACAGTTTCTGGCAATATGGTTTACTTTAAGAAGTTACAAATCTAGAGACATGTCCTATTCATTTCATTGTGTGTACTATATAGTATGAAGTGCATTAAAAATTATAGCTGCACTGACACCACTAGATTCATTTCATAGTCGAGAATATCAATGAATTTAAGAATAATGACAAAATTAAGTGCTTGATTGAATAAATTTGCTCCAGGTTAATGTAAAGAACCAAATAGAAAAGACTTTGTACTAGTTGTCACACAGGAAAGTAGCTCATAGCAAATTAAGCTACCACCAATCAATTGTAGTGGTCAATAATTTCGCAAAAAGTTACGAAAGCACTGTTGAGTGTTGACTGCATCAACAGATGGAAGAGGAAAATGAGAAGGTGATGGGAAATGAAACCTGTGAGCTTTTCTTAACTAAAAATTGAAAACATTGCAATTGAAAAGTACAACCATAGCGGTATAGAATAAATAAGAAATATCTAGTGAAAAATACTGAGAGTTTATAGAACATAAATAGAGCCTTAACAACATATAAACAAGTTGCCCAGGAATTAATTTGTGCTTGATTACATTATGCTCTTTCTAAATCATGTACTATTTGATATTTTAATAAAATGATTGACGTATGTTTAGTTTCTTTCATTTCATCCCAGTACAAAAGGACAATTGTGGAAATACCTAGATTTAAGCAATGTGTCCTGTAATTAAAGTGGTAATATTCGTGGATTTTTTTATACAGTTATTTGTTCAAGTTAAACTTCTTGGTGTATAGCTATGTGACAATTAAGTTATGCACTCAAGTGAATGGTGATACATGGCCAGTGATCCCTCTTCTTGTGGATGTCTTATTCTATTGGTACTTTTTCAATATTCCCTCTTTCTTTGGATGATTCATTCAAAAGATATCCCTTCAATATTCCCTCTTCCTTTAGTTGTCTTATTCCATATGTATTCCTTCAATATGCCCTCCTCATTTAGATGTCTTATTCCATAGGTTTTCCTTCAATATTCCCTCTTCCTTTAGATGTCCTATTCCATATGTATTCCTTCAATATTCCCTCCTCATTTAGATGTCTTATTCCATAGGTAATCCTTCAATATTCCCTCTTCCTTTAGATGTCCTCTTCCATAGGTATTCCTTCAATATTCCCTCTTATTTTAATGTCTTATTCCATTGGTATTCCTTCATTATTCCATTGAGATTCATCACTGCGATTCCCTAGATTTTCCCTTGTGATTTATGGGACTATTCCATAAAAGTGTCAAAAAACTGCATTCCCTGAATATTGAAAAATGATCATCATGGAATATTCCTTGGGAATATTCCGAGAATGTTTTGGGAATATCAATTTTTTGCGCGGGTAGGAAATCAAAAATTCCTTCCAAAATAGAAATCAAAAATTCCTTCCAAAATAGAAAATCAAAAATTCCTTCCAAAATAGAAAATCAAAAATTCCTTCCAAAATAGAAAATCAAAAATTCCTTCCAAACTAGAAAATCTAAATTCCTTCCAAAATAGAAAATCAAAAATTCCTTCCAAACTAGAAAATCTAAATTCCTTCTAAAATAGAAAATCAAAAATTCCTTCCAAAATAGAAAATCAAAAATTCCTTCCAAAATAGAAATCAAAAATTCCTTCCAAAATAGAAAATCAAAAATTCCTTCCAAAATAGAAAATCAAAAATTCCTTCCAAACTAGAAAATCTAAATTCCTTCTAAAATAGAAAATCGAAAATTCCTTCCAAAATAGAAAATCAAAAATTCCTTCTAAAATAGAAAATCAAAAATTCCTTCCAAAATAGAAAATAAAAAATTTCTTCCAAAATAGAAAATAAAAAATTCCTTCCAAAATAGAAAATAAAAAATTCCATTCCAAAATTAAATAAATCAAATTGTTAAAATTTGATAACATAGCAGTTTTATGATAGGAGAACATCTTCATCAGTTTGCGACAGTACACTAGCAGAGTAATTTTGTCCCCAATTACTAAGATTTGTGAAATTGCCATTGTATAGCCAACCACCACGTTGTGCTGTGGTGGTGGGTTACAATTCATTGGTCCGATACCCCATTAATCAACGCCACATTAGTCCGACACCCCATTAGTCTGACAGACACTTTTGCAGTTTATTTCTGATTTAACATCAAAATATGAAGATATCAAATACACCCCTCTGCCAGGTCATTAAATAATCATGAAGTGTGCAGTACAACAAACCAGCAGATACAACAAACTACAGTACTTGTGAAATCGAATGAATGATTTCACCATATAAATTAATATTATAAATGAAGTGAAATAAGAGAGGAATATAAAATTTAAAAAATGAATGAAAGAAAAAATAATTGTATTATTCCGATAATTCATTAATTCAGTGTATCTATTTAATAATAATTTCAAATTTAATCGAAATATAATACGAGAAATAACACAAAAAGATGAAAAATGCCAGACTAATGGGGCGTCGGACTAATGGGGCGTCGGACTAACGAGGCGTCGGACTAACGAGACGACCACCTTGTTTTTGACATTCAAACGATTTTGCCAAACTAAAGATCTTATAAAAACATGTAAATATCTCATAAAAATTAGCCGGGCGCCCAGTTGCACTAAAATATTCATAGTGTCATGACTAGGGTTGTGACAACATGCGTTTAAAATCATAGATCCCTAAAACATTTATAGACGAAACGACCTGAAATGGTGTTTAATACTATATACCGCTGGTTTAGAACCATTCAATGCTCTTTAATTCTCACCGTCTATAATATTTTCGAGATCTATGATTTTAAACGCATATTGTCACCACCCTAGTCATCACCCTTCGCCAATTCTTCAGTAAACTCTTTTTCATTCTGTCTCTTTTCACTGTATTTCTTCTCTGAAAACGAATAAACATAGCTAGTGATTGTTTTGTTTTGTGTTAGGTGAAACACTTCCTAGACGCAATATTCATTAGACAATAAATATTTCATCTTATTTTATTCTCAAACGATCCCCTCCGAGAATTTTTTTATTGTTTTAATCAATGAGGCTAATGTTTCTTTATCATTTTTCCGCAAATTTAATTTTATATGTTAATTAAGATTTGTATAATAAACCTCAGCTGCTCAGCTATACCCATATTACTTCCGACTTACTAATTTTCAGTCCGAAGAAAAACTATGTACACCGTTTGTTTAGAATGCCAACTAGGTAGTTATAACCAATCCAATATCCCTGTAAAGGAATAAAATTTAAGAAACATATTTTAAAAACGTTTATATACTTTAGGAAATAAATCAAAATCTTAAGCAAAGGCTGAACATGCATTATTTGTTTATAAAATTCCAATTAGCAAGTAAAAGGAAGAGTGCACAATCTTTTTCTTCAACGTCAGATTAGCTTTTTGTACAGTTGTTGCCCAGAGAAAACTAAAACTCTACAAGCATATAAAAAATAAATACTGAACCAAATTATATGCGGTTTGCAGACTAATGATTTTATAATATTATGTAGTAAACTTGGTTCTATAATATTATGTAATAAACTCACTTTTTCCCGGAGCCTGGATAGGACTAACTAAGTGCAAGCTATCAATTTAATCGTATACATTCAACCATAATTATATGCTCAGTAAATATTTTCTGGAACATTGTCTTTTTTTCAAAATAAATATTAGAGTTCTACTTTTCAAATCAACCTCTCTGAACTCACGTCTGTGTTTTGATTGAATCCCTCCAACCAAATACCTCTGTATTTGGTGTATACCAAAGTGCCATACACTTTCGATTGAATTTTGGTCAAGAAGAAATTATACAAAAACTGATGTTAATATTAAATATCCTTTAATTCGATATTATCCGTCAATTCGATATTATCCGTCGATTCGATATTATCGACATGCACATCTCATTTATTCATTCCATTTCATATTAATTAGGTACCGCTATATTTTTATTATCCATCACTGGACTTCATCAATTCGTGTTGAATGCTATCGTGTACAACATAGATTATTACATAAGATAATTATTTGAATAATTTTGAATTACAATCATTATAAATTACTCAAGTAAGAAAACTATGAACGGTAAAAATATCTTTCTTCATTATGTCTAACCAAAAATGATATAAAATGAAAGTCAGAGTTACAGTAAAACCTTCTACTGTTAATTAGGCCAGATCCCCGAAATTAACAGCTGATCAAAGTGGTCTTAAAAAAATCAAAGTGATCCGAAAAAAAAATTAATAAACCACGAACTTAGTCTTGCAATTACTCAATTATTATAATAGTGATATTTTAACTGGTCTAATAATAATTAATCAACTAAAATATATAAAATATACCAGAGGGTATGATGGTATTTCTAAGAAAAAGGTGATGGTCCTCATGATATATTGAAATTTAAATAAATTTTCACTGTGTTCAATCAGAAACGTCATTATTAAATTACGAATTAAACCACTTAAAATGCGTCAAATGCCATTATAGATACATCACTTTAAAGGAAATGAAAAGATTTGTATGATGATTATTATACATTTATTGTCCTATATCATATAAGGCACATCTCAAAACAAAAGTTTTGAGAATGCCCCTCGTCCAGCCTGAAGACAACAACGCACGGTTCAGAACATTAGTGTAAATTTTCTTGAGAGTCTTCTTGTTATATAATTCAGCTAAGCTCTGAACACATTTTATAAGAGACTCAATGGAATCTGTTCCCTATAAACTCGAGTTTGTGCAGCAGCTCAGAGGTGAAAGTCCAAAGTTGAGATATGTTTTTTGTTCTGGCTAGAGATTTTCCATTCTTCTTCTACTGACTCGACCTCAAAATTTTTAATTGAGAAATTCTAGAGCTGTATTTGTGCAATGTGGTGGACCGCCGTATTGCATCCACCAAAGTGAAGAACAATTTGCTGAACGGCACCGTCGTCTTTTCGATGTGGTTTTTGATGGAGGCAAAAGAACTTCAGGCAGTCCAAACAATTTTATCGACAATGTTGGATGGCTTCTGCAGAATCCGCGGACAAAATTGGCTTCTCTGCGCTTTGTGGATATCAGTTAATGGTTGAACTGAAGTGTAATGATAAAAACAGAAACGAATTTCATGTCTGACGATCCTCCATAGCATATTTATGGCGGGTGAAATCTGCTGAAGAGCTGTTGTGAGAGAGTAACGGGGGTAATTTTCAAAGAAACTTTTCTTATGGCCTTTCCACTGATCTTAATTGAAGAATGAATTCTCTGCAATGTTGAAGGAGAATAGGTTTTGGCAAATTACATGAAGATCCATTTATTCTCAAGGTCAGAAAACATTTTCAGTTTTAAGATGGTTGAAGATGAATGTGAATTTTTATAGAGAGATTCCTTAATGATTCTGTATTAAGTGTATTAGAAATAATTGGCTTAATTGTAAGATGCCAATTCAAACTTTCCTCTTTTTATCATTTGACAAAAGTAGCTGTAGAAAAAACATAGTGAGATCCATTATAAACAGCTGAAACTATTTATTAATTGTACAAAACACTTCTTGTAAAATATGCACAGGATCAGTCTCAAAAAGCTCTATAGGACAAATACTACTACTGTGTACTAGTCCTAGGACAAATACTACCAATGTGTACTAGTCCTAGGAAAAATACTACCAATGTGTACTAGTCCTAGGACAAATACTACTTCTATGAAGCAGTCTTTGGACAAATACTACTTCTATGAAGCAGTCCTAGGACAAATACTACTTCTATAAAGCAGTCCTAGGACAAATACTACTTCTATGAAGCAGTCCTAGGACAAATACTACTTCTATGAAGCAGTCCTGGGACAAATACTACTTCTATGAAGTATTCCTAGGACAAATACTACTTCTATGAAGTATTCCTAGGACAAATACTACTTCTATGAAGTAGTCCTAGGACAAATACTACTTCTATGAAGCAGTCCTAGGACAAATACTACTTCTATGAAGCAGTCCTAGGACAAATACTACTTCTATGAAGCAGTCCTAGGACAAATACTACTTCTATGAAGTAGTCCTAGGACAAATACTACTTCTATGAAGCAGTCCTAGGACAAATACTACTTCTATGAAGCAGTCCTAGGACAAATACTACTTCTATGAAGCAGTCCTGGGACAAATACTACTTCTATGAAGTAGTCCTGGGACAAATACTACTTCTATGAAGTAGTCCTGGGACAAATACTACTTCTATGAAGCAGTCCTAGGACAAATACTACTTCTATGAAGTAGTCCTAGGACAAATACTACTTCTATGAAGTAGTCCTGGGACAAATACTACTTCTATGAAGTAGTCCTAGGACAAATACTACTTCTATGAAGTAGTCCTGGGACAAATACTACTTCTATGAAGCAGTCCTAGGACAAATACTACTTCTATGAAGTAGTCCTAGGACAAATACTACTTCTATGAAGTAGTCCTGGGACAAATACTACTTCTATGAAGTAGTCCTGGGACAAATACTACTTCTATGAAGTAGTCCTGGGACAAATACTACTTCTATGAAGCAGTCCTAGGACAAATACTACTTCTATGAAGTAGTCCTAGGACAAATACTACTTCTATGAAGTAGTCCTGGGACAAATACTACTTCTATGAAGCAGTCTTTGGACAAATACTACTTCTATGAAGCAGTCCTAGGACAAATACTACTTCTATGAAGCAGTCCTAGGACAAATACTACTTCTATGAAGCAGTCCTAGGACAAATACTACTTCTATGAAGCAGTCCTGGGACAAATACTACTTCTATGAAGTAGTCCTGGGACAAATACTACTTCTATGAAGTATTCCTAGGACAAATACTACTTCTATGAAGTAGTCCTAGGACAAATACTACTTCTATGAAGCAGTCCTAGGACAAATACTACTTCTATGAAGTAGTCCTAGGACAAATACTACTTCTATGAAGCAGTCCTAGGACAAATACTACTTCTATGAAGCAGTCCTAGGACAAATACTACTTCTATGAAGCAGTCCTGGGACAAATTCTACTTCTATGAAGTAGTCCTGGGACAAATACTACTTCTATGAAGTAGTCCTGGGACAAATACTACTTCTATGAAGCAGTCCTAGGACAAATACTACTTCTATGAAGTAGTCCTAGGACAAATACTACTTCTATGAAGTAGTCCTGGGACAAATACTACTTCTATGAAGTAGTCCTAGGACAAATACTACTTCTATGAAGTAGTCCTGGGACAAATACTACTTCTATGAAGCAGTCCTAGGACAAATACTACTTCTATGAAGTAGTCCTAGGACAAATACTACTTCTATGAAGTAGTCCTGGGACAAATACTACTTCTATGAAGTAGTCCTGGGACAAATACTACTTCTATGAAGTAGTCCTGGGACAAATACTACTTCTATGAAGCAGTCCTAGGACAAATACTACTTCTATGAAGTAGTCCTAGGACAAATACTACTTCTATGAAGTAGTCCTGGGACAAATACTACTTCTATGAAGTAGTCCTGGGACAAATACTACTTCTATGAAGTAGTCCTGGGACAAATACTACTTCTATGAAGTAGTCCTGGGACAAATACTACTTCTATGAAGTAGTCCTGGGACAAATACTACTTCTATGAAGCAGTCCTAGGACAAATACTACTTCTATGAAGTAGTCCTAGGACAAATACTACTTCTATGAAGTAGTCCTGGGACAAATACTACTTCTATGAAGTAGTCCTAGGACAAATACTACTTCTATGAAGTAGTCCTGGGACAAATACTACTTCTATGAAGCAGTCCTAGGACAAATACTACTTCTATGAAGTAGTCCTAGGACAAATACTACTTCTATGAAGTAGTCCTGGGACAAATACTACTTCTATGAAGTAGTCCTGGGACAAATACTACTTCTATGAAGTAGTCCTGGGACAAATACTACTTCTATGAAGCAGTCCTAGGACAAATACTACTTCTATGAAGTAGTCCTAGGACAAATACTACTTCTATGAAGTAGTCCTGGGACAAATACTACTTCTATGAAGCAGTCCTAGGACAAATACTACTTCTATGAAGTAGTCCTGGGACAAATACTACTTCTATGAAGCAGTCCTAGGACAAATACTACTTCTATGAAGTAGTCCTGGGACAAATACTACTTCTATGAAGTAGTCCTGGGACAAATACTACTTCTATGAAGTAGTCCTAGGACAAATACTACTTCTATGAAGTAGTCCTGGGACAAATACTACTTCTATGAAGTAGTCCTGGGACAAATACTACTTCTATGAAGCAGTCCTAGGACAAATACTACTTCTATGAAGTAGTCCTAGGACAAATACTACTTCTATGAAGTAGTCCTGGGACAAATACTACTTCTATGAAGTAGTCCTGGGACAAATACTACTTCTATGAAGTAGTCCTAGGACAAATACTACTTCTATGAAGTAGTCCTGGGACAAATACTACTTCTATGAAGTAGTCCTGGGACAAATACTACTTCTATGAAGTAGTCCTGGGACAAATACTACTTCTATGAAGCAGTCCTAGGACAAATACTACTTCTATGAAGTAGTCCTAGGACAAATACTACTTCTATGAAGTAGTCCTGGGACAAATACTACTTCTATGAAGTAGTCCTGGGACAAATACTACTTCTATGAAGTAGTCCTGGGACAAATACTACTTCTATGAAGCAGTCCTAGGACAAATACTACTTCTATGAAGTAGTCCTAGGACAAATACTACTTCTATGAAGTAGTCCTGGGACAAATACTACTACTACAGGCAAGTTCTTCGATAAATAATTATTATGGTGCCACCATATTGGTGAGAATATTGATTATCATTAAATAAACTTAGAAAATAATTGAAGGTTATTTTTTTATTTTTATCATAGCAGATATATACTGAATATAATACAGGTCAGGCAGGTGTTCATAAAGTCTACAGATGTTGGACAGAATTGGTTAGATTCGGCATAGTTACCAAGTACAGTCGTTTCCCATATAAGGCATCCAGAGAACATATAATGTTACATATAAAAAGTGCTGCAAGTCTCATGTAGTTGACGGTACAGAACAATGAACTGATATATCAGTCTGGGTTACCTACATACGTTCTGTCTAAAATCTGTACTCTAGTTCCAGCTACCATTTTGTGTATAGATAGTGAAGTGATAGTGAAAATAGTGATAGATAGTGATAAAAAGTAATAGATAGTGATAGGAAAATAAAATTAGTGATGAACAGTAATAGCTAGTGATAGTAAAATAAAAATAGTGATAGATAGTGATAAAAAGTAATAGATAGTGATAGTAAAATAAAAAGAGTGATAGATAGTGATAAAAAGTAATAGATAGTGATAGTGAAATAAAAAGAGTGATAGATAGTGATAAAAAGTAATAGATAGTGATAGTAAAATAAAAATAGTGATATGTAGTGATAAACAGTAATAGATAGTGATAGTAAAATAAAAATAGTGATAGATAGTGAGAGTAAAATGAAAATAGTGATAGATAGTTATAAAAATTAATAGCTAGTGATAGTAAAATAAAAATAGTGATAGATAGTTATAGAAACTAATAGCTAGTGATAGTAAAATAAAAATAGTGATAATTAATAGTGAAAAATAGTAATAGAATGTGATGGTGAGAAAATGGTTACATAAAGTGATAAGAAATTAAAACATACTTATATATAGTGATAGTAGAATCGAAAATAATGACAAGTAGTACGTAATTGAGTGAAGATGACATAATCTTCGACTGATATTGTCGAAGCTATTCCTCCCCCAGTGTTGTTTTTTATTAAATATTAGCAATTCATTAAGAAATGTGGCAGTTATCATAAATACTTATTACTTAGTTTTAATTTATCAGTCTTATCGCACATTTTTCTAGTGGTTTCTGCCTAAAAAAAGAAAATTTCAAACTACGAAAAATCTTCAACTAACGTTATATTTTGATGTTAAATAACTAGTATATTAGGCTATTAAATATGTCTATGCAAGTATTTCTAATTAATTTATTATTCATTATATCTATTTATTTCAATTATCCATGATACCACATTTTAAATATTTAATAAAACAACAGAAAAAGAAGAATAGCTTCGACACTCTCAGTCGAAGCTTAAATATCACCTGTGGAATGACTCTCACGAGATAGTATCACCTGTGGAATGACTCTCACGAGATAGTATCACCTGTGGAATGACTCTCACGAGATAGTATCACCTGTGGAATGACTCTCACGAGATGGTATCACCTGTGGAATGACTCTCACGAGATAGTATCACCTGCGGAATGACTCTCACGAGATAGTATCATCTGCAGAATGACTCTCACGAGATAGTATCACCTGCGGAATGACTCTCACGAGATAGTATCACCTGCGGAATGACTCTCACGAGATAGTATCACCTGCGGAATGACTCTCACGAGATAGTATCACCTGCGGAATGACTCTCACGAGATAGTATCACCTGCGGAAAGACTCTCACGAGGTAGTATTACCTGCGGAATGACTCTCACGAGATAGTATCACTTGCGGAATGACTCTCACGAGATAGTATCACCTGCGGAATGACTCTCACGAGATAGTATCACCTGCGGAATGACTCTCACGAGATAGTATCACCTGCGGAATGACTCTCACGAGATAGTATCACCTGCGGAATGACTCTCACGAGATAGTATCACCTGCGGAATGACTCTCACGAGATAGTATCACCTGCGTAATGACTCTCACGAGATAGTATCACCTACGGAATGACTCTCACGAGATAGTATCACCTGCGGAATGACTCTCACGAGATAGTATCACCTGCGGAATGACTCTTACGAGATAGTATCACCTGCGGAATGACTCTTACGAGATAGTATCACCTGCGGAATGACTCTCACGAGGTAGTATCACCTGCGGAATGACTCTCACGAGATAGTATCACCTGCGGAATGACTCTCACGAGATAGTATCACCTGCGGAATGACTCTCACGAGATAGTATCACCTGCGGAATGACTCTCACGAGATAGTATCACCTGCGGAATGACTCTCACGAGATAGTATCACCTGCGGAATGACTCTCACGAGATAGTATCACCTGCGGAATGACTCTCACGAGATAGTATCACCTGTGGAATGACTCTCACGAGATAGTATCACCTGTGGAATGACTCTCACGAGATAGTATCACCTGTGGAATGACTCTCACGAGATGGTATCACCTGTGGAATGACTCTCACGAGATAGTATCACCTGCGGAATGACTCTCACGAGATAGTATCATCTGCAGAATGACTCTCACGAGATAGTATCACCTGCGGAATGACTCTCACGAGATAGTATCACCTGCGGAATGACTCTCACGAGATAGTATCACCTGCGGAATGACTCTCACGAGATAGTATCACCTGCGGAATGACTCTCACGAGATAGTATCACCTGCGGAAAGACTCTCACGAGGTAGTATTACCTGCGGAATGACTCTCACGAGATAGTATCACTTGCGGAATGACTCTCACGAGATAGTATCACCTGCGGAATGACTCTCACGAGATAGTATCACCTGCGGAATGACTCTCACGAGATAGTATCACCTGCGGAATGACTCTCACGAGATAGTATCACCTGCGGAATGACTCTCACGAGATAGTATCACCTGCGGAATGACTCTCACGAGATAGTATCACCTGCGTAATGACTCTCACGAGATAGTATCACCTACGGAATGACTCTCACGAGATAGTATCACCTGCGGAATGACTCTCACGAGATAGTATCACCTGCGGAATGACTCTTACGAGATAGTATCACCTGCGGAATGACTCTTACGAGATAGTATCACCTGCGGAATGACTCTCACGAGGTAGTATCACCTGCGGAATGACTCTCACGAGATAGTATCACCTGCGGAATGACTCTCACGAGATAGTATCACCTGCGGAATGACTCTCACGAGATAGTATCACCTGCGGAATGACTCTCACGAGATAGTATCACCTGCGGAATGACTCTCACGAGATAGTATCACCTGCGGAATGACTCTCACGAGATAGTATCACCTGCGGAATGATTCTAACGAGATAGTATCACCTGTGGAATGACTCTCACGATATAGTATCGCCTGCGGAATGACTCTCACGAGAAGCTATGACTTGCGGAATGACTCTCACGAGATAGTATCACCTGTGGAATGACTCTCACGAGGATCTCACGAGAGAGTATCACCTGCAGAATGACTCTCACGAGATATTATCACCTGCGGAATGACTCTCACGAGATACTATGACTTGCGGAATGACTCTCACGAGATATTATCACCTGCGGAATGACTCTCACGAGGATCTCACGAGAGAGTATCACCTGCAGAATGACTCTCACGAGATATTATCACCTGCGGAATGACTCTCACGAGATAGTATCACCTGCGGAATGACTCTCACGAGATAGTATCACCTGCGGAATGACTCTCACGAGATAGTATCACCTACGGAATGACTCTCACGAGATAGTATCACCTGCGGAATGACTCTCACGAGATAGTATATCACCTGCGGAATGACTCTCACGAGATCGCAACAATAATATTTAAAAAATATGTCTGTTATTTGCGACGGCTGACTTCGGCATTAAATTAAGTGAAAAGTACTATTAAATTGTCTTCCAGAGTTTAAATTTGAAAAAAGAACAGAGGAGAAAAGAACAGCGGAGAAAAGAACAGCGGAGAAAAGAACAGCGGAGAAAAAAACAGCGGAGAAAAGAACAACGGAGAAAATAACAGCGGAGAAAAGAACAGCTGAGAAAGGAACAGCGGAGAAAAGAACAGTCGATTAATATCCGGCGGATTAAAGTCCGGCAGATTAAAGGCCGGCGGATTAAGCCCGGCGGATGAAGCTCTGCGTGAAAAAGTCAGTTTCTAATGTAGGCCTATACATAATTATTCTTTCATAATTCTTCGCTCATTTATTTATTTCCAGGATGGATATAAACAAATTGTTGCATGGAAAACTGTTGTCGAAATTCAAACGTTTAGGCGTCTGTTTAGTATAACCAGCAGCGTCTGTTTCTATCTAATTTAAATTAATTTACTATACAAATATTAGTCATTTAAGCCAAACTGAATCATATGGACTCAATTATTTTTTTAGTTAGTTGGGTTTTCTAGACATCTGCTATTATTTCTATAATTTGTAGGAACTGGACCGATTCAGATTACGGCGATTAGTGATATTATACCAGTACAGGGCCGAAATCATGGTCTTTTTACCTACTATGCATGCTATCATCAAACTCTTGTAGAATTGGACTGACATCGAATCTACTGTACTACCAGTACTAACTACGGGTGTAGGTCAAAAGACCCCCGGTCATGAACCCCCCCCCCCACCCCGGTCATAAGCACCTCCCCTGTCATGAGCCCCCCCCCCCTCTGTCAAGAGCCCCCTCGGTCAAGAGCCCCCCAATCATGAGCCCCCCTGTTTTTTAATCCTTATTTACCTATATTATTTAATCCATATTGACCCTTTTGTTGTTCATTACTAATTAAACATAAAATATATGTATATTTTGGGGCGTGACGCTCCCGAACCCCCCTGCCAGGTCATTATACAATATCATGAAGTGTGCAGTACAACAAACTAGCGGATACAATAAACTAAATTAGAAACTATCAGTTATTTATCATTTCCTGAATTGCCAAGTACTCAACCTGATTACAGGAAAAAAACTTGTAATAAACTTCCGGACAAAAAATCCCCCGTGCAATAAACCCCCGGACGAAGACAAAGCATGTGAAATGAACCCCCGGAGCTAAAAAAAAATCAAAAAACCGTTTTAATTTCGAACTACTAATAATTTATAAAAAAAATCTTAATAAAAAATTTACATCTTAAGATCTCTATTTTCAAAACTGAACTGTACATATAAAACTTCAGGGTCTAGGACATTTCGTCCACGGACATTTCGTCCATGAACAGTTCGTCCACGGACATTTCGTCCAACGGACATTTCGTCCACGGACAATTCGTCCACGGACATTTCGTCCACGAATTGCTTAATTTTGTATTTTAAAGTGTATATGGGATATATTTCACAGTATTTTTCACTATTACATTAATAGGCATGTATAAATACATTATATTATTAGGTATAGTGATTTATTCCGGACAATTCCATATAAACACACAAAAAAATGTTTACCCTTCGATTAGTTATGAAATTAGACATGATAAACGGTTTGACTGTATATTTAAGTTATATATCTCCTTTAATATTTTGCATAAATAATTAATGAGTTATGAGTATCTAAAATATGGAACTGAAATAACAGGGTGAAATGAAATAATTACAATAGGTAAATGATAATGATTATAAATGGTTTTATTATGAGTTCGAAAATATGGAACAGTACAATATCATGGACGGTTTTACGTTTAAATAATTAAAGGCAACACTAGAAAGTACCAATATCTACCTAATTCTTTTATAACATAATTCATTATCAATCATTTGTTAAGTAGTATATTATATACTTGTATCATGTATGAATTTTTATTCAATCACTGTTATAAAATGTGTTATAAAAAAGTAATTTCTGTACCAATATTGCTTCTAATAACCTAATCTGAGTAATAATATTGATATTTATTGTAGTTATTGTTATTATGTCCACTATTTTCTATGTTTATATACTCTAATAACTTAGAGACATGCCTCGCTATTATTACAGATTTTATAAGACTATGGAATAATGAAAGCGAGGCCTGCCTGTATATCATTAAAAAGTTTTCAGTTATATTATTTTAATGTTGCCGGCCAGTAGGAGCAGGAGAAAAGGATTACAATAAGAATTATGGCAAAGACCATAAATTTATAATTACCATCAACAATTAAATGGTGTTTTCTACTGTTATATTGCAGAATATATAGAAATAATATACAATAAACAATATGTACACATTATAAATATAGTACAAAATAAAGCATTTCTTGGACGAATTGTCCGTGGACGAAATGTCCATTGGACGAAATGTCCGTGGACGAAATGTCCGTGGACGAATTGTCCGTGGACGAAATGTCCGTGCACGAAAAATTCAACCTCTCAGCTTTCTAATGATATATTTGTTTTTAATGTGAATATAAAATTGTTGAAGTTACAGAGGTTTACTTTTCTACCGTATTTAATTGTCATTCTGTATATATACTGATCGTTTTTATTACTTGGGGGTGTTTTGTCGGGGGGTATTTTTGCATGGGAGTTTTTTGACCGCGGGTTTTTTTTTTCACGGTGTTTTTTGTGCTGTCGCCACTCTACCTGTATTGCTACCAGTACTGGCATGTTATAATTCTGCGCTTTACCAGTACTTATCCGATGAGTGGTTTTTTAATCACCGAAGCCAGTACTGTGCTAATATTTTAGCCAAAAATAACTGCTACTGGACCAGTATTTTTTTTTATTTAGTCTTCGGCGTGTTTATTTTCCTCTCCCATCCGTGATTGCAGCAACCGGTGCTTTTGTCCCTTTTATTTGTCATATTCCTTGGTAAGTGACTACGGTAGCCGGCGGTTTTTCCGAAAACGAATTTTACGAAACCAAATTCTCCGAAAACTAATTCGCCGAACCCTAATTCGCCGAACCGGATTCTCCGAATACAAATTTGCCGAAACCCAAATTTGTCGAAAACGGATTCGCCGAAAGACTTATTTAAAACAGAATGTAAAATTACACAATAGTTACAGAAAAGAAACGAAATAACGAAATCATAACCCTTAGTTACACTAAATGATCCTTTAATTATTCTATCTCTTTGTTAATCATTGTGTTAATCTTTGTACCGATAAATGATTCTTTGTCTTTTCTTATTTTAAAGACGTTCATGCTTTATTCAGTCAGAATCAGTCAGTAAACTAGTTGTGCAACGTGGTCAAATCTCAAAATATTGACTGAAAACTCAACGGTTTTTGCTAATAAAATTCAAAGTGACCTCGTTTATTCTTTCCCCCATAATACTTCACACTTGACTGTTTAAAGGTCCTCTCCAGGCTCCGGGAAAAAAATGAGTTTATAACATAATATTACAGAACTAAGGTCTACGATTATTATTCTACAAACCGCATACAATTCGGTTCAGTATATATTTTATAATTTGTTTTTAAAGTTTTTTAGTACTCTGTGAGCAACAATTGAGCGAATGACTAATTTGATGCTCAAGGAGAAGATTGTACACTCTTTGTTATGATAACAAATTTGAATTTTATAAACAAACAATGCGTTTTCGGCCTTTATTTTAGATATCAATTGTTTCCTTAAGTATATAAACGTTTCTATTATAAGTTCATTCAATTTTATACCTTACACGAATATTAAATAGATTTATTAATCCTATAATACCTAGTTGATAATCAAAACAAATGGTGTACATTCTTTTTCTTCAGGCTGAAAATTTCTTAAATTAGTAAGTCGGAAGTAAAATAGGTTTTGTAGAGTTTTGATTATAAAAATCTTTAAAAGCATATATAATTTAAAAAATTCTACTAAATTCGATGTGGTTTGCATTAAAATGATAAGAAACTTTAGCCTCGTTGAATAAGGCAATAAAAATATTTGCTTTTGATTTTCCAATTTTTTCAGATATGTCGGTTTCTTCCTTTTTTGGAGCTTCCTAAATTTTCGTTTTATCCTGATTTTTTCGGGTTTTCGGATTTTTCAGTTTTCCAGATTTTATGGTACCTAATCTGAATCTTTCGGTTTTTCCGTTCTTTCTGTTTTTCTGAAATTTTGATTTGCATTTTTTTAGGGTTTTCCTAATTTTTTGTCTTTTACAAATATTTCGGTTTTCCGAATTTTCCATTTTCTGTTTTTATTTGTTTTTCGGAATTTTTCCATTTTTTATCTTTTTTCGGATTTCCCTGATTTTTCGTATTTTTTTCCTGGTTCATCTGTTTTCGAATTTTTCTTTTTTTCCATATTTTTAGCTTATCGGTATTTCTCGGTTTTCGTGTTTTTTCGGTTTTCCGGATTTTTTTTCGGTTTTCCGTTTTTATTAATCTCTCCAAATTTTTTCTGGTTTTCCAGTTTTCCAGTTTTTATCTTTTTTCCGATTTTTTCATTGTCATCAGATTTTTTCCGGGTTTCCCCTTTTTTGGTTTTCTTTTTTTTTTGGTTTCTAAATATTTTCTGTCCTGTTTTTCTGATTTTTTCATTCGTTCGGATTTTTTGTTTTTCGGGTTTTCCGGTTTATTTGGTTTTCCAGATTTATCGGTTTTCTCTGTTTTCTGCATTTTTATATTTCCTAATGAATTTTCATGGTATCTGGAATTCTATAATCTGAATTATTTTAATCTCAATTTTTGTTATTCTGACGATTATTCTGAAGATATCGATTATCAGAAAGTAACATATGTACGAACTAACTTACTAACGAACGAACAAGCAGAATTATAATATGATTATTTGCCCACTTTCTTTGCATAACATTTTTGTAAATACTACAACAAGATGGCGTCAATAATTTAAGAAAAAATTAAATTTTCTTTTCTTCAATAGTTATTATTTAGATGAAAATATTACATCATATTACAGATTTAAACACGCTAATTCCATTAGAACACATATCATGTAGCAATTATTGTTTGTTTTTACCCGCACGGTCGCACCCCTCCTTTAAATCTAAAATGTAAATACCTAATTTGCAGATATTTAGTTTGATTGTTTGATCGGATGATGGACTGTTGATGGCTCGAGGAGTGGGAGAAGCAAGGGAAATGATAAGAATTATGAAGGAGGTGGCGGGCGAGCTTGGGCTGGAGGTGAACGCTGGGAAGAGCAAGTGTTTGCTGTACAATGTCAGAGATGGAGTTGAGGAGGTGGAGGGAATTCAGGTGGTGAAGGAGATAAAGTATTTGGGGGTGATGGTGGAAGACAGACGTGGATTGTATGAGGGACAGCGGAGGAGGATGATTGAGCAGACAAGAAAGCTGAGCAATATGACGTATTCGGTAATCGAGAAGAGCTGCCACAGAGTAAAAATGGGCAAGACTTACTGGAAGTCAGTAGTACTGCCCAGTGTCCTGTTTGGAATGGAGGTGGTGGATTTGAGGGAGGAGGACATCGGGAAACTACAGAAACAGGAAAATGGTACGATGAGACGAATATTGGGTGCACCTAGATATGCAACGATTGCTGGAATGAGAGGTGAAATAGGGATGGGGACGATGAAGAGTAGAGTGGTGAGAGGAAGGCTACAGTACTTGAGGAGGAAGATGCAGGGAGGGAGTGAGTTGGTGAAGAGAGTGATCGGAGAGATGAGAGTGAGTCGAGTGGGATGGTGGAAGAGAACGGAGAAATACTTGGACTGGGCACATGTTGAGGTGGATGAGGTGATGATGATGAGTGCAGGAGAATTGAGGAGGAGAGTTGCGGAGAGAGTGGAAGTCGAATGGAGGGCGGAGATGGAGGAGAAGAGCACGCTCTGGCTATACCGAAGATGCAAGACTGAGATGAGGGAGGAGGATTATGAAGGAGGAGAGGGTTCGAGATTGTGGTTCGGTGCGAGGACAAACTGCCTGTGGCTGGGAGACAGGAGGGGGGTGGAGGAGGAGAGGATGTGTCAGATGTGTGGAGGGGGAGAGGTGGAGGACCTGAGGCATTTTCTGATGGAGTGTGGAGCTTTGGAGATGGAAAGAGTGGAGGCAGTTGAGCTGCAGAGCCAGTCTGTATTTCATGGTAAATTCCACCGACATGTCGGTGGAATTTTTCCCCCCTGAAAATAATATTCTGACAAAGTCGGTGGATTTATAGCTATTTATTCCTAAGTTACCATTAATTTTTGGTGGATAAATTGGAAAAATGTTGGTGGATTAGCCAAATTATTGGATATTTATGGTGGATTTTTTTAGCTTTTTCTAAAAGTCAGTGGGAATTTTTGCACCAAATACAGACTGGCTGCAGAGACCGAGGGTTGAGAGAGAGGAGGAAGTCATGGAGGTGTTTCTGTTTGAGGAGGAGGGGAGGCAGAGGAAAATCACCGTCTTGGTGAGCATGTGGAGGAAGAGAGCCAGACTGGAAAACATAAATTCTAACAGAGTTACTCCTAACTTCATGCATTCCTATCAGTGATGTTTATCATCACAACAAGCCCAATTGTGAAGCTTAAATGACTTATTTTACATTAGTTTTCACTGCGGAATTGAAATTTAAAAAATAATTTACTGATTTCTGCATTTTTTAGGGTTAAAATGAGTAATTTTTGTTCATTCTAAATTCCTAACAGAGTTACTAGTCAATCTGAAATGAGTTATTATTCCACTCTGGGAAGAGAGCAAGAATGGAGAGAGCAAGAATGGAGAGAGCAAGAGTGGAGAGAGCAAGAGTGGAGGAGGCAGTATAGGACGATGAACTGGAGCCGCAGAAAAGGCAATCCTACACACAAATGATGATGATGATGATGTTTTGGTATCAAAATCTCAGAAATATATTGGTAGAGTAAATATTATGGGCTAGCTAAATTATGGATCTGTCATAATTTTGTTAAGGGTGGATAAATAGGGAAAATGTTGATGGATCTGTCAAATTACTGGAAATTTATGGTTGATTTTTCAGCTTTTTGAAAAAGTCAGTGAGATTTTGTCACACCAAATAGTGGCAAATACAGACAGACTGGGCTACGGCTGTTGAAATTTTAGCTAAATGTATTACACACTCGTTATATGTTTAATATTAATTTCCTGGTAGACTAGCTCAGCTATATTAAATTACCTATTGTTTCAATAACCATGTATTACTTTTAATGAGAAACGGACGTAAGGTCTAAAGTCGATCACACTTCCGTCGAGGGTTAAATACCCCTGCTTGTAGTTTCTGAAGGCAGTTGGTTCTTTACATTACTCTGTGAGGGATGTGTTCCACTCATCTCTCAATAGACTTCTAATTGTATAACATATTTACTCTTTAAATAAACTCTATGTCTTAACGTTGTTAACCCACTGTTATTTAACCTAATTCTAACAGGTTATGGGCCCAGTGAACGATAAGAGTTTATAAATCAAATTATGTTTAAACAAATGAGAAGTTTATAACAGTAATAAAAACGAAGTGCAGTGAAAAAGTGTTAACCTATATGAAACATATCACTCAAAACGCTTGCGTAAGCATATCGTGTTCACGCGCTAATGAGGTCAATTATAATGATTGCTCTAGCGAAAAATGCACTTGTGTTATAATATAATTATTTAGTATTTGTGCGGAAGAGGTGTCAAGAGAGGTCACAAATTACCTTTAAATCTGTGACCTTATCCTTTGGTAAACAGTCTTTCAACAAAAGGTTCTTGCGAACTAAGACTTGTGTTGCTGTTCCAATTAAATATTAATAATTATATTCAGTGAAGTTATTCTTATGAATTAGAATAATTTTAAAACATCAAATTCAGTTAAACAGTAAATCAATTTAACTGCTGTGGTTGTTTATGTTTGTTAAAGTATTGAATGATAATAAATACCTTCAACAAAAGGTTCTTGCGAACTAAGACTTGTGTTGCTGTTCCAATTGAATATTAATAATTATATTCAGTTATTCTTATGAATTAGAATAATGTTAAAACATCAATTCAGTTAAACAGTAAATCAATTTAACTGCATTGGTTGTTTATGTTTGTTAAGTATTGAACGATAATAAATACTTTGAAAACATGTCTTCAAATAAGTTACAGGGGATTGTTCCCCTAGACGGAAATAATTACCCTACATGGAGGATACAAATGAAGATGTATCTCTTACGAGAGAAACTGATGGATTTTGCGGATGGATCTAAACCAGTTCCAATTGATTCAGCTTCAACTGAGGCGAAGAATGCCTATGCTAATAATTATAATAAGGCTCTGGCAGATATAGTACTATCTATTTCACCGGATCAATTGTACTTAGTTGGACAACCGACGGATCCACACGCTGTCTGGACTACCCTTCAAGAAACGTTTCAGAAAAACACGTGGGCTAACAAATTTCGTCTGAAGAAAAAGCTCTACAATCTAAAATTGAAGTCTCCTGAACTACTCGACTTTCATTTGAAGGAACTAACTGAAGTTTTTCAAGAGCTTGCCTTGTTAAATCAAGTGATCAGTGAAGAGGATAAAGTGATTTGTCTTCTGTCATCACTCCCAGGGCCGTTTGAAGTGCTTGTCACTGCACTTGAAGCTCAGACAGACATCCCTAACTGGATTACCGTTGCTGACACACTCCGGAGAGAAGCTGAAAAGTTGAGTATTAAAACCAATAATGCATTAGCATTATCAAATACTCAGAATTATGCTGGAGTAAACAAACAGTCCATCATTTGCCATTTCTGCAATAAGATGGGACACCTGAAAAAAGACTGCTTTAAATTTAAAAGGTCTTCTCAAACTAACAGAACTCAAAACCAGCCAAATGTTGTAAATGTAAGTCATATAGAACTAAATCACACAATGTATGCTAATGATATCGCTCTTTGTAACAAATATGCCGACAGTAATATTTGGATAATAGATTCAGGCTCTTCATCACACATGAGTGGTGATAAAAATTTATGTAAAGATTTTGCAAATATTAGCAAACCTATCAATGTTAAAGTAGGAAATGGAGATGTCTTACAAGCTATTTCACTAGGAAATGTTTCTGTTATTGTGAATATACCAGGTGGTGGAAGTAGAACATGTAAAATAAATGATGTACTATATGTGCCAAATCTAGCTTTTAATCTACTATCAGTGTCTAAAATGACAAGTAATAATAAATCTATTATTTTTGAAGATGATAAATGTAAAATTTTGAACGAAAATAAAGAGTTAATGGCTGAGGCTAACTGTGTTGGTAAACTCTATTATCTTAATAGTTTAGTTCATAAAGCTGCAGTAACTGTAGATCAAAATGAAGTAAACTTTCTATGGCACAGAAGGCTCGGTCATATAGGTAAAGATAACTTGACTAAAATGATCCGAACTAAATCAGTAAATGGTCTGGATAGTAAATTAAAAGCTATAGAAGGCGTGTGTGAACACTGCTGTAATGGGAAAATGCATAAAATACCTTTTTCTACAAGCATTAAGAAAAATTGTAAACCTCTTGATTTAATCCACACCGATGTCTGTGGGAAAATTACTCCCACTTCCAGGGGTAATAATTCATATTTTCTGACCTTTATTGATCATGCTACTCGATACTCCTGGATATATGTTATTGCACATAAGAGTTATGTGTTTCAGAAGTTTTTGGAATGGAAAGCTATGGTTGAAAATATTTATGAAAGGAAAATTAAAACCTTGCAGTCAGATAATGGAGGAGAATATACCTCAAATAAGTTTGAATCATATTTACGAAATGAAGGTATAATTCACCAGAAATCCATTCCTAAAACTCCTGAACAAAATGGGTTAGCTGAAAGATTTAATAGAACTATTATGGAAAAAGTTAGATGTATGTTATCTGATTCAGGAATTGATAAGGAATTCTGGGGTGAAGCACTATATACTGCAAATTATCTAAATAATAGATGCATTAATTCATTTTTAGTAAATAAAACTCCATATGAAGCTTTAAATCTTAGAAAACCCAACATCGGCCATATAAAAGTTTTTGGATGCACAGGGTACGCACATATTTCTCGAGAGGAAAGATCAAAGTTAGAAAATAAAGCTACCAAATGTCTGTTTATTGGCTATGGCACAGTTACTAAAGGGTATAAGATGTATGATGTTGAATCTAAAAGAATCTTCTTTTCCAGGAATGTAACCTTTGATGAATCAATTTCATCTAAGATTGAGAGCCCTCAACTGAGTGAGACTCCTACCTCTCCACTGGTGTTCCATTCAGAAGATTCAGAACCTGCTGGACCTGAGAATCAACCTCCTGACGATAACCCTCCAATAATCCTCCCTGAGGCGCAACCTGTACCAGCTATCAGTCCTAATGAGGATCCTAGACGATCGTCTAGAATTCGTCGAGCTCCTATTAGATATGGTAGTTGGGAGTATGATCATGTTGAGGAGGAGGAGGAGGGTTTATTAGTCAATGGGAATATCAATATCGAACCTAGGTCGGTATCTGAGGCTCTTAATAGCGGTTCTGAATCCTCTAAATGGAAACATGCCATGGAGAGGGAATTAAATGCTTTTGAGAAACATAAAGTTTTTGAACTCGTAAAACCTACCTCAGATTTAAATATAATTAAATCTAAATGGGTGTTTAAAAGAAAAAAGGGATCTGATGGTAGAGTGGTTTCATATAAAGCTAGATTAGTCGCTCAGGGTTTTTTACAGAGAACTGGAATCGACTATGATGAAAGTTTTGCTCCTGTAGTGAGATTTGAATCGGTGCGAACCATGTTATCTTTAGCAGCTAACCAAAAATTATTTGTACATCACTTGGATGTCAATTCTGCTTTTTTGAATGGGGATCTTAAAGAAAATGTTTATATTAGACAGCCTCCTGGCTATGCTATTCCAGGAAAAGAAGATTTAGTATGTAAACTTAATAAATCTATGTATGGATTAAAACAATCACCCAAATGTTGGAATGATGCGTTGGATGCATATCTTAAATCCTTAGGCTTTATTCAGTCCTCTTGTGACTCTTGTATATATGTTAAATTAATCAATAACTCCCCATGCTTCATTTCTGTGTATGTAGATGATATTATTGTAGCATATAAGAACTATGATGATCTGACTAAAATCAAGATTGATTTAAGTGCTAAATTTGAGATGAAAGACTTAGGAAAATTATCCTATTTCTTAGGCATAAAAATCGTACAAGACGAAAATAAAATAGCCCTAAATCAATCTTTATTTGTCAACGAGTTATTAGATAGATTTGAATTCAATAATTGCAAACCTATTTCAACCCCTGCTGATGTTAATTCCCATTTGGAACCAACTACTGATGAGTGTGAACTAGTAGACAAAACTAAATATCAGTCAGCTGTAGGTGCCTTACTGTATCTATCTACTAAAACTAGACCTGACATAACTTATGCAGTTGGAAATGTCTCTAAATTTTGTTCCAATCCAAACACTAAGCACTGGTCTGCAATTAAGAGAATATTTAGATACCTAAAAGGCACACCGGATCTTGGCATTTCATATGGTAATGAAGATTCTGAGTTGATAGGTTATTCTGATGCCGACTGGGCAGGAAACAGAGTTGATAGGAAAAGTACTTCTGGCCAATGCTTTATGTTAAATAATTCCATTATTTCTTGGCGCTCTGTGAAACAGTCATGTGTTGCTTTATCAACAGCTGAAGCTGAATATGTTTCCCTCTCTGGAGCCTCCCAAGAAGCTGTATTTCTAAATAAATTACTATTAG
The DNA here is from genome assembly GCA_947561585.1 of Caprella mutica. NCBI lineage: Eukaryota > Metazoa > Arthropoda > Malacostraca > Amphipoda > Caprellidae > Caprella > Caprella mutica. Next base: position 61,421 of record CANNZV010001207.1, on the reverse strand, counting down.
ATCTTAAAGTACCAAATAAGAATCCTATAGTTTTGTTTGAGGATAATCAGTCAGCTATTTGTATTGCTAAAAATGCAAAAAATCATCCTAGATCGAAACACATTGATATTAAATTTCATTACATTAGAGATCTTGTTGCTTCAAACACAATTAAACTTGTGTATTGCCCCAGCGAAACTATGCTCGCTGACATATTCACTAAACCGTTGCCTATTGATAGATTTACCAAATTAGTTGAATTAATAGGCATGAAAAATATATAGTGTCGTGTGAGGAGGAGTGTTGAAATTTTAGTTAAATGTATTACACACTCGTTATATGTTTAATATTAATTTCCTGGTAGACTAGCTCAGCTATATTAAATTACCTATTGTTTCAATAACCATGTATTACTTTTAATGTGAAACGGACGTAAGGTCTAAAGTCAATCACACTTCCGTCGAGGGTTAAATACCCCTGCTTGTAGTTTCTGAAGGCAGTTGGTTCTTTACATTACTCTGTGAGGGATGTGTTCCACTCATCTCTCAATAGACTTCTAATTGTATAACATATTTACTCTTTAAATAAACTCTATGTCTTAACGTTGTTAACCCACTGTTATTTAACCTAATTCTAGTGATTATTGTTGATTTAGTCTTTTGCTTCTTAGAAATCAGCTGACATTGTGCAGTTGTTGTTGTGTTTTTGGTTAGTATATTTATGTGTGTTAATTGTTGGATTGATCATGTTTTATGTAAGAGTTAGGTTCACAAATTCTAATAGATATGTTTTTGTTTGTTTCTACTAGGAGCTTTCATAGTTTGCTTGTATATGGCTGATTACTTTTATCTTGGTTTTAAATGTTTCTCTAACCATGAAATTTGTTTGATGATTCGCATATTATTATTAGTTTACTATTATTAGCAAATTATTATTTTTTTTAATAATGGTGGCTTCTTGTGCGATGTGATACCTCTTGGCTCTTTGTAGTAATATTTTATTTTATTTTTTAAACATTTAACTATTTTTAAATAAAGAATTTTAATGGAAAAATAAATGCAGTAGAATGATTTGACTGGACTTATGATGAAACGTCCTACAGGAGTGCCGATGCAATCAGGCATGTCTCCTGGACAATTTCTGAAGTCTGAAGCTAGTCGTAGTCGGCTACCTACAAAGTTAATACGCATTAGCTATACTAAAAATATATAGCATGCAAGCATTGAGCTTCTTTTTATATGCAACATTTCAATATGAATTAGGTTCAGCAGGCTTCGCCGCTGCAGGCTTAAGAGAAATTCTTGCGATGACAGCAATTGGAAATTAAATTGCCGCGATTTACCCAGTCTGCAGAATAATAAATATGGGAGATATTTGGTCCACCTCCACCACTCTGGAAAAAGTATCGGTTACACTATATACCGAATTACAGTATTACACTATACTCAATACCGAATTACCAGTCTGAAAAGTATAGCCGGCCAAGTAAAATAGCATGTCTCATAAACTCGCCATTTGTCTCTCCAGCTCTCTCCAAAATGATCAAATTTTCGTAAAATCTCTCCAAAATAACATTGTAGCATAGGAGAAAATAGATAAAACTCACCATTTGCAATTGAAGGGCTCAAAATAACTGTCACAAACTCGCCATTAAAATGGCGAGTTTGGACATGCTTTATTACTTAGATAGCAGGATTTGTGGATTAATCCTGCGCCCAAGTCCTATTTAATTCCTATGTTCCCATGTTATTTGCTGCGCCCAAATCACAATTTCTGTAAAAAATCCTGGGTCTTAAGGAGACCTTCTTTTCAGACTGGCCGAATTACACCGCAGTTACCGCACTACACCTAATTATACCGAATTACACTATATTACACAATAATCAATACCGAATTACGCCTGATTATACCGAATTACATTCCACTGAATACCGAATTACACCTGATTATACCAAATTATGCCTGATTATACCGAATTACATTCCGCTGAATACCGAATTACATCTGATTATACTGAATTATGCCTGATTATACTGAAATATGCCTGATTATACCAAATTACGCCTGATTATACCAAATTACATTCCATTGAATACCAAATTACACCTGATGTCTTACACCGCCGTCACCCAACTGTATTTCATGGTCAATTTTTCTCCACTGAAAATAATATTCTAGCAAAGTCGGTGGATTTTTAGCTATTTATTCCTATGTTATCATTAATTTTCGGTGGGAAAATGTTGGTGGATCAGCCAAATTAGTGGAAATTTATGGTGGATTTTTTTCTCAGCTTTTTCAAGAAGTCAGTAGAATTTTTTGCATCAAATACAGACTGGGCCGTCACCGCAATTGGACAGTGATAAAATGGGGATACGGTCAAGAGCCCCCTCCCCCTCTGGTAATGAGCCTGATTTTTTAATCCTTATTTACCTAGTTAAACAAATGAAGAACTACTTAGATAGAAATAACTGAAAGTTGATTATGTAGTTTGTTGTATCCGCTAGTTTGTTGTGCTGCATACTTCATGATTGTTTAATGACCTGTGCGGGGGGCGGCATGCCCCCCGATATACATATATTTTATGTTAATCAGTAATGAACTATAAAAGTGTCAATTGGGATTAAAGAATATAGGTAAATAGGGATTAAAAATCAGAGTGTGGGGGAGCTCTTGACCGGGGAGGGCTCATGACCTTATTAATAAAGGTAAAAAAGGAGCTGACTGGGGAAAGAGGGATTTGTGTCATACGTGGTCGTGGTGCAGATATGTACACGAACCCCTGCATGACATAACGGCGCGGTTGTAGGTACTGTATAATATTTATTACTAGACTTTATAGCAAGAGAAGGGAAAGTAATCTAATTTATTCAACTTTATGAATTTTCTTAAAGGGGTTATTATAATATATGTGTTGGTATATGAGCAGGGGGGGGAGGGAGACTGGGGCGTGCCACCTCCGAACCCCCCTACTATGTAATTAAACAAGCAGTGTGTATTTCAACAAACTACTGGATACAACAAGCTAAACTAGATTACGTGCACTCCTTAGGCTTAGAGCACATACCTTCGCTGCTGCACTGACCCGTTCTCTCCCAAAGTCTAATAAACTGGTAACCGGATAATGACCAATCGTCCCACCAAGTTTCATGAAATATGGTTCAATAGTTTTTGAGTTATAAATGACCTTGACATTTGACTGTATTGCTCCCAAAATTCTACCAGATGATTCCTGGACATTGACCAATCATCCCACCAAGCAGACAATTTGATTGAATACCTTTTGAGCTATTGAGTTATAAATGACCTTGACCTTTGACCGTATGACTTCCAAAATTCTACCAGATGGTTCCTGGACATTGACCAATCGTCCCATTAAATTTCAGACAATTTGGTTGAAAACTTTTTGAGTTCTTGAGCTACAAATGGCCTTGAACTTGATCTTAAACCTTTGACCTGATCGCTCACGAAATCTAACAGTATTACAGGTTATTCGTTCAAATAAGCTAAGCAATCTTCTTAGGTGTACAAAATTTATTTACATTTAACACTTTAGATGAAAAATAGAGCATTTACTCTCTTAATCATGACCTTTGACCTCAAAGTCTTCAGCTGACACAATATTTATTGGAACAAATAATTTAGATTTACTATTGGTTGGAAAATTAATATTTACTATACTACTATTATAAATAAGGATAAGGGATATATTTGAGCTGAAAGTCTGAAACAGGTTCGTTAGACAAAGAAAAAATATATTTATAAAAGTACAAGAAAAGAAATCCTTATTTTGAAAAGTGAAATTGTTGTGTAGAGTTTAAAAATGTAATTTAATAATACTAAATTCACTACGATTTATTAATAATTACGTATAAATATTTATTAATTTTTACCAATATTAATTATAGGTTCATAAAGTTTAGCAAATTTTAGTAGGGGTTAAACGTCTGCTTCGACCATATCGTTGACGTCAAAAGAAACTTAAATACGAGGAACTGGAAGAAGCAGCTAGAAAGGAAAATGTCTTCATGAACAAAGTCACCAACCACCGTCGGTGAAAAAAGCTCATGGATTCAGAAAAGCTACTCCGTGAGTGCCGTCACTTACCAAGGAATGTGACAAAACGGGACACAAGCACTGGTGGCTGCACTCACACGGATGGAAGAGGAAAATGAAGAGGTGATACTAAATGAAACCTAACATAAAATCTAAGACCTCGTATAGTTGAAGAGCATTACTCTAGTGTTATCCTCTAAAACTGCGAGTAGTAATTAATAAAAATGATGAACATGGTAAAAATGAAAAAAAGACATTGCATAATCCTAATTACAACAGTTCGGGTCCCCTTCATTTTCCATTCACCACAGACAGTTTCAGGATACAGCCCCTTGACAGAGCTCAATTGAAGCATTTTGGTGTAAAAATTGTACGTATTTTTAATTTTGTCAATTAAAAGTTACATATTTAAATGATGGGACATATATGTCTAATTCGTAGTGAAAGGGCTAAATTTTTCAAATAAAACTCTGTAGAAATAAATTGGTATGACTTAATACATTTTGGGGACGTCTCAAAAGTCCGACACCCCAATAGTCAGTCCGACAGTTACATCTTTCTGTATTATTATTTCTCGTTTTATTTTTCGATTGAAATAAAAATTATAATTAAATAGATATAGGTACTAGACTACATATATACATATAATATATATACATAACTTATATAAAAAATTCCGTAATTTTCCTTGACCCTTTCGCTCCGATTTTATTCTGAGTTCATAATGAGTAATAATAAAGTTTTTTTAATAATATTTATGTATTTGTATATTATTTTAATCTATTGATAAAGTGTTTATATCAAACTTATGATGGGACAATATTTCCCACCAGTAATGTACATCACAGACTATTGGGATAATATATCCCAATAGAATATGAATGTTATTAGTGGGACATATTTAGCCCATTTGGCGCAAAAGGGTTAATTTCATTTTTCTAATGTTATATGTATTCCTATCTAATTTATTCTAATATTAAAAGCTGTCCCTCATTCGATTTCATCATTTAATTTAGTTTTTTTGTACCCGCTAGTTGTACTGCACACTTATTGATTATTTAATAACCGGGCAGGACGACATATAAATTTGATGTTAAATCAGTAATAAACTACAAAAGTGTCGGACTAAGAGATAGTAACCATACATTTTGATATTGATAATGCTGTGAAGCCTAATTGCCCATAATCATTGAAGTGTAATAACTTTAAATTAATATCGAAAAATCCTGACCAATGATCAAGGATAAAATTTGGTGTGATTCGGTACTCAGTGTAGTGTTATTCGGTATAATTATGTGTAATTCGGTATAATTTGGTGTAATTCGGTATTGATTATTGTGTAATATAGTGTAATTCGGTATTGAGTATAATGTAATTCGGTATAATTTGGTATTGAGTAGCCTATAGTGTTTGGAATTAATTCCTATATTTATATTAATTTTGCTACGATTAGAAAGAGAATAAGTCTATAAGAGATCTCTACAATTCTACGAACCATGTTTTAATTTTTAAAGTGTGACAGGAAACTGGAAAGTCACCAGTTTAGTGAGAAAATGGATCCAGGTCGCCACAATCCAGACTGGAAAAATAACTCACTTCTGATACCAGTCTGCAGAATGTGTCTCTTCTCCTGCAGAGATTTTAATTTGAGAGAGTTACTCTCTGACTCTCAGTAGCAGATTCAGAATCTCCCGCAGCTAAATTAATGGTAACATAGGAATTAATTCAAAATCTCCCGCAGCTAAATTAATGGTAACATAAGAATTAATTCATGATCTCCCGCAGAGAGTCTTGGAAAAATGTTCCATGTTCCCAGTCTGCAGAATGTGTCTCTTCTCCCGCAGAGATTTTAATTTGAGAGAGAGTTATTCCCTGACACTCAGCAGCAGATTCAGAATCTCCTGCAGCTAAATTAATGGTAACATAGCAGTCTGCAAAAGATGCATGAAGTTGTGAAGTTTATCCGGCCACTATTGAGGCTTTGAAATTAGTCTCCTGAATTATCTGGCGACAATTTTCTAATTAATTCCTATGTTTGCATGTAATTAGTGGAGAGAATTTGGATATTTTTTGGTATTTTGGAGAGAAATTTGAAAATCTTTGGAGACAAATTGCCCCAAAAATTAAATATCTGGAGACTAATTGTGCAAGCTTTGCAGACTGGGTAACATAGGAATTAATTCTAAATCTCCTGCAGCTAAATTAATGGTAACGGGAATTAATTCAAGATCTCCCGCTGAGATCTCCAATTTCTAAAATTCAATCAAAAACTCCCGCAAAGTCTTGGAAAAATGTTCCATATTCTGCAGACTGGTTCTGATAGACTAGTAACTCTGTTAGAGATTCAAAATCAACTATGTGAGACTCAGTGAGAGGCCAGTCTGTAAAGCATGCACAATCAGTCTCCAGATATTTAATTTTTGTGGCAATTTCTCTCCTAAGATTTTCGAATTTCTCTCCAAAATGGCCTAAAATCTCAAAATTCTCTCCACTAATTACATGTAAACATAGGAATTAATTAGAAAATTGTTGCCGGATAATTCAGGAGACAAATTTCAAGGCCTCAATAGTCGCCGGATAAAATTCACAACTTCATGCATCTTTTGCAGACTGGGTGAGAGGCGATGGACGCTGTGCGTCCATGTTGCCAAAGATCTTTGGAGACTATATTGGAGGGAAAATTCATCAAAACAAGATCTTGGTGACTATTTTCTAATTAATTCCTATGTTTACATGTTATTATTGGAGACATATTGAAGAAATTTGGCCATTTTGGAGACAAATTGGAAAAAGTTTGGAGACTAATTGTCCTGAAATGTAAAATCTTGGTGACAGATTTGAAAAACTTTGCAGAGTGGGAGCTCATTGGCCTCATCCTATAGGCTATAGTCTATAGACAAAAGACAAGTAAGACAACTCTGCAGAAACTACACATTGTGTCTGATTATTGTGACATTATTTATTTTAACTATGTAAAAATCAGGGCCCAGTTGTGAAATATGACTCCTTCAAATTGATAATACCTAAGGGTTTTTCAATTTTGTGTGTTTTAATGATGGCTCTCACGAAACATGACTCCTCATGTTATACTCATGTTATTTATTTATTAAACCTTATAATTCATGTTATTTATTCAACCTTATAAATCAATGAAATATCCTTTATTAAACTTTATAATACAATTAAATATCCTCATTCCTTCATCAAAAGTTTGAAGCTATCACATATATAAGTTGGCATGGTTTGCTGTAACTATGATGCAAAAATTTGTTATTATATTTATTCTAATTATTATTGAATTCAAATGATTTCATTACTAATACTTGAACGTAAATTAAGAGGAATCTGATTGTTTTAATATCGTCTCTATATAGATCGAGGAGTCGGATCGAATTTTTGGATTTCAAAGGAGTCTTATTTCACAACTGGGCCAAAATCAGTTTTATATTTCATGATATTAGAACTGTGCATCATCTCTATCGGAATATGAGTTTTCCACTCTGGACCACAATTAAGATACTTTAAACAATAAATTTGTCTTCCTAGTGAAGATTTTACACTTGGAAACATCCTTGTGCTTCATACCTGATGCATGTGCATCTCTTGACAAGTTGACCATGTATAACAGTATAAGAGCATGTCGATTAAAATGGTCAAAACTCAGATATGTCAAATTGGCTTAAAATTTTGAAATAATTCTTATGTTCCCATGTTAATTTTGGCTTGAAATTTTAAAAAAATGGGCAAAATTGGCTTGGCTCAGAATTTTATGAAATTTTGGTTCAAAAATTGGCTTTCATGTTTCAAAGTATGGACAAAGTCGTCAGTATATTGACAACTTTTGAGAGGTGAAATAAGTTTAGAAACCTGTAAATCACTTTTAGAATCTCAAGTGATACACATGCATCAGACATGATGCATAAGGATGTTTTCAAGTGTAAAATCTTCACTAGGATGTCCTACTTCTTCCTCAAAGTATCTTAAATGTGACGACCTTAATCCATTTTATCACCAAACTGGCGACTTTCCTGCCACACTTTGAAACATGGATTGGCTTACTATTTTCCAGCCTCTGAAACATGGTCTCTTGAGACTATTTTAGGAGTGATTTACATGTAATTTACAGGTTTTCCAAATTATTTAACCCCTCAAAAGACGCCAATATATTGGCGACTTTGTCAAATTGTCCATACTCTCAGTACTCTAAAATATGGTCTACTAACACTTTTCCAATTTCTGCAGATTGGCGATTTACCTGTGTGATCCTAAATTTAGTAAATAAAATTAAGAATATGTTGGTGGATTAGCCAAATACGTGGTTGGATTTTTTCAGCTTTAAAATAAAATTACGAAGATTGTTTTTAATTAAAGAAAAACACAATAATATCATAAAATATAACAACCCATTATAAAATATATATTTCTTCCTCACTGAGTCACTATGACACTATCTACCTACTCCCCCCACCAGTCTGCAAAGCCTGCTCAATCAGTCTCCAGATATTTAATTTTTGGGGTATTTCCTCTCCAAAGATTTTCAAAGTTCTCTCCAAAATGGCCCAAAATCTCAGAATACTCTCCAATAATTACATGTAAAGATGAGAATTAATTGGAAAATTATCGCCGGTCCACCGGATAATTCAGGAGACTAATTTCAAGGTCTCCGTAGTCGCTGGATAACTTCACAACTTAATGCATCTTTTGCAGACTGGTCCCTCCACATGTCCTCTATTTCTTCCTGAATTATCTAATTCAATCCATGTTCTCATTGCTGCCATAAGGATCGCTGTGCAACATTTGCTAACTGATGCGTTCAATCGCATTAACTGATGTGTTCAATCGCATTATTGCACTAATCTATGCAAATTAGTGGCCCCCAACTCCGCCTGTGAACTTAGACGACTTGAATGAGGGAATCACAGGTGAAGTGAATTTATAATTAAAAGAGTTATGAAATCAGCAATGAGAACAAGGATTGAACTATGTCAAGAAATTGAGGATAGCTATGTGTAGAAATTAAGGAAGGAATTTAGACTAAATGATATATTGTGAAGGATTGTTGTGTTAAGTATTTCTGTTAAAAAGATATTTTTTGTAATTTTTCTGTTTCTGTGCAAGCATACTTCTGACATTGTTTACTATTATCACTACAACTTCATTATTGAAATATGTATAGTTTTGAATTTTTCACCATTAGCTATAGCAAAGTTAAAAAATAGCTGAACACAATGGTAATTTAAAAAAAAATCATAACAGTAGTAGTTTCTGAGATATATCAAATCAAAGTTGGGTTCCGTTTTTTTGACCCGCCCTGTATAGGGGGGCGTTCCGCCTTCCGAATCCCCCTGGCAGGTCATTAAACAAAAATGAAGTGTGCAGTATAACAAAGTAGCTGATATAAAAAACTAAATAACAGCCATTTATGTTGAGAATATTGATTGAAAGTACAGTGGTTGCCCTGTGGTGCGCCGCTCAGCTTTTAGATACTGTTGCTGGCAGCTGGGCAAGTAGAACTGAGTCTGTGGAAGGAGGGATCGGGGAATATCTCGAAAACTAAGCCTTTCCTCAAGTTTACAACAAATGGTATTCCTTAAAAACATTTGAAAATGTCTTCTTTAGGCTATTTAAAGTGTCAAATTATCTAAAATCTCAGGGGGACCTAAAGTACAAAAAAAAATAAGACTAACAGACTATGTGGCGTCAAGCCGTCAACTGGGGTATTCCATCACACTCAGAGTATTGTGGTAATTAATTGCGCCTTTTTTTTACAGAATCTCTCTCTGTTTATGAACCACACTATTTTATTATATTACAAGAACTGGTAAACTTGTCTTAGCTATATCCAAAAAATTCTTTATTTGCCTTCTGTTTTCAGAAGACATGTAATTATTAAATTATAGGAAGGAATTAAGGATTGTTTGCACAGAACATTTCAAAAATGTCCCATATTCTACTGACTGGCCCATATTCTACTGACAGTCTGAAAAGAAGGTCTTCTACCTAGTATTTTTTACAAAAATTGGAATTTTGTAAATTTGGCGCAGCAAATAAGTGAAATAGCATGGGAACATATGAATTAAATAGAACTTGGACCCAGGGTTAATCCTCAAATAATCCTGTCATACTTTTCAGACTGGTTTGTCAGATGTCTCTTCAAATGAAGCTGAATTTCTCTCCAAAATGATGAAATTTTCTTATATTCTCTCCAAAATAGCATTGTAGCACAGGAGAAAATTATGTATTTTTCTCCAATTGCAATTTAAAAGCTCAAATTTACAATCACAAAATCTTCTGTATATTGGCAAGTATAAACATACTTTATTACCTGGGAGAGCCAGAGACTAATAACTCTAGCAGGCTATCTCAGTATGAAATTTCAGAGTCAAGAACGAGAGCCACATGATTCAAAGTGAATAAATGGTAGACTTTATTCTCTTTTTTTTTATTACTTTTCGACTTATATTAATCTAACTAACAATAGTTGCTTTCAAAGTTTCAGATACGCAGCTATATCAATCCATATTTGTTATAAAATGTCTGAGAATCAGCCAAACACGATCAATAAATTGAATCGTATTTTATCATACTTGAACTCTTTCACTGTTGAATCTTTCAAAGCAGGTACTGAAAGGTAAGTTTCTCTGTGTAATTCTTCACTGCAACTGAATCATTTTATATATTTTTAAATTCCAATCATTTTGCATTAAACTGAATTACAATATTTTTAATTTTACTGAATATATAATATACCTACCGTTAGTTATTGATTATATTGTAAATTCTATTTATTTTATTTTCAAGATCAAAAAAGTCGGTTGAAATTGAATTGAAGACCATCTCTCCAGCAAGTAGGGAAGACAGACCTGCTGATCAGAATGTAAACAATTCAAAGGAGTCACCTAGCCAAGATTTGGTTTTGCCAAATTCCATCAAGAAATATTACACCAATTCTTATTCGGCTTCAGATATAAGTTTATCCTCATTGGAGGGAAGGCTGAATACATTCCGTCAGTATCTTCAAGGATATTCATATTTACATAGTTTAGTTTTTTGCTAACATTAGTTGCTAATTGGTATCACTGTTTCAGGTAGTTGTAGCTGGGGTCTTTCATCTTGCAACATAAGTGTTTACGACTTTGTTAAACGAGGCTGGTATAAGTACAATGACTTGGTGATGAAATGCTCTCACTGTGAAGAATTCCTTTCAATTCAACTCCCAGAAGATGTGACCTCTGCTGGATGTGAGAATGAATTCAAATGAGACATAGACATTTTGTTTTTGAAAATAACAGATGCTCTGAAAATATGCAACTCACATTTAAATATTTAAAATTCTGAAGCTAATTCTTACATGTCATTGAAATTAATGTATTGAATTGAAATATTAAGTATTATTTTAATTGGATTCTTTAAGACAGATGAAATCTATTTAAATATTCAGATACTGGAGTACCTAAATAATATGAGACTAAACGCTTTTAAAACTGTCAGAGGTTATGATTGTATTGGATCCATCCTCATTCTTTAAATTTTATTTACAGATTCACATGCCTTAGGGTTATTAAAAGAACGCATCATTTCAAGACATCAAAAGTGGTGTAAATTTGCAAGTGCCCCCGCTCTTGAGTCTTTATGCAAGCCTCCCAGTGTACTGTCACCATCGCACATTTATGTTCTGAGTGAAGCTGCCCATGTTTTGGCTGACAAATTTGGAGAGGCAGTACTTCCACACATCAACTTGCCTCTTATGCTGGAAAAATTGGTATGGAAAATAAACTCTTCAAATATTTGCATAATTTTACCTATGGCCTTAAGAGATTAACTGATATCATCAGTTTGTAGATAATTTTGTTCTGGGATTTATCCATTTTTTGAAATAATTTCATATGGCAGCAACTGTTCAGTATATCCTACCAACTAGCTACATCAAGATGTTGGTTTACAAACAGCATTGGTTAACTGGAATTAAGGAACTGTGATTTCATAGAATAAAAATGCCGTCAATAATATAACCTTCCCGCATTCTGCGAAGGTTATAGTAACTATTTGGTATCTATAGCTATCATTTGAGAGGAAATTTAATCAACTCTGTATTGCTGTATCTATAATTATGATTATTGGTTTACTTTACTTCCTCCTAATCAATAATAGAAATTAAACCTTGTAATCATTGATAAAACATTTAACTCATTGCAGAAATTTGATGAGAAGGAACTGACTGAAATATGGGGAGATGCTTGTAATGATTTCGCTAAAACAGCTTTAGCTCTTGTGATGTTTGGCTGGAAAAAATCCTCCGCATCTGATGTCCTCAGGTTTTTATTAATTTGAGCTAAATTTATAGATTTTAAAATTAGTTGTTGGTTCTGTTCAATATGTTACTATTTGGTTCAATTATTTTTTTAATCTTTCAGCTGCAATCTTTGCAAGAGAGATGTTGCCATTAAGTTTTTCAAATCTTTCTCCGATGGTTCCGCCTCTACTGACGCAAATACAAATGAAAAAGCTTCGCCTGAAGAAGACGTGATAGAGGAAAGGGGAGAAAAGAAGGATGGTAAGGAGACTGTTGCAGAAGATGAAATTAATGAAAACAACAAAAGACCAAGAAGTGAAAGTGAGGAGGAAAATCAGGATGAGATCAGCCGGAGCAGTAAAAAAGCTAAATCGGATATCGTAAGTAAATTTATAATCGTGAAAATTTTAAATGGATTATCTAAATTTCAAAATAGCCTTAAATTGGAAATCATATCTAGGGTAAGTTTTGAGTAATTGGGTAGTTCCATATTTTCAGACACGTTAGAAAAAATACATAATCGTTATTATTTAACTCGTTATTTTATTAGTTAAAAATATATATATGTAAGAAACTGGTGTCTGCTTATGTTTTTTTCTTGCTTGTCCGAAAGTGCGAACAATCCGTTAATTCGGAACTTACCCTACTATTTTTCTGTTTACAATCATATGCTCTCTTTTTAGGTTGAGTCATCTAAGAGAACATTTTGTCCTCTTTCTCAACACCATTTTTGGTGTGCTTGGGTGAACACCACAGAAAAAGACAGTGACGCTAAAGGTTATGAGATTATGAGTCTGCAAGTCAAATCAGCCATCCAGTTGGCTCAGAAAAGAAACTGGATTAGCTCACCTAAATATGTTAGTGTTTCCTTATGTTATTACTAAAATATTAAATAATAAAATTAACCTTGTACTAAATTATATTAAACTCGCTTGGTGTTTAACTATTTATTTATAGTCAAAGAAAAGACTACCCGTGCGTGGCCGTCATGATTTTTAGACAGGTCACAAATTTCACATTTCCAAAAAGAAACTTTACAATTTCATTGCTTGTAGATATTTTAAATATGATCTGTGTATACATCAGTATATTTGAAAATAATGGAAAATTAGAAAGCTGCGATATAAGAAATTGAAATCATGCGGAGACACTTTTCTTGGATAAATATATAACATGTTAATTCCATTTCTGTTACAGAGTACGAACATTGAAGGTATGAGGACCCTACGATCCATGCTGTCAAGTTGGACAAGAAAATAGCTAGTTCAAATTTCAATTTTGTAATCACCTTTTGAAAAAAGTAAATTTAGCTTTTGATAAATAAAACAACATTTGTTTGAAGATCAGCTTCGGGTTAAATCAAATGGAATAGGTTTAGTATGCTAAGAACCATTACTTCAATAAACCGTATTTTTTGTGTTCTTTCCTTTTCCTACAATTGATTGGCATTATTGTTGGTCAAATATGAAGATCACCTTCCTACCAATTGTCTTGTTCAGTCGTTAATTTATTAATGTGTCCTTTCTATTAAGATTGAAGAAAATAATTGGAACAGTTTATATCAGGGGTGAGCAAATGCAGCACTCAGTGCTATTTTGGCCCTCAGAGCAGCCCACTGCCCACCAGGGAAAAAGTGCTTCATTTTCTTCTGAAGAAAATGTAGAATTTTCAGCCCTGTCTGCTCTATAGATTAAAAGGATAATATAGAAGAACCGTAAATTTTTAATGACCTTGATACTTTGATAGTAAATTTTATCCGTTAATAAGGTATTTTTTATTCATTGTTACAATAGTGCCGGTGTTTAATAATTTCCCTCTGTCTCTTTTTTTTTTATCTAGATCAGTAAATTTTATATATTTCATACGCTTGTCTTGGGATATTCATACACTGTGGTAAATATTTATGCAATAATTTTTAATTCCCTTTTTTTAATAAGTTAGGTAGCCATAGTAATTTATCCTGTGAATTTGTGAGAATAAGATAGCTTATTTCTGTTTTTATTGTGAATAATTTTCACATGAAGAAAAAAATTATTATATATCCTTTATTAATTCTTGTTAATGCAAATAATTAATTTACTTCCAACATTTATGAGCAAAATTTGTACCGTTGTACATGTACGTACTTCAATTAAATCTACCACCTCATTATATAATTATTCAGTATCCCCTACAATTTAAAAAACGAAAAGAAAATTGGCACAGAGATTCCATCTTTCGGCACTGAAAGACACAATGTGTGCCCACCCCTGGTTTATATTGAGCATATCTCTCTTTGAATTCTATTAGTATATTTCAATCATTGCGGAGATGTTTTATGTTGCATATTACTTGCGGTCTTGCTTTTTCTAGTAGTAGTTGGTGATTTATGATATAAAAGAACTAGTAGGTACGGCCACCATTTATGACAAAGTGTGAACTGATGCTTGCTTACTTTTAAATGAAATCCTGCCTTAGTAGTGTAACCTTGCCTTAATATACCTACCTACATGATCCGTGTGATTCATTGTTATACCCGGTACTGTAAAATATATGACGTGCTATTTTCTATTTCATGCTTGTGATTATAATGTACTAATCAGAGTCGATCCTAGCTAGTGGGGTAGATTATGAGTAGGCTTGTGACCATATGCGTTTAAAATCATAGGTCGTAAGAATATCATAGACGAAACGAAATGAAATGGTATCGATTACTATGTACCGCTGATTTAGAATGATTGAATAGTCTATAATATTTTCAGGGTCTATGATTTTAAACCCATATTGGCACAACCCTAATTACTAGTTATGACTGAAGTACTATATTTCAAGATCGTTCGATTTAACCATAATCCTATTTCTTCTCTCAAATCCTATAGCATATTGTGTTTAATAATTAATGTTTCTTCGTAATTTAGGTAAAGCTCTTACAGCAGACGATCTTTGAACGGACACCCTTACTAAGGACCAAAATTGTCTGCTCTAGCAGACGGACTGCAGATCGCTACAATGAACTCTTTAAATTATATGGCTTAACAAATATTTCATTCGTCTACCAAGTATCTAGTCAAACATTGATTATAATCAGAGGTATTACAATCAACACTTAATACAGTAAAACTGTCGAATTATGAAGTTTTGCGTTATGAAGCACTCGAGTAATGAAGGACCTGAGTTATGAAGTCTTTTATGTGTTCAAATTATAGAAAACTATATACGTCATAAATTTCGTTCTAGTTATCCCTCAAAACCCATAGTTTTCTCCAAGAATTTATTGATAGAAAACTATCAGTTTTCTTTCTTTTCAAATATAGATCCAAATTTGAAATGGTTTGCAGTTTTATAATCAGTAACCTTAGTTCTAATGAATAAAACAAATTAGAGTGGAAGGGACCTTTTAACGCCTAAACTTTATACCTACACAATTCACTCTTGGGATTTCGGATAGAATTTCATCAAAGCTCTATTTTTAAAAGGCTCTGCTCTCGTTTCAGGACCACTAAAGAGATTACGTGTGAAAAGAATTCTCCTGTGGTACTTATTAACATTATTTTTAACGCTTCATTTGAACTGTCTCAAACTTTTATGTTGTTGCATTAAACTTTAATTTCTTGTAATTCTAATACAGCCTTAGTTTGACACATGATTAGAAAATTAAATGTATTTATAGCTTTGGAAATAATATAAATTAGGTAGTATTAAGATTTTAAACATAAGATTAATCAAATAATATATTTATTTAATTTTAAACGCACTATAGTAATTAGAAAATATTAATAACTTCCATATTAAAAATGATAACCAACGTGAATTTTTTCGTGTGGTGCGTATCATGGATACGAATAAACGTAGGTTCCCGAGGTATTCAAATATAAATAGGGATAACATAGAGTGTATCCTGGATACGAGTGACGATGATTCTTATTTGCTATCGTGTTTTAATTTGTTGACCATCACAGCAATGAGAATGGAATTAAATAAGGAATGGAAAGAACTAGAATCAGAAATTAATGTGAGTACCTACCTACTTCAAAGAATCGTTCAATCATTTTCTTTTCTAGTGTTAGATAATTCTTTTCAATATTAGATATTAAAAAATTTGTATTACATATTATTATCCAGATGATATTATTAGAAGCAATTGGTTCAGAAATTAGTGTTTATCAAAGAAGAAAATTTAACAGTGACTATAACTGTTTCAATATTCAATTTTTTTTTTAATTTTTGTACTATATGCAGATTTATGAATAAAGATTATTATTTATATATATACAGGATACATAGTACATAGTTCTCTAGCAACTTCATTCGGAAATTCAACACGGTATATTACCTATTTCTATTTTTTGTTATGAAGATATTTTCTCTTCTTTGGACGATTATTTTGGTCTTTATGTGTTATTTCCCTCTTAGAAGTCGTAATGATAAGCTGTAAATAAGACAATTAAAAGTCACTTTACAGATACCTAATTTAAACTTAGAGTGCTAATCAGCCTGTCCCATTTTAGTGTAAGTTCTGTGTTATCACAAGTTTCAATATTTTCGAACTCGACGCTTAGATCTATAAATTATATAATTATCATTATTTAACTTCTATTTCAATTGGTATCCATGATACCAGAATTAGGTATCATGGATACCAATTAGAATAGAAGTTAAGTAATGTTTATTATTTTCTTTTCTTATAATACAAAATATTGTAATACAATACATTATATAAATCGAGGTATCTATTGACTATTAATTACTCACCTATACTGAGTGAGAGTTAAGCTAAGGTTGAATTTCAAAACTTTTAATGTATTCAGTACTTTGAACACTGTGTACTGTGTAGGCTTAGTCAAACCCCTAAAACAATTTTCTTTTATTATAACTCATAGAAAAGGAAATTTTTAGTTGAGTTGAGGTGGCAATTATTAATTAATTTATTTTTATTTGTAATCTTGTAATTTGCATAACTCATTGAGTATTCAACCAAATTGCCTGAAATTTGTTATAACGATTGGTATTATCCAAGAACCATCTGTTAAATTGTTGGGAGCGATCCGGTCAAAGGTCAAGGTCATTTATAATTCAATAACTCAAAATGTACTCTAACAAATTGCCTGAAGATTGGTGGGACGATTAACCAGCTTATTATATTTTAGGAGCAAATAGGTTAGAGGTCGAGGTCATTTATACGTGGTGGCGAAGGTATTCGCTCTACGAGTGCATGTCATCTGGTTACCATTTGTAATAAGACTGAGTCGTGATTTGCCTGTAGGTACCATTTCGAAACAACCCTGTTTGAATTACGTATGAAAACACAAGAAACAGCAGCTCTAGTTTCCCACAACCTCCCTTTAAAGGGCCGTATACACACGTAGGGTTTTTTAAGTCTTTCCACCAGACATTTATATAAGAATAAATCAAAAAACGATATAATTATTATTTATTTTAGTTAATATCCATGATACCAGCAGGTATCATGGATACCAACTAAAATAAATAATAATTATATCATTTTTTCTTATACTTCTCGTGGAAAAAGTAGGAGGAGCTTAGCAAAAAGTGTAGTGGAAAGACTTAAAAACCCTACGTGTGTACGGCCCTTTAGAGTTCAATCAATAGCTAATGTAGGTTGTACATAACAAACCACGCTGATTAATGGCTTCCTTGCGTCGCTTTCGTAACTCATTTGTCACCATCAGCTCTGCTTGTAAGGAACAATAACAATGAGGATGTTCTATGGAACTTTTTAACAGATAGCTATAATATATTAGAGAGTTTCGTCAGGAATTTATTAAGTAATAGTGTATTACCCGTAAAAAATGAAGGACGTTTGTTTTAATCATGTTTATATTACACATAATTTAATATCATTAATCTCATCTAAAACAGGTAGAATAGTTCTTAACTTTTAACTTATAAAATTCGAATATTTTTTAATTAAGCTGTCCAGAAATATTTTTATATTTTCCGAATTATTTTGGTTATTCGTCTTTCTTATTTCTGGATTTGCTCCGTTTCTGTTATTCCGATGTTCCCTGAGAAATACAGTTGCGTATTAGTAGCTATATATACTATTATAGTTTGATTATTTTTATGCTTTTTGATTATCGTTGGTTATCTAACGTCACAAGTTGACGTCTTCCAGTTGGAATTATGATTTGTGAATAAATACTTATAGATATAGTGCTAATTATCTAAAAATATTTCATTATTTTATACACCTTTCTTTCAATTATTTATTGATGTGTAAAAAGTATATTCATCTTCTTAACATAATTAAATGTGGGATAGGGTGAGTTTCGAGTTATCGGACAGATCCACGTCTTCGATCATGTAAAAAAATGTGCTAATTATTATTCAACTCAAATAATAATTAATTATTATGAATTTTCTTATATGATCGTAAATGTGGAAACGTCCGATAACTCGTAACTTACCCTATAGGGAGGGGCGGAGTCATATTTATGTATTATATTTACACAAATATTAGGCATGGAACATATAAATTATATATATATAAATATTAGCCATGAAAAAAGAAGACTTTATTGCAGAGTAAATAAATTGTCGAATGATTAAATTAATGCCTGAGTGTACCTTCAGTTTATTTAATTAGTTAATTAAACGCTATGAAGGTAACGTGTATATATGTATGTATGTTCTGCGCAATTTACCGAATTACGCACTCTCGAGATTGCACAGAACTATACGCAACGAAAATAACGTGTTAAGAATAACGTGTTCTCAATAGTATCAATATTTATAACTAGTGTACTTGCCCGTTAAGAATAACGTGTTCTCAATAGTATCAATATTTGTAACTAGTGTACTTGCCCGTTAAGAATAACGTGTTCTCAATAGTATCAATATTTATAACTAGTGTACTTGCCAGTTAAGAATAACGTGTTCTCAATAGTATCAATATTTGTAACTAGTGTACTTGCCCGTTAAGAATAACGTGTTATCAATAGTATAAATATTAGTAACTAGTGTACTTGCCCGTTAAGAATAACTTGTTCTCAATAGTATCAATATTTGTAACTAGTGTACTTGCCCGTTAAGAATAACGTGTTATCAATAGTATAAATATTAGTAACTAGTGTACTTGCCCGTTAGGAATAACGTAGTCTCAATAGTATCAATATTTGTAACTAGTGTCCTTGCCCGTATAGAATAACGTGTTCTCAATAGTATCAATATTTGTAACTAGTTTACTTGCCCGTTAAGAATAACGTGTTCTCAATAGTATCAGTATTTGTAACTAGTGTACTTGCCCGTTAAGAATAACGTGTTCTCAATAGTATCAATATTTGTAACTAGTGTACTTGCTCGTTAAGAATAACGTGTTCTCAATAGTATCAATATTTGTAACTAGTTTACTTGCCCGTTAAGAATAACGTGTTCTCAATAGTATCAGTATTTGTAACTAGTGTACTTGCCCGTTAAGAATAACGTGTTCTCAATAGTATCAATATTTGTAACTAGTGTACTTGCTCGTTAAGAATAACGTGTTCTCAATAGTATCAATATTTGTAACTAGTGGTTTTGCCTGTTAAGAATAACGTGTTCTCAATAGTATCAATATTTGTAACTAGTGTACTTGCCCGTTAAGAATAACGTGTTCTCAATAGTATCAATATTTGTAACTAGTGTACTTGCCTGTTAAGAATAACGTGTTCTTAGTAGTATCAATATTTGTAACTAGTGTACTTGCCCGTTAAGAATAACGTGTTTTCAATAGTATCAATATTTGTTACTAGTGTACTTGCCAGTTAAGAATATCGTTTTCTCAATAGTATCAATATTTGTAACTAGTGTACTTGCCCGTTGAGAATAACATGTCCTCAATAGTATCAATATATGTAACTAGTGTACTTGCCCGTTAAGAATAACGTGTTCTTTGTAGTATCAATATTTGTAACTAGTGTACTTGCCCGTTAAGAATAACGTGTTCTCAATAGTATCAATATTTATAACTAGTGTACTTGCCTGTTAAGAATAACGTAGTCTCAATAGTATCAATATTTGTAACTAGTGTACTTGCCCGTTAAGAATAACGTAGTCTCAATAGTATAAATATTAGTAACTAGTGTACTTGCCCGTTAAGAATAACGTAGTCTCAATAGTATCAATATCAATAACTAGTGTACTTGCCTGTTAAGAAAAACGTAGTCTCAATAGTATCAATATCAATAACTAGTGTACTTGCCTGTTAAGAATAACGTAGTCTCAATAGTATCAATATCAATAACTAGTGTACTTGCCTGTTAAGAATAACGTAGTCTCAATAGTATCAATATCAATAACTAGTGTACTTGCCTGTTAAGAATAACGTAGTCTCAATAGTATCAATATCAATAACTAGTGTACTTGCGTGTTAAGAATAACGTAGTCTCAATAGTATCAATATCAATAACTAGTGTACTTGCCAATTAAGAATAACGTAGTCTCAATAGTATCAATATCAATAACTAGTTTACTTGCGTGTTAAGAATAACGTAGTCTCAATAGTATCAATATCAATAACTAGTGTACTTGCCAGTTAAGAATAACGTAGTCTCAATAGTATCAATATCAATAACTAGTGTACTTGCGTGTGAAGAATAACGTAGTCTCAATAGTATCAATATCAATAACTAGTGTACATGCCAGTTAAGAATAACGTAGTCTCAATAGTATCAATATCAATAACTAGTGTACTTGCCTGTTAAGAATAACGTAGTCTCAATAGTATCAATATCAATAACTAGTGTACTTGCCTGTTAAGAATAACGTAGTCTCAATAGTATCAATATCAATAACTAGTGTACTTGCCTGTTAAGAATAACGTAGTCTCAATAGTATCAATATCAATAACTAGTGTACTTGCCTGTTAAGAATAACGTAGTCTCAATAGTATCAATATCAATAACTAGTGTACTTGCGTGTTAAGAATAACGTAGTCTCAATAGTATCAATATCAATAACTAGTGTACTTGCCAATTAAGAATAACGTAGTCTCAATAGTATCAATATCAATAACTAGTTTACTTGCGTGTTAAGAATAACGTAGTCTCAATAGTATCAATATCAATAACTAGTGTACTTGCCAGTTAAGAATAACGTAGTCTCAATAGTATCAATATCAATAACTAGTGTACTTGCGTGTGAAGAATAACGTAGTCTCAATAGTATCAATATCAATAACTAGTGTACTTGCCAGTTAAGAATAACGTAGTCTCAATAGTATAAATATTAGTAACTAGTGTACTTGCCCGTTAAGAATAAGGTAGTCTCAATAGTATCAATATCAATAACTAGTGTACTTGCCAGTTAAGAATAACGTAGTCTCAATAGTATAAATATTAGTAACTAGTGTGCTTGCCCGTTAAGAATAACGTAGTCTCAATAGTATCAATATCAATAACTAGTGTACTTGCCTGTTAAGAATAACGTAGTCTCAATAGTATCAATATCAATAACTAGTGTACTTGCCTGTTAAGAATAACGTAGTCTCAATAGTATCAATATCAATAACTAGTGTACTTGCCTGTTAAGAATAACGTAGTCTCAATAGTATCAATATCAATAACTAGTGTACTTGCCCGTTAAGAATAACGTAGTCTCAATAGTATCAATATCAATAACTAGTGTACTTGCCCGTTAAGAATAACCTAGTCTCAATAGTATCAATATCAATAACTAGTGTACTTGCCCGTTAAGAATAACGTAGTCTCAATAGTATCAATATCAATAACTAGTGTACTTGCCCGTTAAGAATAACGTAGTCTCAATAGTATAAATATCAATAACTAGTGTACTTGCCCGTTAAGAATAACGTAGTCTCAATAGTATTAATATCAATAACTAGTGTACTTGCCAGTTAAGAATAACGTAGTCTCAATAGTATAAATATTAGTAACTAGTGTACTTGCCCGTTAAGAATAACGTAGTCTCAATAGTATCAATATCAATAACTAGTGTACTTGCCTGTTAAGAATAACGTAGTCTCAATAGTATCAATATCAATAACTAGTGTACTTGCCTGTTAAGAAAAACGTAGTCTCAATAGTATCAATGTCAATAACTAGTGTACTTGCCTGTTAAGAATAACGTAGTCTCAATAGTATCAATATCAATAACTAGTGTACTTGCCCGTTAAGAATAACGTAGTCTCAATAGTATCAATATCAATAACTAGTGTACTTGCCCGTTAAGAATAACGTAGTCTCAATAATATCAATAACTAGTGTACTTGCCCGTTAAGAATAACGTAGTCTCAATAGTATCAATATCAATAACTAGTGTACTTGCCCGTAAAGAATAACGTAGTCTCAATAGTATCAATAGCAATAACTAGTGTACTTGCCCGTTAAGAATAACGTAGTCTCAATAGTATCAATATCAATAACTAGTGTACTTGCCCGTTAAGAATAACATAGTCTCAATAGTATCAATACTATTGAGACTATCCAAACTTTTTTTCCGTTTCCTCAGATTTATCTGAAGTTATCAATTGAATTGACGTGTTATTATTAATTGACAATAATAGTAACATTGTGTTAATAAATTTAGTATGAGTGACCAAAAAGTGTTTCTTTTTAGAAAAATAATTTTTCAACAATATAATCAATAAAAAATGAGGCAATTTTGAATATTATTAATAGTAATAATTTATTCACATTATTAATAGTAGTAATTTATTCACACTAATAACATTATCTATTTAATGATAATTATAATTTCTTTTATCTGTTATATTTTATAGAACTTATTCAATCAAACACGTTTCTATTAATAATTATAGTAACCTTTGATGCTGGAATACTTTAACACCAAATCCTAGAATATAAATATTATTCTATATTTATTTTTTATTCAAAAAAATCATATTTTCATCAATATTAATGGATATTTCCACCATTTTCATATAATTTTAATTTGTTTTTTCATTAATTTGTTTTTTCCATTTGTATTTTGTAACGAGTACTCCCGATCTTCAAACTGATGAATATTAAAGCCGTAGGAGTTTCTGCTGCAGGAACATTTCCAAAAATGGACCAAAACTTTGCGGAATATTTTGCTGAAAATTTCCCCGAATTAGTTTTATAACGAAAACTTTTAGGGAAAAATGGAGGTTTGAAAATTATCCGAGGAATAGGACCTACTCCTTTATATTTCGGACTGAAATTCTTGTCATGAATATGCTAATTTGTGAAGAAAGTTAATTTAAATCAAGTTTCGACAAATGTTGTAATTATTGCACTAATTAACATTTATTGTGATTAGTTTATAACTGTGTATTGTATTAAAAAGGAAACTTTACTAATTGTAATGCTTGTATATTTTTAAAATTAGTCTGGGAACACAACGACATATTTATAACATTTGAAAATAATCAAAAAATAGCCTCATGCAGTGACTCTTTTCTCTGATAGTACATCATCACAGTAACTCTTTTCTCTGATAGTACATAATCACAGTGACTCTTTTCTCTGATAGTACATCATCACAGTGACTCTTTTCTCTGATAGTACATCATCACAGTGACTCTTTTCTCTGATAGTACATCATCACAGTGACTCTTTTCTCTGATAGTACATCATCTCAGTGACTCTTTTCTCTGATAGTACATCATCACAGTGACTCTTTTCTCTGGTAGTACATCATCACAGTGACTCTTTTCTCTGATAGTACATCATCACAGTGACTCTTGTCTCTGATAGTACATCATCACAGTGACTCTTTTTTCTGATAGTACATCATCACAGTGACTCTTTTCTCTGATAGTACATCATCACAGTGACTCTTGTCTCTGATAGTACATCATCACACTGACTCTTTTCTCTGATAGTACATCATCACAGTGACTCTTTTTTCTGATAGTACATCATCACAGTGACTCTTTTCTCTGATAGTACATCATCACACTGACTCTTTTCTCTGATAGTACATCATCACAGTGACTCTTTTCTCTGATAGTACATCATCACAGTGACTCTTTTCTCTGATAGTACATCAACACAGTGACTCTTTTCTCTGATAGTACATCATCACAGTGACTCTTTTCACTGATAGTACATCATCACAGTGACTCTTTTCTCTGATAGTACATCATCACAGTGACTCTTTTCTCTGATAGTACATCATCACAGTGACTCTTTTCACTGATAGTACATCATCACAGTGACTCTTTTCTCTGATAGTACATCATCACAGTGACTCTTTTCACTGATAGTACATCATCACAGTGACTCTTTTCACTGATAGTACATCATCACAGTGACTCTTTTCTCTGATAGTACATCATCACAGTGACTCTTTTCACTGATAGTACATCAACACAGTGACTCTTTTCTCTGATAGTACA
Organism: Caprella mutica; assembly: GCA_947561585.1. Taxonomy (NCBI): domain Eukaryota; kingdom Metazoa; phylum Arthropoda; class Malacostraca; order Amphipoda; family Caprellidae; genus Caprella; species Caprella mutica. Next base: position 36,777 of record CANNZV010001207.1, on the reverse strand, counting down.
TCATCACAGTGACTCTTTTCTCTGATAGTACATCATCACAGTGACTCTTTTCTCTGATAGTACATCATCACAGTGACTCTTTTCTCTGATAGTACATCAACACAGTGACTCTTTTCTCTGATAGTACATCATCACAGTGACTCTTTTCTCTGATAGTACATCATCACAGTGACTCTTTTCACTGATAGTACATCATCACAGTGACTCTTTTCTCTGATAGTACATCATCACAGTGACTCTTTTCTCTGATAGTACATCATCACAGTGACTCTTTTCTCTGATAGTACATCATCACAGTGACTCTTTTTTCTGATAGTACATCATCACAGTGACTCTTTTCTCTGATAGTACATCATCACAGTGACTCTTTTTTCTGATAGTACATCATCACAGTGACTCTTTTCACTGATAGTACATCAACACAGTGACTCTTTTCTCTGATAGTACATCATCACAGTGACTCTTTTTTCTGATAGTACATCATCACAGTGACTCTTTTCACTGATAGTACATCATCACACTGACTCTTTTCTCTGATAGTACATCATCACAGTGACTCTTTTCTCTGATAGTACATCATCACAGTAACTCTTTTCTCTGATAGTACCTACAGAGATTAATTCTCCACTTCCTAGATATTAAATATTCAGAGAAAAAAGTGAAGTCTCTTCATAAAATTATATTTCATTGCATTTATGAATATGTTTAATCTACAATACAGACTGGTAAATAAGACCATGCTTCTTTAGATTACTCGGAAAAATAAATAGTAAATTTAGCTTACTGATTAATTGAATAATGATGCTTATTGGTGCAGCAAAAATATTAATTAACACAGTCAAGGATGCAATGACTGTTTGTGTGATGGCGCAGTGTCTTTGCATCATTGATTTTGAAATTGCACTGCTGAATCATTATTTAAGATTGAACATATATTAATAATCATTATTGTTGAACAAAAACCATGTAATATTGTAGTTTGAGAATATATTTAAAGTTTTTACGTGCCCTTTTTATTCATTTTTAATTTTCATTGCGTATGCTAAGGGTGGGTAGTGCAATACTAATATCTAAATGAAACATTTAATCATTATATACATAAAATTGATTGCATATATTGAATTCACAGACTTCATAAATGTTCCAATTAAATCCGCTGATGCTGTTTGTATTTCAATTCGGTTCTGCAGAATTAATCCAATTGTGTATAATTTCTCATCCGACTTTTAGTGCATTTGATGTTGTGTACTTTGATTGAGAATATTTTAATGGTTTGATGTGACTAGCTGCCTGCCATCAATTGAATTCAATTAAAACTCCAATTAGATTCTAGAGGGTAATTTTCAGTATGGTTAATTGAATTTAAATTTTAAAATGTAATTTTCGGCATGGTAAATAGGAGCTGCAATTAGAAAATATCCTAAAAAGAACTACAATTAGTAAATATCTTAAAAAGAACTGCAATTAGTAAATATCTTAAAAAGAACTACAATTAGTAAATATCTTAAAAAGAACTGCAATTAGTAAATATCTTAAAAAGAACTGCAATTAGTAAAAGAACTGCAATCATAAAAAAGAACTGCAATTAGTAAATATCCTAAATAGAACTGTAATTAGTAAATATCATAAAAAAGAACTGCAATTAGTAAATATCCTAAAAAGAACTGCAATTAATAAATATCCTAAAGAGAACTACAATCAGTAAATATCATAAAAAGAACTGCAATTTGTAAATATCCTAAATAGAACTACAAATAGTAAATATCATAAAAAGAACTGCAATTAGTAAATATCCTAAATAGAACTGCAATTAGTAAATATCCTAAAAAGAACTGCAATTAGTAAATATCCTAAATAGAACTGCAATTAGTAAATATCCTAAAAAGATCTGCAATTAGTAAATATCCTAAAAAAGAACTGCAATTAGTAAATATCCTAAATAGAACTGCAATTAGTAAATATCATAAAAAGAACTGCAATCAGTAAATATCCTAAAAAGAACTACAATTAGTAAATATCATAAAAAGAACTGCAATTAGTAAATATCCTAAATAGAACTGCAATTAGTAAATATCCTAAAAAGAACTGCAATTAGTAAATATCCTAAAAAGAACTGCAATTAGTAAATATCCTAAAAAGAACTGCAATTAGTAAATATCCTAAATAGAACAGCAATTAGTAAATATCCTAAATAGAACTGCAATTAGTAAATATCCTAAATAGAACTGCAATTAGTAAATATCATAAAAAGAACTGCAATCAGTAAATATCCTAAAAAGAACTACAATTAGTAAATATCATAAAAAGAACTGCAATTAGTAAATATCCTAAATAGAACTGCAATTAGTAAATATCCTAAAAAGAACTGCAATTAGTAAATATCCTAAAAAGAACTGCAATTAGTAAATATCCTAAATAGAACTGCAATTAGTAAATATCCTAAATAGAACAGCAATTAGTAAATATCCTAAATAGAACTGCAATTAGTAAATATCCTAAAAAGATCTGCAATTAGTAAATATCCTAAAAAGAACTGCAATTAGTAAATATCCTAAATAGAACTGCAATTAGTAAATATCATAAAAAGAACTGCAATTAGTAAATATCTGCTTCTGAGTATTTTCGCTCGATAGATTTCTTCTTCTGTAAATTTACCCCACAAATATTTTCCCAGTTGCTGAGTACACAAAAATGAGCTTTATTGGTTGTGAGCCATTAGTGTCTGATGGTACTATCAGAAAGAGTACAAAGGGTACTATCAGTACCCAGAAAGAGTACAATGGATACTATCAGTAAAAGTACAAATGGTACTATCAGTAATAGTACAATGGATACTATCAGTAATAGTATAATGGGTACTATCAGTAATAGTACTAAGGGTAATACAAATATACAAATAGTAATTCTAATTTACCTTGGTATAAGTCCAAATCATTCTTGTAATTTTATAAACCTTATAATAAGTTCATATTTATTTTCTATCACTTGACTTTCTCCTTTTTACTTCACCAAATGAGTTGCTGTTTTATCTTAAAAACAAACAAGTGAACTTCCAAACAGTTCATTCTTTGTCTGCATCGCATTGTCCCTAATTAAAGAATACAATGACCATTCAAAAGGTATACGCCGTAAGAATTAACATTATTGTGTATTCGGTAAATTGTATTAATTTGCATACAATGAGTACATTGAATATATAATATAGCATTATATTTTAATGGTGTAATGCTCATTGGTGTGCTAACTTCTCTCAGTCTTTTATCCATGCTGTATCAGTATAACTTCCACTCTGCCATTTGGTCTCAGTTAATTCAACTCTGTTGGAAATCTTCCAATTCCGCCGTTAAAAAAGTTGGAGCCAGAGAATCAGCTTTGTGGATTGTTTTTCTGTTCGGATTTGAATGAAATACGGGTCATAGATTAAACGCATCTCTCTTTGTGTAATTGAATTGAATGATATTTAAAGTATTTTCTTTTGTCAGTAAAATATCTTAGAATTGATATCATTATGATCGATGCACTGGTGTAATTCCCCGTTAAGAATAACGTTTGTTCAACAGTATCATTATATATAACTAGTGTACTTGCCTGTTAAGAAAAGCGTTTGTTCAATGGTATCAATATCAGTAACTAGTGTACTTGCCTGCTAAGAATAACGTGTTCTCAATAGTATCAATATTAGTAACTAGTGTACTTGCCTGTTAAGAAAAGCGTTTGTTCAATGGTATCAATATCAGTAACTAGTGTACTTGCCTGCTAAGAATAACGTGTTCTCAATAGTATCAATATTAGTAACTAGTGTACTTGCCTGCTAAGAATAACGTTTGTTCAATGGTATCAATATCAGTAACTAGTGTACTTGCCTGCTAAGAATAACGTGTTCTCAATAGTATCAATAATAGTAACTAGTGTACCACTCTAAGTGTTACATTGACTGTTTTATTATACATACAAATATATTATAGACTAGTATAAGTTTTGACTTGAGTATTTAGTATTTTGTTGAACATCTTTATTGTTCAATCGACGTGTTTTTCTCTTCAATATAACCTCTCACTGCAAAGATTTTCATCTTTCTGGTTCCTTCAATCCGTTGGTCCGTTAAGACATTTCTACCTTTGTACAAACATGAAAGCTTTTCCAAAGATTCTTCCGACAGCCATTGTGTGAAAAAATCTATAGTGGACAATTCCAAAGAAATGTTTCTTGAAGATAACAAATAAGTAATAATTTTTGAAAAAGAGCACAGTGACTTTTTCTTCAACTAGTGTACGCTTGTCGTCAAAAATAACATTTTTAATGTATCAATTTTATGAACACTGATGGTAGTTCAATTTATTTAATTATTTTTACGCCCTGACTCCGCTTTCACTTCAATATTTTTAACTAAATAAAATTAATTAACCATTTATTGAACTGATATCAGAATTTAATATCCATGCTATCATCTTCTTGCCAAGCGTGATATAAGGTTAGTCCGTTAGTGTGACGGACAGACAGAAAAAGTCCGTTATTTTTCACTCCTATGAAATACAGTTTAGCATATTTTTAAAGCAAATAATATCTCGATTTCTTGATTGAAATAAAATGCTAATTCAGAAGCTTAAAATGATAATAAAAATTGTCAACATTCAACGGTATTTCTTAAAATTGAAAGCTAAGATAAAATTATAGTGGCGGCAGATGAATATTAAGATCAATCCCATCTTAATCTTCTATATTCCTACCATAACTAGTCCCCTCTAAATCTTCTATGGCTCCACCATAACTTTATACGTCTGACTGAATTCATCATTATTCGTATTATTCGCGGGATGCATCCATCGATGAAAGATACGACAGCTATAGATAAAGATCTGCTGAGCAATAAATGCTGTCCGTTATTTCTGTACCATTTAAAAGATCTGCAAGCGAAAATATCGTCTCTGAGCAGATTACGAATAATTGTTAGTAAGCATTTTTTGCTGTGATAGAAAGGGAATAGGATTAGTGTTTTGGTGTGCTGGGAAATGAATTCTGATATTAAATGCTTTGGAAAACAACCTATGCATTTAAAGGTTCACTTCAGTCATTTAAAGGTTCACTGCAGTCATCTAACGGTTCACTGCAGTCATTTAAAGGTTCACTGAATTCATTTAAAGGTTCACTGCATTCATTTAAAGGTTCACTGCAGTCATTTAAAGGTTCACTGAATTCATTTAATGGTTCACTGCAGTCATTTTAACAATGCAGTTATTTAAAGGTTCACTGCAGTTATTTAAAGGTTCACTGCAGTCATTTAAAGATTCACTGCATTCATTTAAAGGTTCACTGCAGTCATTTAATGGTTCACTGCAGTCATTTAAAGATTCACTGCAGTCATTTAAAGGTTCACTGCAGTCATTTTAACAATGCAGTTATTTAAAGGTTCACTGCATTCATTTAAAGGTTCACTGCAGTCATTTAATGGTTCACTGCAGTCATTTAAAGGTTCACTGCAGTCATTTAAAGATTCACTGCAGTCATTTAATGGTTCACTGCATTCATTTAAAGGTTCACTGCAGTCATTTAATGGTTCACTGCAGTCATTTTAACAATGCAGTTATTTAAAGGTTCACTGCAGTTATTTAAAGGTTCACTGCAGTCATTTAAAGGTTCACTGCAGTCATTTAAAGGTTCACTGCAGTCATTTAATGGTTCACTGCATTCATTTAAAGGTTCACTGCAGTCATTTAATGGTTCACTGCATTCATTTAAATGTTCACTGCAGTCATTTAATGGTTCACTGCAGTCATTTTAACAATGCAGTTATTTAAAGGTTCACTGCAGTCATTTAAAGGTTCACTGCAGTCATTTAAAGGTTCACTGCAGTCATTTAAAGGTTCACTGCAGTCATTTAAAGGTTCACTGCAGTCATTTAAAGATTCACTGCAGTTATTTAAAGGTTCACTACAGTCACTTAAAGGTTCACTGCAGTCATTTAATGGTTCACTGCAGTCATTTTAACAATGCAGTTATTTAAAGGTTCACTGCAGTTATTTAAAGGTTCACTGCAGTCATTTAAAGGTTCACTGCAGTCATTTAAAGGTTCACTGCAGTCACTTAAAGGTTCACTGCAGTTATTTAAAGGTTCACTACAGTCACTTAATGGTTCACTACAGTCACTTAAAGGTTCACTGCAGTCATTTAAAGATTCACTGCAGTCACTTAAAGGTTCACTGCAGCTATTTAAAGGTTCACTACAGTCACTTAAAGGTTCACTGCAGTTATTTAAAGGTTCACTACAGTCACTTAAATGTTAACTGCAGTCACTTAAAGGTTCACTGCAGTCACTTAAAAGTTCACTGCAGTCATTTAAAGGTTCACTACAGTCACTTAAAGGTTCACTACAGTCACTTAAAGGTTCACACAAATATTTCAATAATATTATTGCTGTCAAATATCCTATAGAGTATAGAGGGTACATCACAATATAAATTCCACCATTGAAAATAATCCAAACCCAATCATCAGCAATTCACTGTAAAATTATATAGAAACACCAAAACCCTTGAAAATAATAGTTCCTAATAAGATTTTTCAAGCTACATGAAGAGACTGCCGGTTGCAATTATGTTGTCGTCTCAATTATTCCATCTGGTTGGAGTGAATGTCTTTTGGAGACTTATAAGTGAGTCTCCAGAGAGTCACCGTGTCTCCAAGGAGTCACCGAGTCTCTTCTTAGTCGCCAGTTGAATCCGCATGAAGTTCTGGAAAATAACATGGGTGACATTAGAGCACTTTCACTATTATTTATATCTAGTGAAGTGATGTACCACATATGTTCTATACTGTGAAAAATAAAATACTGATTAAAACAGAAAATTCATTGAAAAATGATGTGAATATGGAATATTGATATTCATTAATGTTAGTAATGTTATGTATACTTTCTGGACCCCGTTGAAATTCCACGGAATAGGAAAATCAACAAATAAGTTTTCGTCTTGGTCTAATCAACAAAAATCAATGTGTCAGTCAGCTAAACAGTTTATAATGGAGAGTAAATTCAATGAAATAAATTATTACATTGAATTAGCTACAGTTCATTTCATCCATTGAATATTATCACAATACAACCTTTTACATAAACTAAGTTATATTTTAGCTACACAGTTTACCGTCCTTTCCCCATCTACACTTCCAAACAAACCACTCATTACTATATAGCAATTGACATATACTTACACTCACTCTATCGGACTAATATATAGCTTGATGCAACTTTAGAAGTGTTTGCTACTGGTGTATAATTAATTATTAACAAAAATAGGGTATATTATACTGCTACTTTTAGCGATAATTTACCACTTCTCTCACCACTTCTCTCACCACTTCTCTCACCACTTATCTCACCTCTTCTCTCACCACTTCTCTCACCACTTCTCTCATCACTTCTCTCACCACTTCTCTCATCACTTCTCTCACCACTTCTCTCATCACTTCTCTCACCACTTCTCTCACCACTTCTCTCACCACTTCTCTCACCACTTATCTCACCTCTTCTCTCACCACTTCTCTCACCACTTCTCTCATCACTTCTCTCACCACTTCTCTCATCACTTCTCTCACCACTTCTCTCATCACTTCTCTCACCACTTCTCTCACCACTTCTCTCACCTCTTCTCTTACCACTTATCTCACCACTTCTCTCACCACTTATCTCACCTCTTCTCTCACCACTTCTCTCACCTCTTCTCTCACCACTTATCTCACCACTTCTCTCACCACTTCTCTCACCATTTATCTCACCTCTTCTCTCACCACTTCTCTCACCTCTTCTCTCACCACTTATCTCACCACTTATCTCACCACTTATCTCACCTCTTCTCTCACCACTTCTCTCACCTCTTCTCTCACCACTACTCTCACCCCTTCTCTCACCTCTTCTCTCACCTCTTCTCTCACTCCTTCTCTCACCACTTCTCTCACCCCTTCCGTCACCACTTCTCTCACCACTTCTCTCACCACTTCTCTCACCCCTTCCCTCACCCCTTCCCTCACCACTTCTCCCACCCCTTCCCCCACCACTTCCCTCACCACTTCCCTCACCACTTCCCTCACCACTTCTCTCACCACTTCTCTCACCACTTCTCTCACCACTTATCTCACCACTTATCTCACCTCTTCTCTCACCACTTCTCTCACCTCTTCTCTCACCACTTATCTCACCACTTCTCTCACCACTTCTCTCACCATTTATCTCACCTCTTCTCTCACCACTTCTCTCACCTCTTCTCTCACCACTTATCTCACCACTTATCTCACCACTTATCTCACCTCTTCTCTCACCACTTCTCTCACCTCTTCTCTCACCACTACTCTCACCCCTTCTCTCACCTCTTCTCTCACCTCTTCTCTCACTCCTTCTCTCACCACTTCTCTCACCCCTTCCGTCACCACTTCTCTCACCACTTCTCTCACCACTTCTCTCACCCCTTCCCTCACCCCTTCCCTCACCACTTCTCCCACCCCTTCCCCCACCACTTCCCTCACCACTTCCCTCACCACTTCCCTCACCACTTCTCTCACCACTTCTCTCACCACTTCTCTCACCCCTTCTCTCACCACTTCTCTCACCACTTCTCTCACCACTTCTCTCACCACTCTCACCACTTCTCTCATCTCTTCTCTCATCACTTCTCTCACCACTTCTCTCACCACTTCTCTCACCACTTCTCTCACCACTCTCACCACTTCTCTCATCTCTTCTCTCATCACTTCTCTCTCCACTTATCTCACCACTTATCTCACCACTTATCTCACCTCTTCTCTCACCACTTCTCTCACCTCTTCTCTCACCACTTATCTCATCTCTTCTCTCACCACTTCTCTCACCTCTTCTCTCACCACTTCTCTCACCACTTCTCTCACCACTTCCCTCACCACTTCTCTCACCACTTCTCTCAATCAGTAGTTGGGTAAAATGTTCGTCTTTCTATTTCCATTGTAAGATTTGGAATGAATTGCAATGAGGTAAGAATTTAAAGCTTCCTTTCATTTGAAGAGAACATCGAAACTGGGCTAATTTCTGAGTTATTGTACTGTTTCACATCTTCGATCATATATAAAATGAATATAGGTTTAGTTATGAATTATCGGTCGGTTTCACATCTTCGATCATATCAGAAAAAAAAATGATATAATAATTGTTAATTAATTCTTATTCTAAGTATTATCAACCAATTAAAATAAAATAAGAAATAAATTACAATTATTATATAATTTTTCCTTATATAATCGAAGATTTACGATTCCCTCCTCTATCTTCTATGGCCCCACCATAACTCTCTCCTTATATATTTATGTGTGTGCTCCACATTTTACATTTACAGCACAGCCTCTTCACAGAGAAAGCATGCACTTCTATTTAGTGAATTGGTTTAACTTTGGCAGCCAAAGTTGTTGCCCGGCAGCCGAGAAGTTCAGGTGCTGCCGTCGCTTCCAAGTCTCTCTAAGAAATTTGAACTCGGCTAAGATATTAATGGAAAAACTTCCGTGTATGAGTATTATAAGTTGTTAATCTTTGAAACCGCTGTGAAACTTCCTTCTAGCCTCTTTTCGAGTCTCGAACTCAGAAATATTGCCTGAAACATGGGCTGAAACATAGGTGAAACGGGAGAAAATTATCTAACTGAAAAGAGGATAAAAGCATTCGGGTAAGTTACGAGTTAATAGACAGTTCCACATTCTCATTAATGTAAGGAAAAATATATAATAAATATTTATCTTTAATTTTATTGAAATTTACTTATAATTAGCTTTTATTTTCATCTAAATTATCTATTTAACTATCTTTTTTATTTTTATTAGTTAGGTTATTAACTTATATTTTAATATGAAGTAATTTATTTAACCTTTATTCAATTTAAATTGACTTATTCAACCTTTTTTTATTTTAAGTTGATTTATTCAATCTCATTTTAATTTAAATTAATTAATTTAACTTTATTTTAATTTAAATTAACTTATCCAACCTTTGTTTTAATTTAAATTAACTTGTTTGACCTTTATTTCAATTTTAATTAACTTATTCAACCTTTGTTTTAATTTTAATTAACTTGAATGACCTTTATTTCAATTTTAATTAACTTATTCAACCTTTGTTTTAATTTTAATTAACTAATTTAATTTTAATCTTTATTTCAATTGACTCATTCAACATTAATTCAAATTATCTTCTTTAACCTACATATCTAAGTATTGTTCTCTAACTCCTCTCTCACTGCTAACTCCTCACTAACGAGGTCTACAAACACCTCCTCCTCCTTTTCTATTCAGAGGACATCTTTTCGAGGTCCTAACGATCACAACTTGAATTTGATCCTCTGAAGCTAATAAGATTTACATTCTACAACGGGGAAAATTCTTTAAAAATCCCTCCCATCTATTCTCACCGTTCATTCTTCTTAAGAAAAAGAATATTTCATTCTTATCGCTAATATATATTCTTCATCTCTTACATAGTCAATTATTTTGTATTCATTAACTATTTATTATTATTGTGATTGAGTTGTAATTTCTGATTCTGTCAATTATTTTGTATTCCTTAGCAATTTATCAATATTATGATTCAATTGTAATTTCTAATTTATTGATCGAAAATGTGAAACCATCCGATAACTCGTAACTCACCTTATGATAAGGACTCACTCGCCATCTTCTCCATCTCGTAAGACTCAAAAATGAGAGTTTGCCCTTCCTTTCCATAACGGAGAATATTCTTGTCAGCCGTTATGTCGATATTTATGGCTGGAATATCTGCTGTGGCTCTCTGGGAAGCTTTCATCTGATACCGAGTAAATAGGAACTGTGTATTCACTCACTGAGTACACTGATAAAACTAAATGATTTCTTGTGCTTATCATTGTCAAAACTACAATGGAAATGTATTGGTAAATTGTGATGAAATCATCGTTGAAGTTCAAATATATTTCTATTGTGTTTTTTATTGTTTTTGACAATGGAACTACATACAGACATATAGTATATGATTTTGTTGTATATATGTTCAGTGCCATTGGCCGACTTGCACTATCTCGAGAATGCGATGCGCATTTTAATCCCTTTCTTCCCTAATACCGAGAATGCGTTAATATCTTCATCTTATTTACTATGAAGTCGAATACAAAAATATGTGTAAAGAGGGGCGTGCCGCCATCCGAATCCCTCTGCCAGGTCATTAAACAGTCATGAAGTGTGCAGTATGACAAACTAGTGGATGCAACAAACTACATAACGGCAATTTATTTTGAGAGTTTCAAAATAATCTTCATTTATAAATAAATGTATGCAGATTATTTTGAAATCTCAACAAAGATGAACAGAAATGAATTAAGTTTACACTTGAACTCTTGTTTGTTGCTTCCGCTAGTTTGTTGTACTGCACACTTCATGATTGTTGAATGATCTGGCAGGAGAGAGGGGAAGGGGGCTTAAAAAGGTGTAAAAACGCACAGCGCATTCTCGAGATTGCGAAAATCGCCAAATGGTGTGGCGGAACGTATTCATTGACATAAGAAAAGCACGGATAAATGTTTTTTTAAATAGTATGAATCCATAAAATCTGGGCACTTCTGAGGCTATTTAATGGAATTGACTCTTTGCAAACACTCCATGTTCGGAAACTTCCTCCATTCGTACTTTGACAACAAGTGTTCTGTGTACTGGGCACCATTCGGCATCTACCTTTTTCTATTAAGAGTTTCTTCATTAAATATGTCATAGCTACGAAATTACCCACTGATTCAACATTATGGATTTTAAAATCATTTTTAACTTCGGAGATAAAACCTACTCTTTTCAAACCTACTTTTTTAATAACCAGGTTTGAAATAAACTCGCGCAAGAGCTATTTCACCACACTCTACTTATGACTACCCTGTAGAAAAACTATTATGAATATGAAAACAAACGGAACTTGAGGTTATAACTGGAAAAGTTTTGCTTTAGACAAAGAAAACCAGATGATGATCCGTTAGTTTTTGTTAAAGTTTTGGTGATATTAATTTCGTATCCGCTTTTTTTGACTCGTACTGTATATAATGACATGGATTTGTAGTTTCAATTCACATAGACATGTAGTTTCAACACACACAGACATGTAGTTTCAACACACAAAGACATGTAGTTTCAATACACATACATGTAGTTTCAACACACAGACATGTAGTTTCAACACACATACATGTAGTTTCAACACACAGACATGTAGTTTCAACACGCACAGACATGTAGTTTCAACACGCACAGACATGTAGTTTCAACACACACAGACATGTAGTTTCAACACACAAACATGTAGTTTCAACACACAGACATGTAGTTTCAACACACATACATGTAGTTTCAACACGCACAGACATGTAGTTTCAACACACACAGACATGTAGTTTCAACACACAAACATGTAGTTTCAATACACAGACATGTAGTTTCAACACACATACATGTAGTTTCAACACACAGACATGTAGTTTCAACACACACAGACATGTAGTTTCAACACACATACATGTAGTTTCAACACACATACATGTAGTTTCAACACACAAAGACATGTAGTTTCAACACACAGACATGTAGTTTCAACACACATACATGTAGTTTCAACACACAGACATGTAGTTTCAACACACACAGACATGTAGTTTCAACACACATACATGTAGTTTCAACACACAGACATGTAGTTTCAACACACATACATGTAGTTTCAACACACAAAGACATGTAGTTTCAACACACAAATACATGTAGTTTCATCACACAGACATGTAGTTTCAACACACAGACATGTAGTTTCAACACACAGACATGTAGTTTCAACACACAGACATGTAGTTTCAACACACAAATACATGTAGTTTCATCACACAGACATGTAGTTTCAACACACAGACATGTAGTTTCAACACACAGACATGTAGTTTCAACACACAGACATGTAGTTTCAACACACAAATACATGTAGTTTCATCACACAGACATGTAGTTCCAGTTGGACTCGTTTCAGTTCCAGTAGCGTTTGGACGGCTGCCACATCACTGTTGGCTGACTTCCATTTCCGTCTGTTCTTTTAAAGCTATCTAAGAATTATTATTATTATTATTTGCTTTTGGATGTTTATTGGCGGCTGAGATGTTTATAATCTTCTTCATCTTTATAATCTTCTTGTGAATTAATCACCACTATAACATCTCCTTGTGAATTGAACCTCTCCAACATCTTCTTGTGAATTAATCCTCTCCAACATCTCCTTGTGAATTAATCCTCTCCAACATCTCCTTGTGAATTAATCCTCTCCAACATCTTCTTGTGAATTAATCCTCTCCAACATCTTCTTGTGAATTAATCCTCACCGACATCTCCTTGTGAATTAATCCTCTCCAACATCTTCTTGTGAATTAATCCTCTCCAACATCTCCTTTTGAATTAATCCTCTCTAACATCTCCTTGTGAATTAATCCTCTCCAACATCTTCTTGTGAAATAATCTTCTCCAATATCTCCTTGTGAATTAATCTTCTCCAACATCTCCTTGTGAATTAATCCTCTCCAACATCTTCTTGTGAATTAATCCTCTCCAACATCTCCTTTTGAATTAATCCTCTCTAACATCTCCTTGTGAATTAATCCTCTCCAACATCTTCTTGTGAAATAATCTTCTCCAATATCTCCTTGTGAATTAAACCTCTCCAACATCTCCACGTCAATTAATCTCTTTAATCCACATTTTAAAAGTTTGTTCAAGTGTCATTTTTCCTTAGTGTTAGTTACGGTAAAATGAATAGAGTTCTTATTTCATATTCCCTCAGTGTTAGGTACGGTAAAATGAATAGAGTTCTTATTTCATATTCCCTTAGTGTTAGGTACGGTAATATGAATAGAGTTCTTATCTCATATTCCCTTAGTGTTAGGTACGGTAATATGAATAGAGTTCTTATTTCATATTCCCTTAGTGTTAGGTACGGTAATATGAATAGAGTTCTTATTTCATATTTCCTTAGTGTTAGGTACGGTAATATGAATAGAGTTCTTGTTTCATATTCCCTTAGTGTTAGGTACGGTAATATGAATAGAGTTCTAATTTCTTGAATGCAGATGATATTATTATTCTGCCAAATACTTGAACGTGACTTGCGTAAATAAACTCTAAAGGCTTACTAAACATGCTAGAGATTCCTAATATTCATATTAAAGCTACTGGGAACAAGAATATAATCATGTTATATTCTTTTTATGAATTTATAATTTATATTTATAAATTACAAAACCAAGCTTTTTAAAATAAATAATTACGAGTCTTTTTGAGAATTTTATTGATTAAAAATCGGATAAGTTCCATATTATTGATAATGTAAGAAAAAAATATATAGTAATTATCATTTTAATATAATTTTAATTTCAATCCTTGATTGATGAATGTAAATTAAATTAAAATTTTAATAATAATTTAGAGTATACATCCTTACATGATCGGAAATGTGGAATAGTCCGATAACTCAGATCTTACCCTAGTAAGCCGATTTGAGTTAGTTTTGATTAGTCCGAAGACAGAGTTTTAATCTCTTAATCAGTAGATTAAACATTTCTAACCACTAATTTGAAGGTAGAAATAATATTTACTTCCTGATTTAAAATGGTTCACTCCAGTTAAAAGGATTTAAAACAAAATAAAAGAGAATCCAAAAGATTAAAGCAATTTTAATTATATTTAATCAGTTTAAATTTTTATATAATAATTTTATAATACTTTATAATACTTTTATCAATTTCACCCTTGCTATTGTTTTAAATACAATTTTTTAATTAAAAGCAAGTATTAATTATGTAATACCTAAAAAATTTTATTCAAAGGAATAACAATAGATACATTTGCGAATAAACAAAGTAATGTAATGCAATAAAGGAGAATTTTGCTTTTCTTCTCCGAAGCACGCCATCTGATTCGAAAAAACCTTGACAAATTGGATTCTTTTTTGAGTCCCGACTGTAAGGGTACAATCACACGAATAGAAAAGTAACCACCACTCAAAAAAAAAAAAAACACCAAATTAGAAACTATATATCAAATGTACTGGGTGATTTAAAAAATATTTATCAAGGATATTTTACTATTACAAATTTCATGTTTGAATATTTATATATGGGGAAGTTCATGAATAATGAATATCAATATGCAAGGAATTTCATTTGAATAATAATATATATTTACTATTGTGTAAATATTTTTAATTATTTGACACATCAAAACAAAGTTAATTCATACATTCTCGATTGTACTTATATCAGAGAAAGTAAAACCGACCGTAATTGTGAATAATTCCATTTTAATTAATACCAGATACATTCTTTTCAATATACAATCAATGGACCTTATTGCAATGAATTTAATTAACTCAATTCAATAAACACATATTGCGTAATATTACGCTTCCTATGTTTACATTAGTATCGACAATAATAAAGGATATGGATTAATAATAAGGACTGTGCAGTGTGCATTATATTATGAATGAATAATTAATGTTAATAGTAATAAATGCTATTTGAATTATAACATCACTAAATAAATAATGTAAATTATGACATGGAATGAATAGAAATATATTATGAATATTATTAATCATACATCACATGAACATTCTCAAGTCATCATCACCTAAACATTCTCAAGTCATCACACGAAAATTCACAAAAAAATCATGTGAACATTCTTGAGAATATCATATGAACATTCTTATGAACACTGTCAAAAACATCATATGAACACTGTCAAAAACCTCATATGAACACTGTCAAAAACCTCATATGAACACTGTCAAAAACCTCATATGAACACTGTCAAAAACCTCATATGAACACTGTCAAAAACCTCATATGAACACTGTCAAAAACCTCATATGAACACTGTCAAAAACCTCATATGAACACTGTCAAAAACCTCATATGAACACTGTCAAAAACCTCATATGAACACTGTCAAAAACATCATATGAACACTGTCAAAAACCTCATATGAACACTGTCAAAAACCTCATATGAACACTGTCAAAAACCTCATATGAACACTGTCAAAAACCTCATATGAACACTGTCAAAAACCTCATATGAACACTGTCAAAAACCTCATATGAACACTGTCAAAAACCTCATATGAACACTGTCAAAAACCTCATATGAACACTGTCAAAAACCTCATATGAACACTGTCAAAAACATCATATGAACACTGTCAAAAACCTCATATGAACACTGTCAAAAACCTCATATGAACACTGTCAAAAACCTCATATGAACACTGTCAAAAACCTCATATGAACACTGTCAAAAACCTCATATGAACACTGTCAAAAACCTCATATGAACACTGTCAAAAACCTCATATGAACACTGTCAAAAACCTCATATGAACACTGTCAAAAACCTCATATGAACACTGTCAAAAACATCATATGAACACTGTCAAAAACATCATATGAACACTGTCAAAAACCTCATATGAACACTGTCAAAAACCTCATATGAACACTGTCAAAAACCTCATATGAACACTGTCAAAAACATCATATGAACACTGTCAAAAACCTCATATGAACACTGTCAAAAACCTCATATGAACACTGTCAAAAACCTCATATGAACACTGTCAAAAACCTCATATGAACACTGTCAAAAACCTCATATGAACACTGTCAAAAACCTCATATGAACACTGTCAAAAACCTCATATGAACACTGTCAAAAACATCATATGAACACTGTCAAAAACCTCATATGAACACTGTCAAAAACCTCATATGAACACTGTCAAAAACCTCATATGAACACTGTCAAAAACCTCATATGAACACTGTCAAAAACCTCATATGAACACTGTCAAAAACCTCATATGAACACTGTCAAAAACCTCATATGAACACTGTCAAAAACCTCATATGAACACTGTCAAAAACCTCATATGAACACTGTCAAAAACATCATATGAACA
Source organism: Caprella mutica (assembly GCA_947561585.1). Taxonomy (NCBI): domain Eukaryota; kingdom Metazoa; phylum Arthropoda; class Malacostraca; order Amphipoda; family Caprellidae; genus Caprella; species Caprella mutica. The sequence goes on along the minus strand of CANNZV010001207.1, from coordinate 19,767 downwards.
CTGTCAAAAACATCATATGAACACTGTCAAAAACCTCATATGAACACTGTCAAAAACCTCATATGAACACTGTCAAAAACCTCATATGAACACTGTCAAAAACCTCATATGAACACTGTCAAAAACCTCATATGAACACTGTCAAAAACATCATATGAACACTGTCAAAAACCTCATATGAACACTGTCAAAAACCTCATATGAACACTGTCAAAAACCTCATATGAACACTGTCAAAAACCTCATATGAACACTGTCAAAAACCTCATATGAACACTGTCAAAAACCTCATATGAACACTGTCAAAAACCTCATATGAACACTGTCAAAAACCTCATATGAACACTGTCAAAAACATCATATGAACACTGTCAAAAACCTCATATGAACACTGTCAAAAACCTCATATGAACACTGTCAAAAACCTCATATGAACACTGTCAAAAACCTCATATGAACACTGTCAAAAACCTCATATGAACACTGTCAAAAACCTCATATGAACACTGTCAAAAACCTCATATGAACACTGTCAAAAACCTCATATGAACACTGTCAAAAACCTCATATGAACACTGTCAAAAACATCATATGAACACTGTCAAAAACATCATATGAACACTGTCAAAAACATCATATGAACACTGTCAAAAACATCATATGAACACTGTCAAAAACATCATTTGAACACTGTCAAAAATATCATGTGAATACTGTCAAAAACATCTCTTGGATACTCTCATACAACATCACATGAACATTGCCAAAACATCACATGTCTTTTCACCATATCATCTCTTTAATTTTCCAAACATCTCATTGACCTCTTTCTAACATCACTAAATAACATCCCTAAATGACATAACATCACTAAATAACATCCCTAAATGACATAACATCACTAAATAACATCCCTAAATGACATAACATCACTAAATGACATCCCTAAATGACATGGACATCAAATCCCTTCAATCCTGACAATATCCTGCCATCCTTGTCTCGGTATCAATTTTTCATAACCTCATTAGGTAGGATTTATTTCCTCGCAAAATAAAAACATTTCTGTTACACCGCGATGCAAAATTCGATATTTTTACTCCAGGCTAAGTGGATTGAACCTTTTAACTATCTTATTTTCTATTATATTGTAAAGAGAATATTATATAATTTGTTTTATTCAAAAAATGTTAAGACTCGCATAGTAAAATTATGGAGAAAATAGTTTATAAGCTGGTGTGTAAATACTTATTGAAATATTATATTCTGTTTGGCTTTGAAGTCTACGTCTATTTACATTTCTTATATTTTTATTACAAACTCTCGATGCAGGTTACTGTGTCTAAAACTTCTTCAAACTTTCGCCTTTGTGAATTATTCTATATTACTTTCAAAAATACATTACTACGGCTTTAGAGGATATGTTCATGAATGGTTTAAATCTTATCTATATGGGTGCAATCAATTTGTTGCCTCAAGTGGAACATCCAATAGACCAAGTATGGTCTATAACAGGGCTTGATTTTTTTAATATGCTGATTAATAGTAGTTGATTATATTTCTGTCTTTTTGTAAATTTGATGTATTTTTAGTTTCAATAGAATTATGATTTTCCTCTGATCTTACCGGTAGTATACTCATGGACTACCACAGAGAAGTGTTCTGGGACCCTTATTGTTTCTGTTATTATTTGATGAGCTTACCAATGCGTTAAATAAATTCAACTTTACCCTTCTTACAGATGCTAGTACCCTCTCGTGTAGCTTAGACTCTAGGTCTGATTAGATTAACTAAATTATGCTAAATTATCTAAAATTTCAGAAAATGGCTCCTAGAATCAAAGTTAATATAGAGAATACTAATTATGTGATATGTAATCATAGACAGATAGTTAATTCTCGGTTATCACTATTTGTATTGGAGTTATATCTAGTGTGGATGAGGTGAAATTTTGGGGGTTGTTTTTGATTAGAATTAAAAAAAATAGTCATATAACTAACTTTGTGACAATTAATAGCAGTGTTTATCGAGAAAAGTGTTACTTCGTTTGCATGACTCTTTAATCAATCCATACCTAACCTGCTGTATAGAAAGAAATATGAGACAACCTGAATAAAGTTATTTAATTAAATAATCTGACCTACCATAACTTGTAGTTGATAACGGTGATGAATGAGGCAGTATTATATTTTTTTATTACTCTTCATTTCTCCATCTACCTCGGCACAATGATGTTCAGTTGCATTCTTCTAGAAACTGCACTAATTTCATAATTCCATTTTCTTTTTAAATCCGAATCTCATATGCGCGTTTCTTTCATTGTTCCTAAATTATGGAATGAACTACCTGATTCAATGAAAAGAATCTTTCCAATATTCAGGAAAGCCTCTTGATGGCTTATGATTATTGATGTTTATTAGGTATATGAATATATCTTATTGACTTGATGCTATTATTACATTTATTGATATGTAAAGAGTAGCATGTTGTCCGATGCTAAGGACAACATGTTCGAATAAATGAATTGGTTACTCTGAGTGTTGTACTGCCTAAGTTAAATATGTATATTGTCTTATAAATATTGGGTTGAATGATTATGACGATATGGAGGTACATATAAGCATCTGTTACTCTATCGGCAATTTTATGTGATTCTAGGTCTTTCCCTTTTTAATTTGTATCTAATCACGCAAGTATTTATGAATGCTTATGCGTTTCATATACATCTTGAATAACCTTGGAAGCTTAATTGATCTTCTTGGGACTTGAATACATAATTAATTTTGTAAAATCAATTTTAGAGACATACCATAGCAAAGTTCAAGGAATTTAGCCTGGCAGACTATCTTTATCAAGTCCTTTATAAGGAATTCTACCAATGCTCTCCACTTTAGAATACTCTCATAGAATATAAAAAAATCCTCTTCCCACCAGGACATGTCTCAGTTTTTCGCTTTACGTAAAGTTGTGATATTACTTCGCTCCTAAGAGTGATTATGGCTACAAAATATGCTCTACCGAAAAGGCATTTTAGCCCTTATTCTTACTCGCAATAAGAGGGAAATGAAGAAGATGGTCAGGATTTAAAAATCAACATTATAGTCATGATTTGCACTTTTTGGGAAACACGTACGTTTTTTAACATATACTTTTTTCTAACATCTTGATTCAGTGCTCACAATACGGATTCTCTTCGGTAATATCTTCGATATTACCGGTGGTTCAAGGTGTTAACATGATAAAATGTTCGAACGTTCATGTCCAAACATCAAATTAACTCTTGATCTTATTAAAATATATCTGTTCTAAAATTCAAGTCGAGCTAGATATAACAAATTGAATAAAATGAATGACTATATGGCAACTCAAATCGTCATAGTAACTATTACCTCTGATATAATAATGTAACTATAATGTGTTCGTTAACTTGATTTGTTCGTTAATTGAGTGATTACCCTAAAAGCCACATCAGAATAAATAGAGACAGCTTTTATCTACAATGTCGTCCTAATTTTGCGAATGTTTGTGACATCTTATTTCTCACTTGAAGAAACATAGAAGAGTCTGCAGGATTACTTAGCTTTGATCTCACTATAATAGGACACTATAAATTAATTGGCTAGTCTTGTCACTCATTTACATTGTTCATCGTATTACCGAAAATATATCATGGGTATCTATGTTTAAAACCTATTTTGTAAATCTATTATTCTATTACAGACTTGGGAAGTTTGAAAAATTATTAAAAAATAATTATATACTGTAGTTTTTATTTCATATCTGAAAAAAGTGTTTCTATTTTTCTAAATATTTTTAGATTTTTGAACAATAATTTCTATATATTTAATCAAAACATATTTTTAAGAAACATTTTATATTACATTATTTGAAATTATATTCTCTTTTATACGTTTATATCTCTGAAAGAAATATTACTCCACTCTTCCCATTCGCTTTCAATAACTATTTGTAGACAATGTATTTTTTTCCGAATGAGTCTGGACTGACGGTAGCCAAATAAGGACCTAATTACATCCCATAGTATCCCATAGGGCGCCTCTCGTCCAGACACTCAATCCCAGGGACGACTCGGTCCCATTTCTCACGGATTTCCGGTGGGTAGTCGCCAAAGAAATTAGATATCGTAACTCGGGGTGGGACATCAAACTGACAATGGCATGTTTCTTTGACTCTAATTGATAACATGTCCTACTTATTGTCAGAGAAAATAGTTAGGGATGTTTAGCCTTTAACTCAGCATATTCTAGTTACTATTAAGTATATTGTATTGACTATTAAGCATATTCTATTTACTATTAAGCATATTCTATTTACTATTAGGCGTATTCTATTGACTATTAAGCGTATTCTATTTACTATTAAGCGTATTCTATTTACTATTAAGCATATTCTATTTACTATTAAGCATATTCTATTGACTATTAAGCATATTCTATTGACTATTAAGCATATTCTATTGACTAATAAGCGTATTCTATTGACTAATAAGCGTATTCTATTGACTAATAAGCATATTCTATTGACTATAAGCATATTCTATTTACTATTAAGCATATTCTATTTACTATTAAGCGTATTCTATTGACTATTAAGCATATTCTATAGACTATTAAACGTATTCTATTGACTATTAAGCATATTCTATTGACTATTAAGCGTATTCTATTTACTATTAAGCATATTCTATTGACTATTAAGCGTATTCTATTTACTATTAAGCATATTCTATTGACTATAAGCATATTCTATTTACTATTAAGCATATTCTATTTACTATTAAGCGTATTCTATTGATTATTAAGCATATTCTATTTACTATTAAGCGTATTCTATTTACTATTAAGCGTATTCTATTTACTATTTAGCATATTCTATTTACTATTGAGCATATTGTATTGACTATTAAGCGTATTCTATTGACTATTAAGCATATTCTATTGACTATTAAACGTATTCTATTTACTATTAAGCATATTCTATTGACTATAAGCATATTCTATTGACTATTAAGCATATTCTATTGACTATTAAGCGTATTCTATTTACTATTAAGCATATTCTATTGACTATTAAGCGTATTCTATTTACTATTAAGCATATTCTATTGACTATTAAGCGTATTCTATTTACTATTAAGCATATTCTATTTACTATTAAGCATATTCTATTGACTATTAAGCGTATTCTATTGACTATTAAGCGTATTCTATTCATTATTAAGCGTATTCTATTGACTATTAAGCATATTCTATTGACTATTAAGCGTATTCTATTTACTAATAAGCATATTCTATTGACTATTAAGCGTATTCTATTTACTATTAAGCATATTCTATTGACTATAAGCATATTCTATTTACTATTAAGCATATTCTATTTACTATTAAGCGTATTCTATTGACTATTAAGCATATTCTATTTACTATTAAGCGTATTCTATTGACTATTAAGCATATTCTATAGACTATTAAACGTATTCTATTGACTATTAAGCATATTCTATTGACTATTAAGCGTATTCTATTTACTATTAAGCATATTCTATTGACTATTAAGCGTATTCTATTTACTATTAAGCATATTCTATTGACTATTAAGCGTATTCTATTTACTATTAAGCATATTCTATTTACTATTAAGCATATTCTATTTACTATTAAGCATATTCTATTGACTATTAAGCATATTCTATTGACTATTAAGCATATTCTATTTACTATTAAGCATATTCTATTTACTATTAAGCATATTCTATTGACTATTAAGCATATTCTATTGACTATTAAGCATATTCTATTGACTAATAAGCGTATTCTATTGACTAATAAGCGTATTCTATTGACTAATAAGCATATTCTATTGACTATTAAGCGTATTCTATTGACTAATAAGCGTATTCTATTGACTAATAAGCGTATTCTATTGACCAATAAGCGTATTCTATTGACCAATAAGCGTATTCTATTGACTATTAAGCATATTCTATTGACTAATAAGCGTATTCTATTGACTATTAAGCATATTCTATTGACCAATAAGCGTATTCTATTGACTAATAAGCGTATTCTATTGACTAATAAGTATATTCTATTTATAATTAAGTATATTATCTTTTTAACATAATTATATTCCTTATTTCTTACAATTTACAATACTGAAAATCAGGGGTTCAACTCACAATAGCATAATATTTTATTCTTCATATTCTTAATATATGATATTGATGTATAATTTTTCTGTTTCAACAAAATCCTCTGTAATATTCGGCTGCAACATATATTATTATTTTTGAACCGCTATATTGTAAATTAATTACTATTTTACAGGGAAACTACAGAGTAATCTAAATATTCCACATTTTCGATCATGTAAGAAAAATAATAATTTGAAATTTCACCACGTTAGTTATTTTAATTCGGAGGTTACCCTAGTGTAGTAACTAGTTAGTTACCCTAGTGTAGTAACTAGTTAGTTACCCTAGTGTAGTAACTAGTTAGTTACCCTAGTGTAGTAACTAGTTAGTTACCCTAGTGTAGTAACTAGTTAGTTACCCTAGTGTAGTAACTAGTTAGTTACCCTAGTGTAGTAACTAGTTAGTTACCCTAGTGTAGTAACTAGTTAGTTACCCTAGTGTAGTAACTAGTTAGTTACCCTAGTGTAGTAACTAGTTAGTTACCCTAGTGTAGTAACTAGTTAGTTACCCTAGTGTAGTAACTAGTTAGTTACCCTAGTGTAGTAACTAGTTAGTTACCCTAGTGTAGTAACTAGTTAGTTACCCTAGTGTAGTAACTAGTTAGTTACTCTAGTGTAGTAACTAGTTAGTTACTCTAGTGTAGTAACTAGTTAGTTACCCTAGTGTAGTAACTAGTTAGTTACCCTAGTGTAGTAACTAGTTAGTTACCCTAGTGTAGTAACTAGTTAGTTACCCTAGTGTAGTAACTAGTTAGTTACCCTAGTGTAGTAACTAGTTAGTTACCCTAGTGTAGTAACTAGTTAGTTACCCTAGCGTATTAACTAGTTAGTTACCCTAGTGTAGTAACTAGTTAGTTACCCTAGTGTAGTAACTAGTTAGTTACCCTAGCGTATTAACTAGTTAGTTACCCTAGTGTAGTAACTAGTTAGTTACCCTAGTGTAGTAACTAGTTAGTTACTCTAGTGTAGTAACTAGTTAGTTACCCTAGTGTAGTAACTAGTTAGTTACCCTAGTGTAGTAACTAGTTAGTTACCCTAGTGTAGTAACTAGTTAGTTACCCTAGTGTAGTAACTAGTTAGTTACCCTAGCGTATTAACTAGATAGTTACCCTAGTGTAGTAACTAGTTAGTTACCCTAGTGTAGTAACTAGTTAGTTACCCTAGCGTATTAACTAGTTAGTTACCCTAGTGTAGTAACTAGTTAGTTACCCTAGTGTAGTAACTAGTTAGTTACCCTAGTGTAGTAACTAGTTAGTTACTCTAGTGTAGTAACTAGTTAGTTACCCTAGTGTAGTAACTAGTTAGTTACTCTAGTGTAGTAACTAGTTAGTTACCCTAGCGTATTAACTAGTTAGTTACCCTAGTGTAGTAACTAGTTAGTTACCCTAGCGTATTAACTAGTTAGTTACCCTAGTGTAGTAACTAGTTAGTTACCCTAGCGTATTAACTAGTTAGTTACCCTAGTGTAGTAACTAGTTAGTTACTCTAGTGTAGTAACTAGTTAGTTACCCTAGTGTAGTAACTAGTTAGTTACCCTAGTGTAGTAACTGGTTAGTTACTCTAGTGTAGTAACTAGTTAGTTACCCTAGCGTAGTAACTAGTTAGTTACCCTAGCGTATTAACTAGTTAGTTACCCTAGTGTAGTAACTAGTTAGTTACCCTAGTGTAGTAACTAGTTAGTTACCCTAGTGTAGTAACTAGTTAGTTACCCTAGTGTAGTAACTAGTTAGTTACCCTAGTGTAGTAACTAGTTAGTTACCCTAGTGTAGTAACTAGTTAGTTACCCTAGTGTAGTAACTAGTTAGTTACCCTAGTGTAGTAACTAGTTAGTTACCCTAGTGTAGTAACTAGTTAGTTACCCTAGTGTAGTAACTAGTTAGTTACCCTAGTGTAGTAACTAGTTAGTTACCCTAGTGTAGTAACTAGTTAGTTACCCTAGTGTAGTAACTAGTTAGTTACCCTAGTGTAATAACTAGTTAGTTACCCTAGTGTAGTAACTAGTTAGTTACTCTAGTGTAATAACTAGTTAGTTACTCTAGTGTAGTAACTAGTTAGTTACTCTAGTGTAATAACTAGTTAGTTACCCTAGTGTAGTAACTAGTTAGTTACCCTAGTGTAGTAACTAGTTAGTTACCCTAGTGTAGTAACTAGTTAGTTACCCTAGTGTAGTAACTAGTTAGTTACCCTAGTGTAGTAACTAGTTAGTTACCCTAGTGTAGTAACTAGTTAGTTACCCTAGTGTAGTAACTAGTTAGTTACCCTAGTGTAGTAACTAGTTAGTTACCCTAGTGTAGTAACTAGTTAGTTACCCTAGTGTAGTAACTAGTTAGTTACCCTAGTGTAGTAACTAGTTAGTTACCCTAGTGTAGTAACTAGTTAGTTACCCTAGTGTAGTAACTAGTTAGTTACCCTAGTGTAGTAACTAGTTAGTTACTCTAGTGTAGTAACTAGTTAGTTACTCTAGTGTAGTAACTAGTTAGTTACCCTAGTGTAGTAACTAGTTAGTTACCCTAGTGTAGTAACTAGTTAGTTACCCTAGTGTAGTAACTAGTTAGTTACCCTAGTGTAGTAACTAGTTAGTTACCCTAGTGTAGTAACTAGTTAGTTACCCTAGTGTAGTAACTAGTTAGTTACCCTAGCGTATTAACTAGTTAGTTACCCTAGTGTAGTAACTAGTTAGTTACCCTAGTGTAGTAACTAGTTAGTTACCCTAGCGTATTAACTAGTTAGTTACCCTAGTGTAGTAACTAGTTAGTTACCCTAGTGTAGTAACTAGTTAGTTACTCTAGTGTAGTAACTAGTTAGTTACCCTAGTGTAGTAACTAGTTAGTTACCCTAGTGTAGTAACTAGTTAGTTACCCTAGTGTAGTAACTAGTTAGTTACCCTAGTGTAGTAACTAGCTAGCCTCATTCTGTGAATCAAATATGACTCCTTTTGTATATATGTTTCATTTGAGTCATGTGTACGTAGTAGTGTGTTTTTTCTACACTTGTGTGCGTGTGTGTATGTTCCTGTTAAGGTGCTCTATTATGTATTTTGTGATTTTAATTAGTATTCTAGGTACTGTTTTTCATTGTAGTAAGTTTCAAAGCTGTTTCCTTGTATTTATTTACTTATGACTGCTGTCCAAGACGATAATTTGCCTTTATTTAGGGATTTAGATCCTGATGATAACTTCATAAATCAACTCTATCCTGGACTTGGGGACAGGAATTCACTTTATTACTCGGTTGGCAATGTGAAGGACACATTTACAAACAATGATATTATTATTCTCAGTTTGAATATTAGGAGTTATGATAAAAATTTTGATTCTTTTCTAGGTTTTTTGTCTGCCATTAATGCTAACCCAGACATTATTGTGTTGACAGAAACGTGGCTCAGTGAACCTGTAGATATGGAAGGTTATAAGTCTTTCCACTCCTTTAGATGTGGCAGGAGGAGTGGTGGAGTATCGGTTTTTGTTCGCGAAGTATTTACCACCTGTAAGTTAGATGAGTTTTCCATTGTGAATAATACTATAGAGTCGTGTGTAGTAAAGGTGTCTCTTATATCCTTGGAATTTTTCGTCATTGCTATATACAGACCTCACTCCGATAGTATACTGAACTTCTGTAATACTCTTTGTGATATATTATCTTGTAACTTATTTAAACGTGATGTTTGTTTGTTAGGTGACCTTAATATAAATTTGCTTGCTCTTGACAATAATGACACAGCTCATTTTGCTGCTCTTATGAGAGCATTTAACTATGTGCCGGTTATTACCAAACCTACTAGGTTTCCCTCTTCAAATTTGAACCATGTACCATCTTTGCTTGACCATATTTGGATAAACTTTTCTTCTAATTACAGTAGTTGTGTTGGCATTATCTTGGATAATATAACTGATCACTGTACTACTTTTATAACTCTATCTAGGGAAATGTTAATGGGTGGAAGACTAGATGATTTAGTTGAAGTTAAGTTTCGTCTTGTTAATGATGTAACGATTGCTGAATTTAAGAATGAAATATTGTCTATTAACTGGGATCATTTGAATGGGTTTACTGATGTCAACAATGCTACTGTGTATCTGCTGAAAACTATTAACGATATTTATTGTAAATGTTTTCCACTGAAAAAGAAGAGGATAAGTAAAAAACGTATTTGTAAACCGTGGCTTACATCTGATATACTACGACATATTAAGTATAAATCTATTTGCTTTAAAAAATGCAAGCTGGGTCAAATATCCGAGGCTGAAAATAGAAAAGTTCGTAATTTTGTTAATGGTATTGTGCATAAAGCTAAGGTAGTTTACCATAGAAACCGATTTCAGAGTAGCATTAACGATATGAAGAGAACTTGGATATATTTACGAAAACTTGTTTCATTTGGTGGTACTGAGCATGTGATTGAATCTGTTAATAGGGATGGTAATGTTATTTCTGACCCCATGGATATCGCCCAGTGTTTCAATGATTATTTTTGTTCGGCTGCATCCGTGCTTAGTGAGTCACTGCCAGCCTCTTCTGCTAACCCACTTTCCTTCATCAATTATAATGTTCATTCACTGTTCTTCGATCCAGTATCAGAAAATGAAGTAAGTGATGTTATCTTGTCTTTGAAAAATACTAAGTATGATATTGATACTATTTCGGTGAAGGTGTTGAAGTCTTGTGGTTCCATTTTGAGTTATCCACTTTCCATTGTTGTGAACATGTCTGTTTCGTGTGGGGTTTTTCCTGATATCTTTAAGGATGCTTGTGTTATACCAATATTTAAAAAAGGTGACAAAACTGATATTAGTAACTACCGACCAATTTCGATTCTTCCACTATTTAGCAAGATATTTGAAAAATGTGTTGCCAAGCGTTTGATTTCTTTCACTGATCGTTTTCATGTTGTCAGTGACAAGCAATATGGATTCCGCAAAGGTCTGTCGACGGTGGATGCGATTGTGAACTTTTCTGAGCACATCTGTGAAAATTTGGAAGATCGTAAGCACGTCCTTGGTGTCTTTATTGATTATTCAAAAGCATTTGATACCGTTAAACACAGTATTTTGCTTTCCAAACTGGAAGCCTATGGTGTTCGTGGTGTGACTCTTAATTGGTTTAGGAGTTACTTGGAAAACCGTAGACAGTGTGTTAAAGTCGGCAGTTCTTATTCGCGTTATGGTAGTATTTCGATTGGTGTACCTCAGGGAAGTGTGTTGGGGCCGCTTTTGTTTATTTTGTATGTCAATGAATTTTCCAATATCTCGCCTTTCTTGAAATCTATCTTATTTGCTGATGATACAACTATCTCTGCTGCAGGTTCAAATTTCCAGGAATTATGTTGTCTTCTGAATAAGGAGCTGGAGTCTATCTCATCGTGGTCTATTTCGAACAGATTGGCACTGAATGCTGAAAAAACTGGTGCGGTCCTTTTCTCGAATAGAATGTATGATGTCGACCTCTCACGCAGTCTGATTGTGAATGATGTCCGAGTGGACTTCTCAGAGAGTGTATCATTTCTTGGTCTTACCATTGATAGCAGACTGAAGTATAGAGATCATATTGATATAGTGTGTAGAAAGTTGTCTAAGGTGACTGGCATTATATACAAAGTAAGAGAGTTCCTACCACAAAAGTCTTTAATCAGTTTGTACTATAGTCTGTTCTACCCTTATCTAATGTACGGAAATATTCTATGGGGTGGAACTTATGGTGTTCATTTGCATACTATTGAGATGCTCCAAAAACGAGTAATAAGAATCATCACCGGTAGCGAGTACTTAGCCCACACTGACCCCCTTTTTTATATCACTGGTATTTTGAAATTAGATGATCTCCATAATTATTTATTGCTTGTGTATTTGTTTAGAAATGGAACTAATTTTAACTACTCCAACTTACCCTATGAAACTAGGCATGCTTCTGATCCAGTTATAGGTCGTCACAGGTTAACGTTAACGGAGCACAGTGTTCATTATTCTGCAGCTAAACTGTGGCAGTCTCTACCTCCAAATATAAAAACTATTAACTCTTTAAATATCTTTAAATCAACTCTTAAAAAGTACTATCTTGCCAAATATGCTGATCATAATTAGTTTAGGTACATTGTGATCTGTGACTTGTTGTTAATAATTGTAAGTTTGTGTATTCTTATCATTATCATTTGTAGCTTTTGGTGTGTTTTCTCTGTCTGTGCAATCATTTAGGTCTAATACAAAAATATTATCTATTTAGTGTAAATGTCGCATATATTTTATGACAGGATAAAACCATTCCTGTCTCTTGTTTTAACCTTGCCCGAAAATTTCTTATTAATGAGAAATTATATATGGGCTTGTAGAACTGTATTGTTTTTTATTACTTTTCTTCAATAAATATCCTTATCCTTATCCTCCTTATCCTTATCCACTAGTTAGTTACCCTAGTGTAGTAACTAGTTAGTTACCCTAGCGTATTAACTAGTTAGTTACCCTAGTGTAGTAACTAGTTAGTTACCCTAGTGTAGTAACTAGTTAGTTACCCTAGTGTAGTAACTAGTTAGTTACTCTAGTGTAGTAACTAGTTAGTTACCCTAGTGTAGTAACTAGTTAGTTACTCTAGTGTAGTAACTAGTTAGTTACCATAGCGTATTAACTAGTTAGTTACCCTAGTGTAGTAACTAGTTAGTTACCCTAGCGTATTAACTAGTTAGTTACCCTAGTGTAGTAACTAGTTAGTTACCCTAGCGTATTAACTAGTTAGTTACCCTAGTGTAGTAACTAGTTAGTTACTCTAGTGTAGTAACTAGTTAGTTACCCTAGTGTAGTAACTAGTTAGTTACCCTAGTGTAGTAACTGGTTAGTTACCCTAGCGTATTAACTAGTTAGTTACCCTAGTGTAGTAACTAGTTAGTTACCCTAGCGTATTAACTAGTTAGTTACCCTAGTGTAGTAACTAGTTAGTTACCCTAGTGTAGTAACTAGTTAGTTACCCTAGTGTAGTAACTAGTTAGTTACCCTAGTGTAGTAACTAGTTAGTTACCCTAGTGTAGTAACTAGTTAGTTACCCTAGTGTAGTAACTAGTTAGTTACCCTAGTGTAGTAACTAGTTAGTTACCCTAGTGTAGTAACTAGTTAGTTACCCTAGTGTAGTAACTAGTTAGTTACCCTAGTGTAGTAACTAGTTAGTTACCCTAGTGTAGTAACTAGTTAGTTACCCTAGTGTAGTAACTAGTTAGTTACCCTAGTGTAGTAACTAGTTAGTTACCCTAGTGTAGTAACTAGTTAGTTACCCTAGTGTAGTAACTAGTTAGTTACTCTAGTGTTATAACTAGTTAGTTACTCTAGTGTAGTAACTAGTTAGTTACTCTAGTGTAATAACTAGTTAGTTACCCTAGTGTAGTAACTAGTTAGTTACCCTAGTGTAGTAACTAGTTAGTTACCCTAGTGTAGTAACTAGTTAGTTACTCTAGTGTAGTAACTAGTTAGTTACTCTAGTGTAATAACTAGTTAGTTACCCTAGTGCAGTAACTAGTTAGTTACCCTAGTGCAGTAACTAGTTAGTTACTCTAGTGTAGTAACTAGTTAGTTACCCTAGTGCAGTAACTAGTTAGTTACTCTAGTGTAGTAACTAGTTAGTTATCCTAGTGTAGTAAATAGTTAGTTACCCTAGTGTAGTAACTAGTTAGTTACCCTAGTGTAGTAACTAGTTAGTTACCCTAGTGCAGTAACTAGTTAGTTACTCTAGTGTATTAACTAGTTAGTTACTCTAGTGTAGTAACTAGTTAGTTACCCTAGTGCAGTAACTAGTTAGTTACCCTAGTGCAGTAACTAGTTAGCTACTCTAGTGTAGTAACTAGTTAGTTACCCTAGTGTAGTAACTAGTTAGTTACCCTAGTGTAGTAACTAGTTAGTTACCCTAGTGTAGTAACTAGTTAGTTACTCTAGTGTAGTAACTAGTTAGTTACTCTAGTGTAGTAACTAGTTAGTTACTCTAGTGTAGTAACTAGTTAGTTACCCTAGTGTAGTAACTAGTTAGTTACCCTAGTGTAGTAACTAGTTAGTTACCCTAGTGCAGTAACTAGTTAGTTACCCTAGTGTAGTAACTAGTTAGTTACTCTAGTGTAGTAACTAGTTAGTTACCCTAGTGCAGTAACTAGTTAGTTACCCTAGTGCAGTAACTAGTTAGTTACCCTAGTGTAGTAACTCGTTAGTTACCCTAGTGTAGTAACTAGTTAGTTACCCTAGTGTAGTAACTAGTTAGTTACCCTAGTTTAGTAACTAGTTAGTTACCCTAGTGCAGTAACTAGTTAGTTACCCTAGTGTAGTAACTAGTTAGTTACCCTAGTGTAGTAACTAGTTAGTTACTCTAGTGTAGTAACTAGTTAGTTACTCTAGTGTAGTAACTAGTTAGTTACTCTAGTGTAGTAACTAGTTAGTTACCCTAGTGTAGTAACTAGTTAGTTACCCTAGTGTAGTAACTAGTTAGTTACCCTAGTGCAGTAACTAGTTAGTTACCCTAGTGCAGTAACTAGTTAGTTACCCTAGTGCAGTAACTAGTTAGTTACCCTAGTGTAGTAACTCGTTAGTTACCCTAGTGTAGTAACTAGTTAGTTACCCTAGTGTAGTAACTAGTTAGTTACCCTAGTGCAGTAACTAGTTAGTTACCCTAGTGTAGTAACTAGTTAGTTAACCTAGTGTAGTAACTAGTTAGTTACTCTAGTGTAGTAACTAGTTAGTTACTCTAGTGTAGTAACTAGTTAGTTACCCTAGTGCAGTAACTAGTTAGTTACTCTAGTGTAGTAACTAGTTAGTTACTCTAGTGCAGTAACTAGTTAGTTACTCTAGTGTAGTAACTAGTTAGTTAGCCTAGTGCAGTACTTCATACCAACAAAAGGCACACCAAGTGCATGGTACAGACTATTTTAGAGCATTGCTATTTTCTGCATTTGATGGGCCGTTAGCGTCCAATTATGAGAATAAGAACAGCTAACATAAACTTTGTAATTACTTTGGAGAGTGCTGCAACAATTCACTGTAGCTACTTGGTGAGATAGATTGGGGAGTGAAGGGGGAATTGGGGAGTGAAATGGGAATTGGAGAGAGAAGGGGAAATGGGGATGTGAATGTGGTTACATCCAATTAAGTAGTTTATCTCAACTTAAACTGTCATGTTTAATTTAAAGTAATTTGTTGAAATCAAACCAAAAATAATTGGAGAACAAAATGAGAGTTGCTTGTAAGTGATGTAAAAGTAGAGAGAAAGAGAGAAGAAGTTTGAGATAGAGAGAGGAGAGAGAGGAAAGAGAAAAGAAAAAGTGGAGAGATATATAGTGACATTAGATTTCTGCAAGTGACAGCATTTAGTCTGTTTTTACTGAGACTAAAAGCAGCTAACTGAATCAAATTGAACATTATACACTGACAGTGCTGTAACTACAGTGTAGGAAATTATACACTGACAGTGTTGTAGCTACAGTGTAGGAAATTATACACTGACAGTGTTGTAGCTACAGTGTAAGACATTATACACTGACAGTGTTGTAGCTACAGTGTACAGTCTAACAGAATAGTTACTCATAATTATTCACTTAACTAATTATACAGTATAAAATATAAATGCTACTTATTCTAATGTTTATTGATATATTCTAAATGTGTGTCTTTATGCAATGTGAATAATGTATTTCTATTTTAAAAAGACAAGATAGTAATTTGTGTTAGAGCTCATGTATTCTGGTCAGAGGAATAATAATATAATTATGCGCTATAAAATACACTGCTAGTTAAATAAAGGCAATTAAGTCTAGGGAGTTGACTAAGATTATTTGACTTACTCTTGGTAAACTGTTCAATGTTCATGTATTGCAAATAATTATTTTAATCACTCGTGTTTAATTATTTTAAAAATATTCTTCAATTTATGTACTGTAATTGTGGGGAAAGACATATCACCTCTTCGTCCTAAATTGCTCTATAACTTTTTCGTTTTTCCCATTATGTATCTACGGCAGTGCTCATAATGATGCTCATTATGGCTATTGAAGATATGAGTCACTCATTAGGGCACTGAACCATCTGGGGAATTATTGAGATGATCTAGGGATGATTATAAGATCTTCTTGATGATCTAGGGAATTATTATGATGATCTAGGGTTGATTATAAGATCTTCTTGATGATCTAGGGAATTATTATGATGATCTAGGGTTGATTATAAGATCTTCTTGATGATTTAGGGAATTATTGAGATGATCAAGGGATGATTATAAGGTATTCTTGATGATCTAGGGATGATTATAAGATCTTCTTGATGACCTAGAGATTATTCAAAAATATTCGTGACGATTTAGGGATAATTAATAGATAATTGTGATGATCTAGGGATGTTTAAATGGTAATTGTTACAATCTAGGGAGATCTAAATATTATTATGATGATCTTGGAAAATCTATAGATCACTGTGATGATATATAGATAATTAGAAATATATAATTATGATCTATGAATAGTTATAATTCTTAATCGTTATTGTGATCAAATTTAGTCATTTAAACTGTGTATGAAAACCGGGTTGGTGAATAATAGATGGTTAAAACAATATTAAGATCGTTAAGATGATCTATGTATATATCAATGGCCACATTTATGATCTAACTATTCATCTATGATCACATAAATAGGACAGACACTTTTTCTGCAAAAACTAATTAACATTATTTGAATTAAACAACTATCAAAGAACTTTATTTGTGTTAGACAATTACCACATCATTATTAGTATTAGACAATTACCATTATTTACCTTTAATAAATAAATATATTGAGAGTAACAAGTACAAAGCACATATTCTCCTTCAGTTTTTATCACTTTGCCAATCACAAAAATCACATACCCACTTTGCCTGTACGTAGAGACACCTAGTGCGTATATTTCATTAGTTAAATCCAGGTGGCGCACTCATCCACTTCATATCTCTCTGTGGAAGAGGTATTTAATTACTCTCGCTTCTCCAATCTCTCCATATATCTCTCCATTTATTTCTCCATTTCTCTCTTTCTATATCTCTCTCAGGTGAACTCTAATTTTATTCAAAGATATACAAACTGTGAATACTGAGGTAATATTACTGTGAATACTGAGGTAATATTACTGTGAATACTGAGGTAATATTACTGTGAATACTGAGGTAATATTACTGTGAATACTGAGGTAATATTACTGTGAATACTGAGGTAATATTACTGTGAATACTGAGGTAATATTACTGTGAATACTGAGGTAATATTACTGTGAATACTGAGGTAATATTACTGTGAATACTGAGGTAATTATTCCCCAACATACTCCCCAACAAGTTCCACAACATAATCCCCAACATATTCCCCAACATATTCCCCAAAATGTTCCCCAACATATTCTCCAACATACTCCCCAACATATTCCCAACATATTCCCCAACATATTCCCCAACATATTCCCCAACATGTTCCCCAACATGTTCCCCAACATATTCCCCAACATATTCCCCAACATGTTCCCCAACATGTTCCCCAACATATTCCCCAACATGTTCCCCAACATACTCCTCAACATATTCCCCAACAAATTCCCCAACATATTCCCCAACATATTCCCCAACATATTCCCCAACATATTCCCCAACATGTTCCCCAACA
Source organism: Caprella mutica (assembly GCA_947561585.1). NCBI lineage: Eukaryota > Metazoa > Arthropoda > Malacostraca > Amphipoda > Caprellidae > Caprella > Caprella mutica. Next base: position 1,916 of record CANNZV010001207.1, on the reverse strand, counting down.
TGTTCCCCAACATGTTCCCCAACATGTTCCCCAACATATTCCCCAACATGTTCCCCAACATATTCCCCAACATATTCCCCAACATGTTCCCCAACATGTCCTCTAAGTGGTGTTGGTTGGCGCCAAAGTATTGATCTTGTCTCCACTGATGCTGAGTACGACAAAACAGATTCAAATTCAGTAACTGGGGGTGAGGGGGTGAAAAGAGGGGGGTTAAAAGGGGTGAAAATAGGGGTGAAAGGTGGGGTGAAAACAGGGGGTGAGAAGTGGGGTTGAATGAGAGGGTGAAAAAAGGGGGTGAATGAGAGGGTGAAAAAAGGGGGTGAATGAGAGGGTGAAAAAAGGGGGTGTATGAGAGGGGGAAAAGTGGGGTTGAATAGAGGGGTGATGAGATAAGATATATTCACAGACTGAAGAAATAAGGAGAAAATGAAGCACACTTTCCAATCAAAATGAACACTAATTATTACTAAATAGAAGAACTGTAGTATCCTAGATACGATAGCTACAGTATCCTAGAGAAGAAAAAACTATAGTATCCTAGATACGATAGCTACAGTATCCTAGAGAAGAAAAAACTATAGTATCATAAATACGATAGCTACAGAATCTTAGATACGATAGCTATAGTATCCTAGATACGATAGCTATAGTATCCTAGATACGATAGCTATAGTATCCTAGATACAAAAAAAATTATATTTATAATTTCTCGATGGAAAAAATTATTAATAGGATGAAAATCATGGCATATTCTAGTCATTAAGAATTTCATTGATTAAATAAACTAATATGTATAGTAAATGCTGACCCAAAGGATCACGGACAGTCTGGTAACGATAAAATAAGTGTTATAATTGATAAAAGGATTTAACTTCAAATAATCACAACCAATCTACAGATTGTCCCCAATTAATTATCAGTCTTTGATAAAATAACGAGTGAGTTGATTGGTGAAATGTCCGCCCTTCCGTTAACTTGATTTCTAAGAGAAAACATTTACCACAAGGAAACAGATTGTACAGTACTGTAAAGGGTACTGGAATTGTACAGCACTTGTAAAGAGTACTGGAATTGTACAGTACTTGTAAAGGGTACTGGAATTGTACAGCACTTGTAAAGAGTACTGGAATTGTACAGTACTTGTAAAGGGTATTGGAATTATACAGTACTTGTAAAGGATACTAGAATTGTACAGTACTTGTAAAGGGTATTGGAATTGTACAGTACTTGTAAAGGGTATTGGAATTGTACAGTACTTGTAAGGGGTATTGGAATTGTACAGTACTTGTAAAGGGTATTGGAATTGTACAGTACTTGTAAAGGGTATTGGAATTGTACAGTACTTGTAAAGGATACTAGAATTGTACAGTACTTGTAAAGGGTATTGGAATTGTACAGTACTTGTAAAGGGTATTGGAATTATACAGTACTTGTAAAGGATACTAGAATTGTACAGTACTTGTAAAGGGTATTGGAATTGTACAGTACTTGTAAAGGGTATTGGAATTGTACAGTACTTGTAAAGGGTATTGGAATTGTACAGTACTTGTAAAGGGTATTGGAATTGTACAGTACTTGTAAAGGGTATTGGAATTGTACAGTACTTGTAAAGGGTATTGGAATTGTACAGTACTTGTAAAGGGTATTGGAATTGTACAGTACTTGTAAAGGGTGTTGGAATTGTACAGTACTTGTAAAGGGTATTGGAATTGTACAGTACTTGTAAAGGGTGTTGGAATTGTACAGTACTTGTAAAGGGTGTTGGAACAAAACATCTCCTTAACAATTATATTATATGAAGAGTTTGGTTCCAAAACGCGATAAACGCCACTTTTGAAAAAATGAGTTTCCACCTAAATCAATATTGTATTTCGTCGGTATTGTGGATTTGAATTGTTTATGTTATTATAACC
>CANNZV010001206.1:0-173525 GCA_947561585.1 Caprella mutica | reverse complement strand
AAGAATTCTACATATATTTTAACAAACATCGCCTACCTGATCCTAAAGATGTCATTTCTTGCTCCTCTTTCAGTCATTTAAACTTTCACCATCATACAGTTAACATGTGTCCCTTGTACTCAGTTCCATATTGTTTAGTTTGCATTTTTTATTAGTCATTCTATATTAGAGTATTTTTTTTTTCTCTCTCTCTGTCATTCTTTCTATTTTACAGTATGTGATTCACTTTCTTTTCTCCTCTATAATATAGTTTTCATTAAGTCAGCTCTCATATTACCGATCAATTTATATTACCGATAAATCCATATTACCGATCAATTCATATTACCGTACAATCTATATTATCATTTTTTTTTTCTTTACTTTATATTCTTTATTTTCCATATTCAATCCTGAAATAACTCAATAATTTAGTAAATTCATTCATTAACTATATATTAAACTCTTCATGTTATTTCAGATAAATGTTTTTAGCCTGATGATGAAAAAAGTATTTTTCGAAACGTTGCAACATTTTAACTCTTGTCATTTTTTTTTAATAAAAATCTTAAATGCCCACTCAAAAGTTTTTAACCATCTGGTTGTCGAAAATTATTCTAAAAATATCAACTAATGAAATTAAACACCTATTCAGAAACTTGGAAAAAGCATCCATAAAATTAGTAACTCTAAAGGCTCATCGACGTTTCAATGAAACTTGTCTCAATATATATATATATATATATATATATATAATGAAGCAATATTAATAAAGCATATACCTACTACCTAGAGTCCTAGACTAGGGTCAAGTAGGTAAATTGTGGCACTTTAACTTGTGGTCTCTTATCTCAGAAACATTAATAACCATCATGGCTTCAAAGCACTCTTAAAATAAATAAAATCTAGTACAGAATGAGCTTATTATGATATTCAACCATTCAATATAAATTTATTTCAGAAGGATTTTGAGACTTTCTTAATAAGACCATAATTAGAAATTAAATGACCGCAATTAGCCTGTGTGACCCTATAGTCTCTAGAGGCTAGAATAATTTTTTTAGTTAAACATTACACCTCAAAGAAATTCAAAAATATTTAGGCACAATTAAATAGGTTGAGTATAATTCAGTAGTTTTTTTTAAATAAAGAGTTTTTAATTAAGATGCAGGCATTGCTTTAAGACTCGAGTAGAGAGTAATTTAAAGAAGTATATAAAATCTAATTAAACTATTTTTTAATCTGTTCCAAAGTTTGACATTTTGCAGGTTTAGATACATATAAAAATGGTACACAAACTAAAAAAAATGTCACTATTATCAAAGTTTAAAATATTTCTGAAGATCGGTATCATCTCGAAGTCCAGAAGTAAAAATGTGAAACTTTTAAAAGCACACATTTTGGTAATAAATTTCCAAATTCCAATTGGACTAACTAACCAATAGGGCACCTGAAGCAGCGGTTCCCTATAGTTTTTTCTTCAGGGACCCCTGTATAAAGAACAATTTTAGCTGTGGACCTCTGAGATAAAATGTTAATTTAGCGCGTGTACTTGGGAAATTTCATCAAAATAATTATTCAATTTAAAAAGTTTCTAGGTGGAATATTGAAACCACAAATGTATTAGAAATATATTTATATGTAACACTTGGTATTTAGTAATTACTTCTAATAAATGATAAATAAAATAACTAAATAAATAAATCAATACTACACGAGATCTATGTAACTATATTGGGAATGCTTTTACTGATTTAAAATTGCTTTTAATCATATAATTATAATACGTAGCAATTGGTTGCATTAGTTAGCATTGATTGATTGCATCAGTTAGCTGGAGCCTTGTTTTTTTTTTGATAGATATCAAATCATATAATTGCCATGGGAGTCGTCAGAGAGAATACAGTAATTGGAATTATGAGAAAATATTGGTTACCCCAAAGTTATAATGGCAACAAATCAGCAAAGCCCATTTATGCATCATATACCGCCAAAATTATAAAAATAGACATAGACGAAGACACATCCTCCCTCTTTTACGTCAGAAGTTAAACTAACGAAAACAATTTAGAATCAGATAAATTTATAACCACAAAAATATGAAATAACACATATGATTCATTTAAGTAATTACACACAAAACTGTTACTATCAAAACGATCCAATTCCAGACTTGGTGTCGCTGCTTATAGCGCGGGATCCTTGCTAGGGGTCCACGAGACCACCTATAGGGAACCGCGGACCTAAAGGCATGCACCAAATATATATGGTCTTTATTAAACATCCCACCAGATATGCAAAGGTGAAAGTGTATATATTGCCCTCCTTTCAAGTGCATAACTAAATATGTTATTTATTAAATGCTATGCTGTTTATTAAATGCTATGCTGTTTATTAAATGCATATGCTGTTTATTAAATGCTATGCTGTTTATTAAATGCTATGCTGTTTATTAAATGCATATGCTGTTTATTAAATGCTATGCTGTTTATTAAATGCATATGCTGTTTATTAAATGCATATGCTGTTTATTAAATGCTATGCTGTTTATTAAATGCATATGCTGTTTATTAAATGCTATGCTGTTTATTAAATGCATATGCTGTTTATTAAATGCATATGCTGTTTATTAAATGCTATGCTGTTTATTAAATGCATATGCTGTTTATTAAATGCTATGCTGTTTATTAAATGCATATGCTGTTTATTAAATACTATGCTGTTTATTAAATGCATATGCTGTTTATTAAATGCTATGCTGTTTATTAAATGCATATGCTGTTTATTAAATGCTATGCTGTTTATTAAATGCATATGCTGTTTATTAAATGCTATGCTGTTTATTAAATGCATATGCTGTTTATTAAATGCATATGCTGTTTATTAAATGCTATGCTGTTTATTAAATGCATATGCTGTTTATTAAATGCTATGCTGTTTATTAAATGCATATGCTGTTTATTAAATGCATATGCTGTTTATTAAATGCTATGCTGTTTATTAAATGCATATGCTGTTTATTAAATGCTATGCTGTTTATTAAATGCATATGCTGTTTATTAAATGCATATGCTGTTTATTAAATGCTATGCTGTTTATTAAATGCTATGCTGTTTATTAAATGCATATGCTGTTTATTAAATGCATATGCTGTTTATTAAATGCTATGCTGTTTATTAAATGCATATGCTGTTTATTAAATGCTATGCTGTTTATTAAATGCATATGCTGTTTATTAAATGCATATGCTGTTTATTAAATGTTATGCTGTTTATTAAATGCATATGCTGTTTATTAAATGCATATGCTGTTTATTAAATGCATATGCTGTTTATTAAATGCTATGCTGTTTATTAAATGCTATGCTGTTTATTAAATGCTATGCTGTTTATTAAATGCATATGCTGTTTATTAAATGCATATGCTGTTTATTAAATGCTATGCTGTTTATTAAATGCATATGCTGTTTATTAAATGCATATGCTGTTTATTAAATGCATATGCTGTTTATCAAATGCATATGCTGTTTATTAAATGCTATGCTGTTTATTAAATGCATATGCTGTTTATTAAATGCATATGCTGTTTATTAAATGCTATGCTGTTTATTAAATGCTATGCTGTTTATTAAATGCTATGCTGTTTATTAAATGCATATGCTGTTTATTAAATGCATATGCTGTTTATTAAATGCTATGCTGTTTATTAAATGCATATGCTGTTTATTAAATGCTATGCTGTTTATTAAATGCATATGCTGTTTATTAAATGCATATGCTGTTTATTAAATGCTATGCTGTTTATTAAATGCTATGCTGTTTATTAAATGCATATGCTGTTTATTAAATGCATATGCTGTTTATTAAATGCTATGCTGTTTATTAAATGCATATGCTGTTTATTAAATGCTATGCTGTTTATTAAATGCATATGCTGTTTATTAAATGCATATGCTGTTTATTAAATGTTATGCTGTTTATTAAATGCATATGCTGTTTATTAAATGCATATGCTGTTTATTAAATGCATATGCTGTTTATTAAATGCTATGCTGTTTATTAAATGCTATGCTGTTTATTAAATGCTATGCTGTTTATTAAATGCATATGCTGTTTATTAAATGCATATGCTGTTTATTAAATGCTATGCTGTTTATTAAATGCATATGCTGTTTATTAAATGCATATGCTGTTTATTAAATGCATATGCTGTTTATCAAATGCATATGCTGTTTATTAAATGCTATGCTGTTTATTAAATGCATATGCTGTTTATTAAATGCATATGCTGTTTATTAAATGCTATGCTGTTTATTAAATGCTATGCTGTTTATTAAATGCTATGCTGTTTATTAAATGCATATGCTGTTTATTAAATGCTATGCTGTTTATTAAATGCTATGCTGTTTATTAAATGCTATGCTGTTTATTAAATGCTATGCATTTTATTAAATGCATATGCTGTTTATTAAATGCATATGCTGTTTATTAAATGCTATGCTGTTTATTAAATGCATATGCTGTTTATTAAATGCATATGCTGTTTATTAAATGCTATGCTGTTTATTAAATGCATATGCTGTTTATTAAATGCTATGCTGTTTATTAAATGCATATGCTGTTTATTAAATGCATATGCTGTTTATTAAATGCATATGCTGTTTATTAAATGCTATGCTGTTTATTAAATGCTATGCTGTTTATTAAATGCTATGCTGTTTATTAAATGCATATGCTGTTTTTTAAATGCTTATGCTGTTTTTTAAATGCTATGCTGTTTATTAAATGCTATGCTGTTTATTAAATGCATATGCTGTTTATTAAATGCTATGCTGTTTATTAAATGCTATGCTGTTTATTAAATGCTATGCTGTTTATTAAATGCTATGCTGTTTATTAAATGCACATGCTGTTTATTAAATGCATATGCTGTTTATTAAATGCATATGCTGTTTATTAAATGCTATGCTGTTTATTAAATGCTATGCTGTTTATTAAATGCTATGCTGTTTATTAAATGCATATGCTGTTTATTAAATGCATATGCTGTTTATTAAATGCTATGCTGTTTATTAAATGCTATGCTGTTTATTAAATGCTATGCTGTTTATTAAATGCATATGCTGTTTATTAAATGCTATGCTGTTTATTAAATGCTATGCTGTTTATTAAATGCTATGCTGTTTATTAAATGCTATGCTGTTTATTAAATGCATATGCTGTTTATTAAATGCATATGCTGTTTATTAAATGCTATGCTGTTTACTAGGGGTAGTCATCTCCACCACTAGGAGTCACCTACACCACTAGGGGGGTACACGGAAAACTCCCAGGCGGAAAACTGCCAGTCACTTATTGGCAATTTAATGTGTTTATTCAATAATAACATTTAATTTATAAAAAAGCTGTTCGCCTTTTGTTAAGGAGTTAAAGGGATATTCATTTTTACAATATAAATTAATAGTTATATGTAAACAAATTGATTAGAAAAATATATAAAATACATAATAAATAAATATTACATAAATAGTCAATAACAATATAGAAATTGAAAATATATCCTTTCTTAGAAAATAATAAGAGATGAAACAATTAAATTATTGTATTAGAGACAGACTAAATTCCATTGTTTACACAACGCGTCTTTACATTATCAGTTCATAACAGGTTTAGTGTCTAATAAGTTCTTTTTGCGTTTATAATTTGAAAATTGAACAAGTCTTCAACCCTGCAAACAATTCCATATTGCATACACATGCTTACCATGTGGTTTAATGGTTTTAATGTGACAATACAGTATAAATATGTGTTATCCACATTGAACCAATCTAACCCTAATAAAAACACATAATTAACATGTAGTTATGCCATTTTAAAACCATATCAAATACAGATTGTATACACCACATCATATCCACATGTAAATTACCATACTTTTAACAGGTGTTTACCAAGTGTTATTTACCACATTCATAGCAACATGTTAAATACCATACTTATAACATATGGTAACCACATATAATTTAACATATTACCACGTAAAACAACATGTAATAAATATGGTATCCATTTCCAAAAATATGCATGGTATACACATGATTTAAATGTGTAAGTTCCACATGGTATACTCATGGAATTGTTTGTAGGGAAGCCTAATATTCACTTGTACTCACAATAAAACAACTTTGATCGATGTTCGTCAATTATTTAGAACTTGCAACCCATCATCTATGATTATTAAACTGATATTACCTACTTAATTCTCTTACAATTTCACTCGATCGAATTGGATTGCATATTAATTAATGATACTTTTTACATATAAATAAAAATTGTTAAAATTAATGTGTTGTGTTAATGAAATGGAGAATAAAAATGTAAATGTAATAACTATTTAACATACTTATAAGTTGATTTAACATTCACTCAATTCATTGTATAATTTAAAATTATGTTATTGTGAGAATATCTAATTATCTAGTATTCACAAATCAGTACACAGGGTTTAACGTTTGCTTCGGAACCAAAGGCTATATTGCTGACGTCAATAGGAAATTAAAAAAAAAGACTAAAAACGTAACTGAACATGTTTTTGAAATTTACGTGACTTTGAAAATAAGTTAAAAATAGAAATTATAAAATCCTTATGTGTAATGAAGTTTGGTTACAAGATGATAAATAAATAAATGCCCCCTAAAATATAACCTTCTGCTTTCAGCGAAGGTAATAACGTACTATATAAACTTTAGTAGAATGAAGAGTTATCCACTTTTAAATAGTATTATAGATAATTAAACTGTAAAACAAAATTACATAACTTAATATTAGAAGTAGTTATTTGATGTGGAATGATAAGTAAATAAAATAATAATAAATTCGAAAATATGTAATATTTGTGATGATGGAACTATTTTTTGAGTATGATAAAAAAGTTGTCTGTATTTATATTTCTGAATGAATTATTCTATTAAGAATTTCACGAAAAAGATATCTTTAAAAAATAACAGCTTATGCAGTCGAAAATATAAAATATACAAGTAAAGCTCTTACAGCGGACGATCTTTGAACGGACACCTCATAAAAAGGAAATAAATGTCCGCTCTAGCGGACTGCAGAGTGCAGATCGCTACAACGAACTCTTTAAATAATTGGGTTTAACAAACATTTCATTGGTCTACTAAGTATCTAGTGAGATAATGATTATAATCAGAAGTAGCCATCACAATTGACAATCAACACTTAATATATTGTTTTCAAGATGTTCATTAGTATAATTTTGTTACCCTTTTCCGCCACATTTTCTTTGACTAGAAAATTTCAATAGAAATTTTAAAAAGGTGTGACTATTCTATATGTAGTGATCACCTTATTCCACTACATATATAAAGAGATATGTACTTCGACTCAAGGACTTTTCCCCGCCTGATCATTGCCCGCCGGACTTTTCCCCGCCAGGACTATTCCCGCCGGACTTTTCCAGCCGAATAAAATAATAGTATTTTGGGCTATTAATCTATAATTTCGATAAAACAAACCATTTATCAATAGAAGACACATTTTATTAACAGAATTACACAGTAATACAGTCTTATTTTTAGCTTTGATTTCCGTATGTGTCCATCCATATTGGTCGCTTTTATTTTAAGACTGTACCTTCGTAAATCTGCATATAATTAAGATATGCTACAAAGTTCAAATATTATGGCAATACTGAGGGATTATCAAATTTTCAATTTAGTCTAAGTAGCTACGATTAATTCAGTTTATTCCAGATCTGAGGTTATACCTACATATCGCAAATTTATTATTTTCTAAACCAGCTATTATAAAATATAATGATCTATTTACTTCTCCTTACAAATATATTCTTTTCCAGAACACTAATAAATTTAATTGTAGTTTATTAATTTGGCAATTATTATATTAAAGAATTTATAACCCTAATATATATTTTTTTATTACATTTAATATTGGCCTCTTTTATATGGTGTCATTTTTTCTGTTTTGCACATTTAATATTTATACCTTAAAAAATTTACAATGGATTAACCATTATTGTGAGTATACGTAAGTCAGAGTGTAAAAATCCTTAAATAAATGCTTTTCAAGTAGTCAGATTCGAGGAAGATTTAGATATAAAGTCGTACATTTTCTCTAAAAATCTCCAGTGAAAACTAAATATCGAAAGAGTAACAACATAACGGGTTCGGTTCAAGGAGTTGGTAAGTGACTTATTTCCATGCAACAATGTTTAAAAAAAAAATCCAAAAAAATGTGTTAGTTGCAACGGCAGACTTTGATTTACAATTTCACGTCAATAGATTTATTGGTCAAAACGATTTTTTTTCAAAAACTAATTAAAAAATCTGAATATTGAATGGTGTTCCAGAGTTTAAATTTAAAAAAAAATAGGCGGGGAAAAATCCGGTGGGGAATAGTCCGATGGGGGAAAGTCCGTTTCCCATGTATTTCATAATTAACTAAATATTTAACAATTTTGCAACATTAATTATACCATCAACCAATATACAAGGAAATGTGCTAATGCCAATCGTAATCATGGTAACTGATAATTAATAAAGCATTTATATCACACAGATTGTATCAAATACGATATCTTACAGCTAATTCAAATATAATAAAATATTATATATAATTTACTTATGGCATCAAAGTGCGCATATTTTTTTACCCGCGAATACAAACCCTTTGTTTTAAGACGCTCGTACATTCTTACCCGCACAGTTGCCAAATATCAATATAATGATCTAATTTAAAGTTGAGAACCGTATCTATTTAATTTCTCTAATACTATTCAAAACATAGTAAAATAATTATAAATGTTAATGACTACATTTCTCTAATATAAATGTATCACCATTTTAACATTTTGTGTAGATATATCGAACAATCATGTTGCCAATTACCCTCTTTTAAGCCTATCAAGATGCTAGCGTCTTTCCGCCTATTCGGACACAGTCAAATTACGTCTCTTATATAAAGTACCAGTACCTAACTGCGTAATTATATTGTGCTTTGTACCACAAAACTGAGTTGTTACTTAGAGTATTTTCATTACGTATATACATATGCTAATTACATATATTTACAGGATTATTTAATAATAATGTATTATCTAAATTCAAAGACAATGTGACAACAGCTTCAATCCACTATTTATAGAATAGGGTAGTTAGGACAAGCCTATACGGGTACAAATTCGAATCAAAATAATCTGGACTCAGTGACATTGCAGGCAGTTGCCAAGTATTGTTTTTGTTGCACGATGCCATAACTAAAAAAATCAAAATAGCATACTTGAATAAATTAAATTATTTGGTTAATTCGATTATTTTCTTTTCATAATTAGGATATTAATTACCATTATAGATTATTTACGTGAAATTCAGTTACTTAGAGCACTCTGATCATATAATTACCTTCGCAGAATGCGGTAAGGTCATATTTTCATCGGAATTTATTTATTTATCATCTTGTTATTCGCTTAACTGAAAAAGTGTTCAACCAAATTGCCTGAAATTTGGTGAAACGATTGGTCCATGTGGTCCAGTGGACCTGCTGGTAGAATTTTAAGAGCGACCCGGTCAAAGGTCAAGGTAATTTATAACTCAATAACTCAAAAAGTATTGAATCATATTGAATGAAACTTGGTGGGACGATTAGTTATTATCCAGTTAGCAGTGTCTTAAATTTTGGGAGAGAACGGGTCAAAGCGGCGGCAAATGTATGCGCTCTACCGAGTGCACATAACCCTTAACTCTTATTTTAAGCATTTTTCGTTAGTAGCTTACAGCACCATAATCAAATTTTTAAGAAGCAATTTCACCTTATTAAGCCTGATAATAGATTACTATGAATGTAAAATGTTAGTTATCATTGTCAATTAGTGTAAATAGATCAAATATCATTTTCGATCAATTTTGTTTCGGTCAATTCTCCATTCGATCAATTTTCCTTTCGATCAATTTTCCATTCCACCAATTTCCTTTCGATCAATTTTCCATTCGACTAATTTTCCTTTCGATCAATTTTCCTTTCGATCAATTTTCCATTCGACCAATTTTCCTTTCGACCAATTTTCCTTTCGATCAATTTTCCATTCGACAAATTTTCCATTTGATCAATTTTCCATTCGATCAATTGCTTTCGATCAATTGTTTTCGGTCAATTGCTTTCGATCGATTTTCCGGATCCCCAAAACAAAGAGTGTACAATCTTCTTTTTCAGCGTCAGGTTGGACATTCGCTCGATTGTTGCTCACAGAGTATTAAAAAACTTTAAAAGCAAATAATAAAATATATACTGAACCGAATTGTATGCGGTTTGCGGAATAATGATCGTAGACCTTAGTTCTATAATATTATGTAATTAACTCATTTTTTTCACGGAGCCTGGAGAGGACCTTTAACACTTTTAAGAGAAAGTGATTCGAACCAACTAGGATTAGCCAAAACACAGCTGACCATCACTCACTAGTGATCTTATTCATCTTTGCTGAACATTTTTTTTAACAAAGAAAATAGCTTCGACTATTTAGTCAACCAATCAAAACACTACAAATGTTATACAGCGACCTCTCGTGACACAAAATTATACGATTACTGATTAAAATGTACATTGAATATATGAAAAGTAATCATAAATTATAGGAATCTTAGTTTTATCAGATATACAATATTACATAATCACCTACAATTAATATTAACAATTATAAATATTTATGAGAAAAATTCTAAAATTATCTAAAATTTTCAGTCGTATAGTTATTTAGCAAATTGGTTTACTTAATAATTATCGGAGCTGGGCGCGCGAACCTTTTTTTAGGTTCCAAATCCGAACCCGAATCTTCGTCGATTTTGGGTTCCGAACCTCCGTATAGCGAACCCAATTTGGAAAAGTGTGGTCCGAACATTTGTTCCGAACCAAACATTTAGTCCGAACATTTGTAAGCTAACCTCTGATTTTTAGGCTATTAGGGCAACCTATATAAAAAAAAAAACAGTTTTTTCAACAAGATACTAACTATTTGTCAGAAACAAGTTACAACGAGAAGGTTTCACTCTATGTTAAAAAAACACATGTCTTATTTATAAACCTACGTTACTGTATTTTTACAAGTTGTTAGTTTTTGTACTAAACTAATGTGTGCCAAATTTCAAGTAAAAATATTGAATATATAAGGAGAAATAAATACATAGCTATTTAAGAGATTGGCAACTGGGTGAGCTGAACTTTTATTGGATGGAGTGTGAACCAATCACAGCTCGTGCATTTGTCTCTACTACATAAAACGTGGACACATTCTTGCGTATTGGGTAACCAATCCGTTTTTCTACGTTGCCACACGTTACTAAGGTACAATTAATTCCATAATTTACGCTGATTTACGTCGATACGTAAATATTTCACTTTTGAATTAAAAAATATAGTTGGTATTTATGTAGGAACAAAGTCAAGAAAGGCCAGTAAATTTAAAGAAATGACCTGAAATATATAAAGTAATTTAAAAAAGATATGCCTATAAAACATACGTCAAATTCATTAGGGTTAATATAATAAATTTATAATAATAATTATACTTTGACTTCATATGACTACATTAAAGAGGATTTGCACTGGTAGAACTGCTACTTCATGAAATACAACAAATTTAGAGAATTTACTAAATAGGAATAAGAGATTCATTGAAAACTTACGAATATTTGTGTAGACTAACCTAAATATGTTCACTATAGAGGTAAGTTCGCTATACCGGAATTTACTATTCAGCGTGATTCACTATACAGGAGTTCACTATAAGGGAGTTCTACTGTACTTACTATACTTAATAAGTTAGTACCATTGAGTATGACTGAATGAGCATTAAGTATATTTAAAGTTCCCCTCCAGTCTCCACTCCAATACGCAGTTTAAGTTGTTATTCTGAATTTTCTTCTGACCTCCGAATTTCATGCAAAGAAAAATTAGGACCAACTCTGTCGTCATAACAATGCAAGACAATGTATCCATATTGAAGTATCCAATTATCTAAATTAAAATTTTTTTAAGTTTTTACTATTAGTTTTCAAATTTTCATTTATATTACAACATTTTTGATTAATCCGATCTAGAAAACTGATGATATAAAACGTTTTTGCATTTTGTTTGAATATGAAAGTACTATAGATAAAATACGTTATACGGTATTCCAATACTCTATTTACTTAACTTTTTCTTTTATTCAATATATTAGAAAGGTCAAACAGTGAAGATTATTGTGAATATTTCTCTAAGTTATATTATAACTTATATACATATAATATTATAATACCTATATATGAATTAAAATCAATTCAATTTTAAAGCAAATAGCCGAATACTTGATCTTAAATTATCTGTTCAGCCAACCTACTTACCCGTCAAAAGTTTGCTTATTTGAGTCATTTCAATATATTCTCTTTTAAAAACCTTCATTTGATATTTACTCATACATCATTACATTAGTAAAAGCAAAAGAAAAAATTATCATTCAAAATAAAAGAAACAAGCTAAGACAAGAAACAAAATTGATATTTATAAGATGTTATTGTACGAAGCTTGGTGTGCGCAATTATTCTCGCACATATTTGATCTCGCTAAGCCGCTATAAGAGTTACAGTTAACTGATTATAATGAAATATTCACCCTTAATTATGTACTGGAAAGCACTCTTGCATCTAATGCCTGGAAAGATCTATGATATATTCCTAATATTATTATAGATTTGAATAAATGCTCATAATATGAGTATATTACCATTTATTACCTTCATTTTTGTCTAATCGTATGTATTTATGCGAAAAATTAAACGATTGAAAAGACAGCTTTAAAATCGGTCTTGAATTTAAGTTATTATTATTTTTCCATGAGGACTGGTTAGCCAACGGCTTAGGTACTAGGATAGGGTGTTATGTAATGTTACCTAATATATACGTTTATAACTTTACATATAGTTCTACATGTTTCAAGCAATCTTAATTGAGATTTGAGGGAACATAATCCGTTATTAAAGAATTAACTTGTTAAGATTATTATAAAACTTACCGCTATTCAAGAAAGGATGAATAACGTAATGGAAGAAGAGCGGAGAAAGACGCATGTTCTTCGCTTCAGTGTTAAGCAGAAACCTAGGTATATAATAGTAGCCGAGAGGTACGGTACATGTTCAGAACGTAAAATAATTAAATGAACAGGTCAGTTTTCCCCGGGTACGGAGGTTGGACTTGCGAAAAAGACGTTCCGAACACTGAAGTCCGAACCGTTTTTGAAGAGGTTCCGAATCCGAATGTCCGAACCCATTTTCCAGTCCGAACCGGTTCGCGAATAAAGGTTCGCGAACATTCTTGCGGAACGCCCAGCTCTGATAATTATCAATATTTTTTATCAATACTTATAGGTATTTGAATAGTTGTGTCCTCTATAATTCCTTCTTCACGGCGAATATTCCTCACGGCGAATTTTCCTAACCGCGAATTTTCTAACGACGAAAATTCCGACGGCGAATATTCCCACGGCGAAAATTCCTAGAACCGTTAACTATATTCAATCAAAATGAAAAATTAAAACTATCCCTTTTATATGAATATACTTTTAAATGGTCATTGAATACCTAATGGACAAATTTAATTATTAGTTCTTTTCTAAGACATTGAATTTAACTAAATATTAGTTCACTGACGTACGTATCAGGTCTTAATGAATTCTAGAACAGTGACCCATTCACTCCGTCGTCTCGTTTTCTATATGAAAGAAAACTTATTCCTGAATATTTTAACAGAGACTATGTCATTCTGTTTCCATGTCTAACTTCCTAATTCAAACAAGTTATATGTCATTTCTAATTATTTAATTAATACTTTAATACTAATTCTATTCATCTGGGAAGTAGCTCAATTGAATTCATAACGAATGATAATTAGGCAATTCATTTAAATCTTCATCATTATTACAAGCTATCTCTTTCAGGGGGTTTCTTAATACCGGTGCTAGGACAACTGTCACCCCAGGACAATAATTATTATTAGTGTTGTGATAATATGCTTTAGGTCATAGATTTTAAGAATATCGTAGACGAAAAAAATTGAATTGTATTTATTCCTATACACCGGTGGTTTAAAATGAATCAATATAGTGTTTAATCCTTTCCATTTATAATATTTTTAGGATCTATGATTATGAAAGCATATTGTTACAACCCTTAATTATTATTATCAGGATTCTTCACTCGAAAATGTTCTTAATTAAGTAGTAGTAATGTAAATACCTATTGTTTGTCCATTATCAATTAATCACCCTATGGCTTTGTTTCTTAAGCGAGTCACTTTACTGCATCAAACTATAGGTTGGATGTACTAAATTGTATCAGTTCGATGAACTAAAGTGCATCAGTTCGATGCACTTTAGTGTATTAGCTATACGTTTGTTAAAATGATGAAGAAATTATTCTTTCCTCTTTTTTTCTCATCATTTTAACAATCTTATAGCTAAGATGCTAAGGTGCATGGAACTGATGCACTTCAGTGCATCAGAATTTCTCTGAGTATCAGGGGCGTATCTAGGATTCAGTCAAGGGGGGGCACTTTTCAAAAAATTAATGTTTTCTGAAAAAATCTACGGATAATTCCTCAGACTGGTCATTTATTTGATTGTTTCAGTTGCTTTCAACATGCTTACATTGTGATCCGTCAGAAGCGTCATTTTTTAAATTGCGAAATGGGAGGACGTCATCATGTTCATAAAGTATAAAGAATGGACTTTATCCTATTAATATTAGCATTTTTCTTAAACCTTAAAAATGTTTTTGAATTTGAGAAGAAATGCATCGTCCTGTACTCTGTAGTTTGCCAAAACACCTTCTTCTTCAACAGTATGTCAAAAATTCATGCTTCACTCCTTGACAAGTGGAATGGCAGCTAAATCTTACCACTTGAAAAAGTTCACAAGAGTTCGTGGTCTATTCAATGAAACTGGTTTTAATCAAAAGAAAAGCAAATGATAACAAAACCAAAAAGAACAGAAACAGTGATTCAGGAGGTGAAGAGTTTCTGGTATTCTGGTCAGGTATTAGATTTCAGCAACCATAACTCCGTTGTGGAGGATCGTCAGGTACACTTATGAAAATCCCTGAAATATCAACGGAATAAATGATAGGTATGATCCTGTCTTACTTAATTATATTTATGGCCTCGCCATAAGTTAGCTAAGGTAATATCTTTGTTGCCATTATTAATTGAATCGTTTTGAATGGACATAATTTTTCATGCATTCCTTGATGATGATGGCAAATTGTCATCGGTTAAAGGTCATCTCCAGGCTCCGGGGAAAAAATGAGTTTATAACATAATATTATAGAACTAAGGTCTAGGATCATTATTCTGCAAACCGAATACAATTCGGTTCAGTATATCTTTTATAATTTGTTTTTAAAGTTTTTTGATACTCCGTGAGTAACAAATTTGAATTTTATAAGCAAACCATGCGTTCTTGGCCTTTATTTTAGATATTAATTGTTTCTTAAAGTATATAAACGTTTCTATTATAAGTTCATTCAATATTATACCTTTACACGAATATTAAATGGATTTATTAAACCTAATTCCTATAGTTGACAATCAAAACAAATGGTGTACATTATTTTTCTTCAGGCTGAAAATTTCTTAAATTAGTAAGTCGTAAAAATAGGTTTTGTAGAGTTTTGATTATGAAAATCTTTAAAAGCATATAAAATTAAAAATATGCTACTAAATTCGATGCGGTTTGCAGCAAAATGATAAGGAACATTAGCCTCGTTAAATAAAGCAATAAAAATATTTGCTTGGAGGGGACCTTTAATGGTGTTTCATATCTCAGATTGCTACAGGACATTATTTGGTGCTAGTTTGCTATGCAATCTGAACATCATTTACTGGTTTGGCATGCGATTTATTTAGAATTTATTAGCAAATATAGAAGATACAGACATGTATACGAGATACCTAATATTTATATAGTATTTTATTTCCTTAAATAATTATATACCATTTACATATACAAAGCCTTATTATGGAAATATTTCAATAAAATATCATTATATAAACTACATCCTACCAAAAACTTATTTGACTAAAAAGTAAAAATAAGCAATTAATATATGTTTTTTTCTTACTTTTAAAGCATTGTGACAATATCATCTCATCTATGTTATTTGTTTTTGTATCACAGTTACTTAAAAAGAAAAATTATCATAATTAATAAAATAAAAATACTAATGCATTATCAGATCACATTACCTCACAGATCGCATACCAAACTAGCACCCCTTATTTGGCCCATACTGCACCATTCTGCATCTCGTTCTTCACTTTGGTGGATGCAAGATGGCGCTCCACCACATAGAACAAATGCAGTTCTAGAATTTCTCAATATCTCAATCCTTTGGGTTCTCATTACCTGGCTGCTGTACAAATCGAGTTTATATATGAAAAAGAATATTCCATTGTGTCTCTTATACAAAGTGCTTAAAGTTTCGCTGGAGGGTATAACCCGGAGACTCCTGAGAAATTTGAAAGAATGCTTCGAAGTTTGCTTCGTTCTGTCTTCAGGCTGGAGGAGGTCATTTTCAGCCACTTCTGTAGGGCCTTAGGAGATGTGGTTCATATGATATAGCCATATATATAGGACAATAAATGTTTAATAATAATATTTTCTTTGCCATCAAAGTGGTGTATCTATGATGACAGTTGATGCATTAGAAGTGCTTCTAGTTCTCAATTTAAAAATGTCGTTTCTGATGGAACACAGTGTGTCAGTGGATGTATTGTATAGTCCATAAGCTGTATATCAAGTCTAATAGACTGATAGTTATTTACTTAATCAGAATATTCAATCATTGGCTGCATCAAAAATAATCAAAACCATACTGATACACTGTGTTTCATCAAATAACGTATTTTTTTAATTGCGGAATAGAAGAACTTACAAATAAGTCAAATACCATTATAGATGTATCACTTTGGAGGAAAAGAAAGGATTTTTATTATTATTAAACATTTATTGTATTATATCATATGAGGCACATCTCCTGAGGTCCTACAAAAGTTGTTGAAAATGACCCTCTCCGATGTGAAGACAGAACGATGCACGCTTCAGAACATTCTTGCATACTTTCTTGAGAGTCTTATTGTTATATCTTTGAGCGGAGATTTGAACACATTATATAAGAGACTCATTGGGATCTGTTTTTTTTATATATAAACATATAAACTCGAGTTTGAGCAGCAGCCCATATGCGAAAGTCCAAAGAGTTGAGATGTGGACTGTGTGCTGACCAGGAATTTTATTTCCGTACTTCTGCTAATCACTCGACCTCGAAACTTTTCCTTAAATTCTAGAGCTGTCTTTGTGCAATGTGGTCTTGCATCCACCAAAGTGAAGAAGTTGTAGGCTGGGCCAAATAATGTGCTGGAGCAATCAGAGTTTTGAAAACCATTAACTGGTAACAAGTTGCCATATTCATTAAGGAATGATTTAGAAATTGGAACCATTCCATTAATAATTGCAACGAAGATCATTACCTTAGCATCATACCTATCATTTGTTTTCCAGATATTTCGAGGATTTTCATTCGTATTTTTCCGATGTGTTTTTGATGGAGGCAAATTAACTTCTCAATCGTCTGTCCAAACGATTCAATTGGCAATGCTGGATGGTTGCTGCATAATCCACTTACAAAACCGCTATTTATGTGGTTTTCGTTAATGGTAGAATTGAAGTTCAATGATAGAAATGGAATTTAAATGAATGTATGACGATCCTCCACCACGTGGTGTTGGTGTGGATGAAATCTGCTGAAAAGCTTTTCTGAGAGAAAAACTAGTGGTTTCTTCAAAGAAACTCTTCACCTCCTGAATCGCAGTTTGTGTTTTTTTGGTTTTGTTTTTATTTATTTTTTCTCGTTAATAGAACCAGTTTCATTGAATAGACAACGAACTCTTGTGAACTTTTTCAAGTGGTAAGATTTAGCCACCGTTCCATTTATCTTGGGAAAGCATGAATTTTCGGTTTACTGTTGAAGAAAAGTGTTTTGGCAAACTACAGAGTACCCCAACAAACATAAGAATGTCGATTCGATGCCGTTTGCTGTCGAATTCGTAGCGCTACCGGTGGGTATCGACTTAGTAACCATTTCGACTCATAGTAGATATCGAAATGTCTGTTTCTAAATGATATCTTAATTTAAACTTCGAGTAGAAACACGAAAACCGATACATGGTTTTAATAGCATCATCTTGACGTCGGCATGTCTGTTTCCAAACGATATCTGAATTTATACTTCGACCAGAAGTGCGAAAACAGATAGTACGTAGTTTAAAAAAAATCGTTTAAAATTTGGAAATTCATTTTCTTATCTTCCTGTTTTATAATGCGTATAGAAACGTAGGAATTATTTCTATTCAATTGGATTGTACATTTCAGCTTTCTATATAACGTACGTTGTGCTCCCTTTTAACTATACCCAATAATTAATCCACTTATAGGGGACTACGGCAGTTGTAAAGGTACGATCGGACATTGGCAGGCAAGTGCGATTGTACACTGGATTAACGTAAAGTAAGTGATATTGGAAAATCGGTTGTTGAATATATTGTTCTTCCAGTACCGTAAAAATGAAATGGATAACCAATAAGTGATTTTTCGATGGCCAGTGCATTTATTGGTATGAATCTATTCTAAACTGCTTATAATAAGCCCCGAGGGGTTCCTGAAGCTGTCTTTGGTGAATAGAAGAGAAGTGGGGTGGCGTCCCTTGGGACCCAAATGGTTGTAATTTGGATTATGTATTGTCTATTTTATGTTTACCATCTGTATAGTGTTTTTAACTCTCCGTGCAGTTTTAGAGGATAGCGCTAGGGTTACGCTCCACAATTACGTACGAGGCTTAGATTTTGTGTTAAGTAGGCTCGTAGACTTCATTTACTATTAACTCTTCATTTCCCTCTTCCATTCTTGAGTGTAGCCACCGGTGCTTGTGACCATTTTTGTCACATCCTTGGTAAGTGACAGCATTCACGGAGTAGCTTTTCAGCATCCATGAGCATCGTGACTTTGTCCATGGAGCCACTTTCCTTTCTGACTGCTTCTTCCAGTCCCTTGTATTTTATTTCCTTTTGACGTCAGCGATATGGCCTTTGGTTCCGAAGCAGACGTTAAATCTCTAGTAAACGTAGAGGCTATTTAACACGTTCCATTTTAGAGTAAATTCTGTGTTATCGGATGGTTCCACATTTTCGAATATGTAAGAAATAAATATAATAATTATCATTATTCAATTCTTACTTAAATTGGCATCCATGATACCAGTACGTAAAATACAAGTTTAGAAATAAAAATCATTACATAGATAATTTTTCTACGTAAATTATGCGGAACCCCATATCCGATAATATGAGCTTTCACCTATATAGTGCCAAAAGCTGCAAATGAGACGATTAAAATTCAGTGATTCACATTATAGATAATTAAACTTAAAGTGGTAATCGGACTCAATAAATCTGTATATAATAATTATTATTTAACTTTTATTTCAATTGGTATCATACCGTCAGCTATTATGTTACTAATTAAATAATAATTATTATATTTTCCTTTATCACGTTTTCGAAAATATAGACCCTATTAATAACTTGGAACATATAACGTATTGCTAAAATTATTTCACAGAGCACAAAATTCCTGTTTTATATGACACAATTATATAAGTCAAAATTTCAAACTAATTACTCAACTATTATGACCTTTATTTACTGAGTGAGAGTTAGTTTATGGTCAAATTTTAATTAAATCATTCATTACTTTGAACTTTCATCACAGAGCTTTCATCTGTATTCTAAGTCGTGGCCTTAAAACATTTTCTTTAATTTGAACTCATAGAGAACGAAATATTTAAGGAGTTACAATTATATAAAAATTTGACCAACTCATAATTATTTGAAATAAGAATAAGTTATGATTTTGGTTATAAAAGCGTTGCTTGCCTGTATTGTTCTATTCACTTTAGAGTTTCTTTAAGTATCTCCGGGTCCGTTAATATCAAAAAAAAAATTGTAGTAAAATGCATCCACGGTGGCAAAGTGGCAGAGCTGCTGGCACGAGGACGGATAGACCCACGAACGATACCTGGACACATCACTAAATTTCTTCCCATTTAATTTAAATGTATCATTATGTAACATTAATCAAATTAATATGCACCTAAACGTACAGTACGTTATATCAATGAAAGTAAGAGTTTTCAATTTTAATTTATATATTTATTGGATGCAAGTGGATATCGTTTCGAAGCATATAAGATATATAATTAGGCGTCTGTTCGATGTAGAATCCCTATGTATGTTAGATGTCGTAATTTATATTTCTATTCAACGCTGTTTTAGCGGTATCGCTTCGATGCCAAATATACTTAATATGATGCGGTTTAGCGGTGCAAACGGATATCGGATTGATGTCTACTTGATGTCACCATGTCTAATTTGTTACTGGTATTCGATTTCGGAAGAGAGGTTATACAGAGTCGTTTAGACATCGAATAGATACATTTATGTTTGCTGGGACAGGACGATGCATTTCTTCTCAAATTCAAAAACATTTTTAAATTGAAGAACAATGATAGAAATTCACTCTCTATGGACAAAATGGCTTCTTCTACATGATTTAATTTCTCCCATTTCTCAATTTAAAAATGACTATTTTGATAGAATACAGTGTTCAAGCATGTCAAAAGCAAGTAAAAATAATCAAATAATTGACATTTCTTCAATTTGGCGGATTAATCCACATAAAATTTTAATCCGTAGATTTATTTTTAAAAAGTTCATACCTCAAAGGGGGGGGCATCTGCCCCAAATGCCCCCCCCCCCCTTGTATACGCGCTTGCTCAGTATAATATATATAGAGCTTTGCTGGGTGCGATAATAAAGACTTTTATCAACAATTGATCAAGATTCAATAATGTATATTGATAAAGTTGATTAAACATATTTTTACATTAAAATACTAATAACAGGTGTCATAGAATATAACCGGTCACTAGAACGGAAAGAAAAGTTTGAAAATTCATATTGAAAACTTTAAAAGGAATTTAATTTTTTTTTAAATGTACTTAATTTGAGCGAATGATTTCAAGTACTGTTGCTTGCCATATAGTAAATTATAAATAATTGTTTACTAATGTTAGTGGTGATAAAGGAAGAAATATTTAATTTATAATGGAAATGATCAATAATTTGTATTATAGAAATATAGTGTATGATGGAAATGAATTGTACATAAAAACAATATGTAATTTATTATATCACCGATTGGAATAATTTATTTTATAAAATAACAATAAATGATGAATGAAGAAATTTGTATCTTAAAATGTAAATAATTAACGATTAATCGTATAAAAAAACTATGCATATTTTATCCCTATCTTTTAAGTTAAGAGGCTTGATAATAATCATTTGGGTGGCAATTGTCCGGTCATGCTGAATACAACTGTTTTCTGCGTTGATGACTATACTGTTTTCTGCTTTGAATGTCACTGGTTTCATTACTACTGGTCTGCTGCTACTGCTATCTTAACCACTACTGCTTCTGGGCTAGACACCTGCTGATGCTATTTTAATCTACTGCTGCCAGTAATAATGAAACCAGTGACATTCAAAGCAGAAACTAGTAGTCATCAATGCAGAACCAGTTGTATTCCACCAGTAGTACATTTATTCTATTTTAGTATATTCTACATATATTCATATCAAACAAAAAATTAAGAATCAGGAAATGAAATAATTTATTTTAATTTTGTGTTCAGTTTAATAACAGATTATTAATAATGTTGTGTAGGGGAGAACCGGGTGAGTTCGTACAGCGGGTGAATCCGTACAGGGCCATAATTCAATACCTGTTATGTTCCAACCCGTTGAAACTTGAGTGATCCTATACATTATAATAACAATTAATTTGAAACAAGTTGCAGCTGCTTGAATTTGTGGTATGTTCCTTCGGTGAAAGGTCATATATTTTAGCACTAAAATGTTATTTTCTCACTACTTGCGCTAATTACAATTTACTATCTAGAAACTATATATGGAATAATAGTATTCACTAGGATATTCTCTACGTATGTAAACGTTAACATTTAGTTAAAACTCATTAATATCTGATGCATTCCATTTTGAAAATTAAATAGTAGTGTGGGGTGTCATCGTACAAATATGATTGGGCACATCCTCCTCTGTACGGTTTCACCCCATTATGTAAGAATTCACCTCTATATTTATTTTTCATATATGCTTCGAGTATATACACGTAAAAGAATGAAACAGTATTCTTTGTGTGATGTGGAACAGGCATATAACGTCTGAGAAAATGGAACAGCAGTACGTAAAGCTGCTACATTGTATAAAGTGATGCTAAGATGCCACAAAGAGATCAAGAAATGGTTCCGAATTTGATAAGCATAAATTAGAAAAGAAAGCTTTTACCAGCGAAATAGTAAAGGAAGGCGTTTTTCCAGAATATGCTGTGAATAGCTCAAATCATTGTCAGCGCAACCAAGTAGAAAATGCACCATCCACCGAGTTTGCTACTGCTTCATCATCCACCGAGCCTGCTCCTGCTTCACCATCCACCGAGTTTGCTACTGCTTCATCATCCACCGAGCCTGCTCCTGCTTCACCATCCACCGAGCCTGCTACTGCTTCATCATCCACCGAGCCTGCTCCTGCTTCACCATCCACCGAGCCTGCTACTGCTTCATCATCCACCGAGCCTGCTCCTGCTTCACCATCCACCGAGCCTGCTACTGCTTCATCATCCACCGAGCCTGCTACTGCTTCACCATCCACCGAGCCTTCTCCTGCTTCACCATCCACCGAGCCTGCTCCTACTTCACCATCCACCGAGCCTGCTCCTGCTTCACCATCTACCGAGCCTGCTCCTGCTTCACCATCCACCGATCCATCTCCTACTTCACCATTAATCGAGCCTGATCTTAGTTCACCATCTACCGAGTCTGCTCCTACTTCACCCGCCACCAAGCCTGCTCCTACTTTACCATCCACTGAGCATTCTCTTACTTCTACAGGGACCGAGGTTTCTCCTATTTCACCATCCACCGAGCCACAACCAGGCCCCTCTAGATTGAATGTTTCATTTTTAGGAACATTTTTTTAAAGCAATCGGCCATTCCCAAAGGCTCCTTCTAGAAAGAGCAATAGCAGAGGCAGATAACCAAGAAGTTCAATGATTACAACTGATACCATAGAAAGAGAGTTACTGAAAGAGAAACAAATTTCAACAAAGAAAAAACCAAATTAACCCATGACAAAACGTAGGCTTACGATGGAAATTGACGGTCTATAATTTAGTTCGGAAGACATCGGTGAAGAAGCCTTTTGTGATTTTTTGTTATCTCAAAAGGGATTTAGTCAATTGTAAGGATACAGCATTCAAAGCTTCCATAATATTTTCCATACAATATAAGAAATTCTGGAGCAAGTGAAGACAACGGACCACAGTCCGTTAACTTTTCCAGGTTAAAATAATAATATTTGACCGATAATTGGAATAAGAATATAATTTTGGAATTATAGATACCACATTAAAGGATTTAATAAGAAATTTTGTCCATCATTTTACTACTTTTATTATAGCTACTCGTTCTTCACAACTTCAAAATGGATCACGTTTTTTATCAATATTTTCAATTAATAAAATATGCAAAATTAATGTAAAATCATTAATTAATATTATCATTTATAAGGTTGAATATTATAAAAATACTAAAGCAAATATTTTTTAGAACTAAAGAAGGTTTTCTGGTCCGTTAACTTTACTAGCTTAATTTCTGGTCCAGCTTCATTTCTGGTCCGTTATCTTTACTTGCTCCGAAATTCTTACTGAATTTTTTTTTCTCTTTTTATAAGTACTGTACGGAGCGATACTCTGCTTGTACGAACTCACCCGCACTTCCGGTACCTTATAATTCGTACATTTATTTAAATAAATTATATAAATATTATAAGATTTTCATTAAAATCTTCCTTTAATAATAATCTGTGATTGTTTACCTTCAGTAAAGTTTCTTTGAAATGTTGTTAAAGAAAACATACAAAGTTTAACACCCCAACTAAACTAAATAATGTATCGTTAAAACAACCGCTGATCGTTACAACGGTGCACCGACAATTGGGCCCAATGACAATTGGACCCACGACAATTTGGCCCACGACAATTGGGCCTCACGACTATTGGGCCCCAGACAATTGGGCCACAAAACAATTATGCCCAGAAAAAATTGGACAGAAGACACAATAAAGAAGTTTTATATTGTTATTACTAAGGAAGTGACAATATTATCTTTGAAATATGATTTATTTTTTCTAAATATATGTTTAATTTTTGTAATTCGATTGATATACTTGATAAGGTTTATATTAGCAAGTCCCTTAAATCACAGTTGGATGCTAAACTCATATTTCAATGTTATGAAAATCTTTTTAAGATATTTAAATAAGTCGTATTATTTGGAATCATGTTATATGGATCCAATGTGTAGTGCACATCGTCTGAAAAAGACAAATATTTAGTAAAAAATATAGGTAAATTGAAAAGGTTATACGATACATTGAACAGTTGTTGGGGTAAAATGAGATTATGAGAATAAATCCTGTAATAATAATTCATAAAACTCTTTTAATTAATGCAGAATTTTCTTAGAGTAAATTCACTTCACTTGTGATTCTCTCATTCAAGTCGTCTAAGTTCACAGGCGGAGTTGAGTACTCGTACTCTTCAATGTCCAAATAAGAAAAATCACCTGGTGTCATGTCCAGTGATCTTGGTGGCTACTAATTTGCATAGTTTATTGCAATAATGCGATTGTTGAACACATTGTTAGAAATTGTCGCAAAGCGATCGTCATGGCAATAATGAGAATATGGATTGAATTAGCTAATTCGGGAAGAAATGGAGGGATTAGTTAGGAAGAAATATAGATTAAATATATATTTAATAATGGGTTGCTAATGATATGATATAAATATAAAGTATTAAAGTGTTTTTCTGTAATTAAAAACAATCTTCGTAACTTTATGTTTGTGCGCAAGCATACTTTTGACACCGTTTACTATAATCACTGTAGCATCAATATTGATGTATGAATAGTTTCGATCTTTTCACCATTTATGTAAAAAAAGTAGACGAACACAATGGTGTTTATTATAAAATTCATAACGTTAGTAGTTTCTGAGATATATCAAATCAAAGTTGGATTCCGCTTTTTTTGACCCACCCTGTATAGAGTTCACTATATAGAGAGGTACTGTAACTAGGAAATTTGTTGCTTACACGACCTATCTCAGAACAGAAAATTATTGTAGTTTAAAAGAATAATAGTATCAGAGGTAATTTAAACTCAGCGTTGAAGGTATTTTCAGGTTTCAAGCTTTCGAATAGAAAAATTTCTATTCATCATCAGGAGAAAGGGTGGAAAAACCTGGACCTGACAATGAATTTTATGACCAATTCATTGATTTTTATGACCACCAATCAGATCCAGGTTTTTCCACCCTTTTCCACCCGTTGAAACCTGAAAATACCTTCAACACTGAGTTTAAATTACCTCTGATAATATGGATTTCCCGTTGAGTGTGAATCTTTTCAATCAAGAATAATAGTATTTATTCATGAAAAGAATATGATCTATTAAAAAATATTTATTTTTCATAACGAGAATATTTTTTTCATGTAAGGAATATTATTTATCTTTAATATGCTCAAGACTATATTTTTTATACAAAACGCATATTATCACAACCACAGTTAATACAGTAAACTCTGAAAAAAATGTGCAAATAATATAATTGTATTGGGGCCCAATTGTCGTGGGCCCAATTATCGTCAGCCCAATTGTCCTGGGCTCAATTGTCGGTGCCAAACTGTTGGTACACGGTTACAGCGAATGATTTTCCGGAACATGTAGGGGAGGATGGTCATCTATGGGACAAAAAACACAGAGAGATTGATATTTCATTTACTATGGGCTAAGTATGAAACTAACTCGAATGCTATCACATATTCTGTTGACTAGAAAAAAATTAAAAAAAAAAAAAAAATTGTCCCATTGTATAACAGCACTGGTGAACAATGGGACATACCCTGGTGAACGATGGGACAGTTTATCAAACTTATTGTTGAGGTTATAGTCAAATTTCAAGTTCGAATTATCTCTTTATGTTGTCCCACACTTAGTTGGTTCATATAATATCAGTTTAATGTCCTCGAGCTTCACCGATGCCATGTCAGGAACATTTGGAAAATTAAGCTCATTGCACTTGAATCTTCGCCTAACATCAATATTACGTATATATCTTTTTCATGCTTTTGGCCAACAGAATACGTTTTAGAAGTCTCATCAAATACTACAAGTGCATAAATCTTCATATCCAACGTTTTCGATAGAGATTTAAGTTCTTCAGACGAATGGATCAGTTAGATTCAGAGTTCTATACCAGACCAAGATTTTTTTAAATTTATTTATTTAATCTTACAAAATACATACAAAGTAAAACTAAAGAATACACAATTCAAATAGAATACAAAATAAATGCAGCTAAGGTTCCGAGAAAGTTAAAACTTGTGTAAACCTAATTAAAAAATTTATAAACAATAAAAAACTAAGAACTATATTTACTAAAACAATATTCTTTAAAAAGCTTCTTAAATTTAAAATCTGACATTGATTCTGTTAAAATAGTAGGAAGTTTATTGTACTATTCTATGGATCTAAAAATAGTAAAATTTCGCTCCAATTCTGTTCGAGTGGGAGGAAGATAAAACCTATTTGTTCTAGTATTATGCTCGTGAGAAGGAATGCAATTCGTAAAATATTTATTTAAAAGATGAGGCTCGTCATATAATGCTCTACGTAAAAATTTCATTAAAAAATAGTCTGCGACATCGTCAAATTTTAAAAATTTCAGATCTATATACATTTCATTTAAAACCATAGTAGTGATGTTATTTTCACCCCTTCTCACGTTTAAAATTGTTCTTAAAATATTATTGATTAAAACTCTCAGTGGCTGCAAATGAATATTAAAAGATTTTCTAAAAACGATTATTGATTGAGTAAAAACATTATATGCTAGTGAATAGTAAATTAAAATTAGACTTTTTTTATTAAAATAACTCCTAGTGGCGTACAGAACACCCTGCACTTTACTAAGTTTGGTGCAAAGGTATTCTGTATGAGGTTTAAAATTAAGTTTGTGATCTATAAAAATGCCTAAGTACTTAAAATTATTCACATATTCTACTATTTCATTACTAAAAAGTATTAAAGGTAAAATATCTTTTCTAGAATTAAAAAAACATAAGCTTGGTTTTAGAAATATTCGGTGTAAGTTTATTGAGTTGCAACCACTGAGATAATTGATGAATAAAGGAGTGTAATTTATTAAAAACATTAATAAAATCATTGTCACGAAAGTAAAAAACTGCATCATCGGCAAATAAGGTGGAGCTAAAATTACTTAAAATAGACATATTACAGAGATCATTGATAAAAATATTGAAAAGAAATGGACTTAAAATTGATCCTCGGCAAATAAGGTGGAGCTAAAATTACTTAAAATAGACATATTACAGAGATCATTGATAAAAATATTGAAAAGAAATGGACTTAAAATTGATCCTTGGAAGAGGCCGGTGGTGATAGGTTTAAAATCTGATCTAAAATTATCTATCTGTACATACTGTTGCCTATTGCTTAAATAACTGCTAATAAGTTGATTAAAATTACCTTCGATACCGTAGTGATCTAGTTTTTTTAATAAAAGATCTTTGTCTACAGTATCGAAGGCTTTCTTCAAATCTAAAAAATATAATGAAATACAATCCTTTTTATTAAAAGCAGACACAACATAATTCCAAAATTCCAAAATTGCAAAAGTTGTACAAGTTCCAGATCTAAAACCAAATTGGTGCGGGGTTAAAATGTTATTAAAATCTATAAAGTTTTTCAGCCTATTATGGAGGAGTTTCTCAAAAATCTTATTAAAAATGGAGAGAGTAGAAATGGGTCAAAAATTTGCTAGATTATCCTGTGCTCCTGATTTAAAAATAGGTACAACTCTTGCAATTTTAAAAACTTCGGGGTACTCACTACTATAAAACGAGACATTACAATTTTTACATATGACTGGACATAATTTATTTAAAATAGCACACAATAAAAAAAGTTTAATATCATCTCTATGGCAGTTTTTGTTTTTAAAAGATAAGATGACATCTCTGACCTCAGACTCTGTAAAATCATTAAAAATAAGTTTGTTAGGATTAGGTGGGGTAAAAATATTAAAAAATTTACCCCACCTAATCCTACGTGAACAATAGTTAACAGGCCATCTACGGCGGATACTTTATGAAGTGATTTCGAAGTCCTTATCTTTAGTGGCACCAGCAAAAAGCTCTTCTTTCTCTGGAGTATCAGTTGCAATCATGCTGCGTCTTTTTTTTATTAGTGAAATTTGTTTTCTATGCAGTGCTTTGTGATGACCTCAAATTGCTAAAGCCCTTGAACATGGTCGAAAGTACAGCTCCAGCTGAAAGATCTGTTTCTACAAGAAGCCCTGAAGCTACAGTTCACGTTATTGTATCAAAACTAGATATTTATTGATTCATATGGAATAACTAGACAGCTTGGTTGACAATAGGACACTGTCCCATTGTTAACCAAATTTTCTGTCCCAATGATCACCATGACGCCATTTTGAAAACATATGGGTATAGCGGCTCAACTACAAAACTATAAAGGCAATCCTTTCATATGATCATATTTTACATATTACTTAATATTATAGAAAAATGCCGTAAGCTTATATGTTAAATAATAAGATTTATAACAATTGAAACAAAGTTCGAAATATTTAGTTTTCCCATCTCTAAAACACGTTTTCGCTTTTACACAGAACTGACTGCACCCCAACCGCTGAATGCAATGCGAGTGAATGCACTGAAGTATGCCTAATATACTACTAAGATTTCGTTAAAAATTACCATCAAATAAAAAAGTTATTCAGCATATCCCATTGTACCCAATGTCCCATTGATGACCATTCCCCCTACATTGTACCTACTGGGCGTTATACCTACTGGCCTTTACCTGTATAGCTAATCAATAATGATTTAAACTATTAAATCAATATTGCTAATGATAAACCAAATTAAATTGAAGTTAAAGAATACAATGCTTAATAAATTAATATAAACGATATTGACTATTAGAATTTGAACTAATTACCATGTTTTATTATATGATAAAAATGTATAATTATGATCTATTTATTTGACTGTCAATTAGAAAAATATCAAGATTATAATGAATAAATATAAAAGTACATATATTTCTCTTTCTTTAGCATTACTTCCATGTGATGGTGTGGCAATACAACAGTGTGTACAGTCAGCACTAAAGTCACTGCTACTGTCTGCTATAAAACATTTCTACTTTAAATCGCAAAGTCTTTTGTTGTGAAAAATAACAGCAGGCGATGATTACTGCCAAACGAAAGCAGTTTTTAAACTCACAAATTCTCCCACCCCCAAAGATATGTTCTCTCCATTGATAATCAATGGCAGTAGGTCTTGCTGTGACATCATTTGTAGACTGACGCTAGTGTGACGACATTGTGTCTGAGGAGTGAAGCTACAGTGGTACACCATTGCTAAAAGGTAGGGACACACCATTGCTAGAAGGTAGGAATACACCATTGCTAAAAGGTAGGGACACACCATTGCTAAAAGGTAGGGACACACCATTGCTAAAAGGAAGGGACACACCATTGCTAAAAGGAAGGGACACACCAATGCTAAAAGGTAGGGACACACCATTGCTAGAAGGTAGGAATACATCAATGCTAAAAGGTAGGGACACACCATTGCTTAAAGGTAGGGATACACCATTGCTAAAAGGTAGGGACACACCATTGCTAAAAGGTAGGGACACACCATTGCTAAAAGGTAGGGACACACCATTGCTAAAAGGTAGGGACACACCATTGCTAAAAGGTAGGGATACACCATTGCTAAAAGGTAGGGAGACACCATTGCTAAAAGGTAGGGACACACCATTGCTAAAAGGTAGGGACACACCATTGCTAAAAGGTAGGGACACACCATTGCTAAAAGGAAGGGACACACCATTGCTAAAAGGAAGGGACACACCAATGCTAAAAGGTAGGGACACACCATTGCTAGAAGGTAGGAATACATCAATGCTAAAAGGTAGGGACACACCATTGCTTAAAGGTAGGGATACACCATTGCTAAAAGGTAGGGACACACCATTGCTAAAAGGTAGGGACACACCATTGCTAAAAGGTAGGGACACACCATTGCTAAAAGGTAGGGACACACCATTGCTAAAAGGTAGGGATACACCATTGCTAAAAGGTAGGGAGACACCATTGCTAAAAGGTAGGGACACACCATTGCTAAAAGGTAGGGACACACCATTGCTAAAAGGTAGGGACACACCATTGCTAAAAGGAGGGGACACACCATTGCTAAAAGGAAGGGATACACCATTGCTAAAAGGAAGGTATACACTATATATTCAAGAATGTTTAACTAATTCCATACAATTAATATATAATCAAATAAGTAGCTAACTGTTATAAGAATGGTCAATTAAGGCACACATATTCTCAAAAATAGGATTTGACGACATACCTATATAGAGACAATATTAGCAAACTATTATGATTATGAAAACATCAGTGATGATGACCCATTATTCAGAATTGATTAATTAAAAATAAATCTTTGAAGGAATCATTTAAATTTATTAAAGTGTTTTTATTTTTATGTGCTCACAATTTGGGTCCTATTGCCTTTACAGTTTGCGATATAGTTATGTGGGTCCTATGAAGTCTATAAGCATATTGCCTCTATAGCTTGCGATATAAGTTATGTGGGTCCTATGAAGTCTATAGGCATATTGCCTCTATAGTTTGCGATATAGTTATGTGGGTCCTATGAAGTCTATAGGCATATTGCCTCTATAGTTTGCGATATAGTTATGTGGGTCCTATGAATTCTATACGCATATTGCCTCTATAGATTGCGATATAGTTATGTGGGTCCTATGAAGTCTATAGGCATATTGCCTCTATAGCTTGCGATATAGTTATGTGGGTCCTATGAAGTCTATACGCATAGTGCCTCTATAGTTTGCGATATAGTTATGTGTTGTAGAGAAGTGTAGTACGTCAAGTCGTATGGTTCAGTCTCATTCTTTACGAAATATTTATTTCGACTTTTTTTCTTTCCAAGTTTAGGACTGCTCGACATCAACATCTTTTCATCAGCGAATATTAGATCAATATCTTTTTAGTTAACTGTGATATCTTATATAACCAAAGCTCTACAAATTTATACTATTTCTACAGTATTTATTTATACTATTTATACTATTTCATCAGCTTAATTAATAGTTACTATAAATCTATTCTTTATTCAAATTGACTCTAAAGTTACTTTTGAATTGCCCTATTTTGTAGTAGCTATTTTTATTTTTGCGAACTTACCTCACTATCTTTATTATAGCAAATATATGAGTGTAGACACAACCTAATACTTTGCACAACTTGTAACAATACCTAATTGCACTTATACTTGTAATGTGATATTAAATATGAATATTTTCCCAGACTAATTAGGTCCGTGACCGGTGTATTATGCCTGAGTGAGATCCGTGCACATTTGAGATATTTGCCCAAGATAGGCGGAGAGTTGATTGTGGGCGTGGTGTTATTGCTGCAGTTAGTGTAGTATCAAGTGTGCTAAAACAGCATGAATTTTTTTGTTTTAATTATAATGAATATATTTTTTAATCAAATCATTTTATTAAATTAGAATAGTCTTCACTCTATATAGTTTTCTGTATTTTTTTCAGCACAGAGTCATTATTTGCTGCCAAACAGCAAATAATGAATATAATTCATTATATAAATTAGAGATTTATCTTAAATATAATATTGTAATTATTACTCCTTGTAGTATTTACACTACATATAATAACTGGCAGGTGACAAAAATAGTATTTTGTCTAGTACGAGGTTTTTTCCAGTACAGTTTCAAAAATATCTTGGCCAAATACGAGGTTTGTCTACTAGGACTCTAGGAGGGTTTAATGTATACTTAATAATATAGCGATGTTAAAAACTATCAAGAATTTTAAAATTACTAACATAGGTACCTAGATCATTCTAAAAATAATAAAAAAAAGTCTCATCAATCAGATACATACTCTTAATATCATGTATCATGATAGATAAATTTACTATTGGAAAGTTATAAATAACTCTTAATTTCGAAAGACTGTTACCATCCACTTTTCGAGTACTGTAGGTGTCCGATATTTGCCACTCATAACTAAAAATTTCTGTAGAAATAGTATAAATTTGTAGAGCTTTGGTATCATATCACAGTTAACTGAAAAAAAATTGATCTAATATTCGCTATGTAATTAATTATATAAGAAATATTCACATTTAACCGTCATTGTCCGACATTTCAATTAGATTGAATAGAAGAACAAGAAATGGATGCATAATGCATCACGTACTATCGTAAATTTAGTGGTAATTAGGTACAATTTTCGGTATTTTCTGTTTTTTTTTGTGGATAATGGTATTTACGTAACTGTATATGTAGCCATTGATGATACATTTATCAGCTTTGTGATCCTTTGTTATTGATTTGAATTTGTAGAGAAAGGAATTATTTCTTTTTCTTTGCTTAAAATTCAGAGGGTAGAAGTAAAATCACAAATAATAACAGCAATACAAATAATAATGGAAATATAGAACCAAATTATAAATGGTTTGCAATTTATAATCAGGAACCTTAGTTTTAATTAATAGAAAAATAAGAAAATAGAGTGAAGGGAATCTTTAAACAATGGATTAGAATTAAATAAGGCAAGTATTATTTTGCAGTTAGGTTAATTAACGCCACGCCCATAATCAACTCTCCGCTTCTCATATGCTAATATCTCAAACGTACACGGATCTCACTCAGGCATAATACAGTGTGTTTCAACATTTTTGAGTCTTTTCAGTGAATTTTATTCATAGTTATACTGACGAAAAAATGAAATAATACACCAAAATGTTCATGAAGAGTGGATTTTTAATGATTAATAACAAGTTAAGATCATTTTAATGATTTTAAAACTTCCTATAATAAAGTACCTAACACTTCCTATGATTAAATACCTAACACTTCCTATAATTAAATGTCTAACACTTCCTATAATTAAATACCTAAAACTTCCTATAATTAAATACCTAAAACTTCCTATAATTAAATACCTAAAACTTCCTATAGTTAAATACCTAACACTTCCTATAATTAAATACCTAACACTTCCTATAATAAAGTACCTAACAATTCCTATGATTAAATACCTAACACTTCCTATAATTAAATACCTAACACTTCCTATAATTAAATATCTAACACTTCCTATGATTAAATACCTAACACTTCCTATAATTAAATACCTAAAAATTCCTATAATTAAATACCTAACACTTTCTATAATTAAATACCTAAAACTTCCTATAATTAAATACCTAACACTTCTTATAATTAAATACCTAAAACTTCCTATAATTAAATACCTAACACTTCTTATAATTAAAAACTAACACTTCCTATAATTAAATACCTAACACTTCCTATAATTAAATATCTAACATTTCCTATAATTAGATACCTATAGTTAAATAACTAAAACTTCTTATAGTTAAATACGTAACACTTCCTATAATTAAATACCTAACATTTCCTATAATTAGATACCTTTAGTTAAATACCTAAAACTTCTTATAGTTAAATACGTAACACTTCCTATAATTAAATACCTAACATTTCCTATGATTAAATACCTAGCACTTTTTATAATAAAATATCTAACACTTCCTATAATTAAATACCTAGCACTTCCTATAATTAGATACCTAACACTTCCTATAATTAAATACCTATCACTTCCTATAATTAAATACCTAACACTTCCTATAATTAAATACCTAGCACTTCCTATAATTAGATACCTAACACTTCCTATAATTAAATACCTAACACTTCCTATAATTAAATACCTAAAACTCCCTATAATTAAATACCTAACATTTCCTATGATTAAATACCTAACACTTCCTATAATTAAATACCTAACACTTCCTATAATAAAGTACCTAACACTTCCTATAATTAGATACCTAACACTTCCTATAATTGAATACCTATCACTTCCTATAATTAAATACCTAACACTTCCTATAATTAAATACTTAACACTTCCTATAATTAGATACCTAACAGTTCCTAGAATTAAATACCTAACACTTCCTATAATTAAATACCTAAAACTTCCTATAATTAAATACCTAACATTTCCTATGATTAAATACCTAACACTTCCTATAATTGAATACCTAACACTTCCTATAATTAAATACCTAACAATTCCTATAATTAAATACCTAAAACTTACTATAATTAAATACCTAAAACTTCCTATAATTAAATACCTAACACTTCCTATGATTAAATACCTAACACTTCCTATAATTAAATACCTAAAACTTCCTATAATTAAATACCTAATATTTCCTATGATTAAATACCTAACACTTCCTATAATTAAATACCTAAAACTTCCTATTTTTAAATACCTAACATTTCCTATGATTAAATACCTAAAACTTCCTATAATTAAAAACCTAAAACTTCCTATAATTAAATATTTAAAACTTCCTATAATTAAATACCTAACACTTCCTATAATTAAATACCTAAAACTTCCTATAATTAAATACCTAACATTTCCTATGATTAAATACCTAACACTTCCTATAATTAAATACCTAAAACTTCCTATAATTCAATACCTAAAACTTCCTATAATTAAATACCTAAAACTTCCTATAATTAAATACCTAACATTTCCTGTGATTAAATACCTAACACTTCCTATAATTAAATACCTAAAACTTCCTATAATTAAATACCTAATATTTCCTATGATTAAATACCTAACATTTCCTGTGATTAAATACCTAACACTTCCTATAATTAAATACCTAAAACTTCCTATAATTAAATACCTAATATTTCCTATGATTAAATACCTAACACTTCCTATAATTAAATACCTAAAACTTCCTATAATTAAATACCTAATATTTCCTATAATTAAATATCTAACATTTCCTGTGATTAAATACCTAACACTTCCTATAATTAAATACCTAAAACTTCCTATAATTAAATACCTAACATTTCCTGTGATTAGATACCTAACACTTCCTATAATTAAATACCTAAAACTTCCTATAATTAAATACCTAATATTTCCTATGATTAAATACCTAACACTTCCTATAATTAAATACCTCAAACTTCCTATAATTAAATACCTAACATTTCCTATGATTAAATACCTAACACTTCCTATAATTGAATACCTAAAACTTCCTATAATTAAATACCTAACATTTCCTGTGATTAAATACCTAACACTTCCTATAATTAAATACCTAAAACTTCCTATAATTAAATACCTAACATTTCCTGTGATTAAATACCTAACACTTCCTATAATTAAATACCTAAAACTTCCTATAATTAAATACCTAATATTTCCTATGATTAAATACCTAACACTTCCTATAATTAAATACCTAAAACTTCCTATAATTAAATACCTAACATTTCCTATGATTAAATACCTAACACTTCCTATAACTTTGTGTGCAGAAGTGAGCCTCCAATCGATTGGCGTGAATAATTCAGTGCTGGGATACTGTCCGTATCGATGACTCTGTAGTTTGTAGCGAGTGGATGCACTTTCGGATACTTTCCTTAAAGATCACTCTGCATAGAGTAGATAAACTATAAATATAAATTGTAGACATTTTTCGACAGTACTGTACATAACTACATATGTTTTAAATGGTAACCGGTGGATACCAAGTGAGGAATTTGCCGAAAGAAAACAAAATGTAAAATTACACAGAAGTTAAAGAAATTAAACGAAACAACAAAATCTTAATCCTTAGTAACACTAAATGATCCTTTATACTGTCTCTTCGTTAATCATTGTAACTGTTTATATTTGTTCCACTAAATGATCCTTTATACTGTCTCTTCGTTAATCATTGTAACTGTTTATATTTGTTCCACTAAATGATCATTTGTCTTTGTTCTTATTTAAAGACACTCAAGCTTTTTATTCAGTATTAGTCAGTCAGTTTTGTGAACAAGTTACATTTCTTTCGTTTGAGCCTTTGGCTTGTTTTTAAATTGTTTGTTACTAACGTGTTTATTATTTTTTGAATCCTCTGTTTATTGTTTTGCTTTACTTTCACCTATCCTTACTTTAACACCTAACCCTAGCTTACTATCTATCCTGACTACTTTTCCTACCTTATTATACCTTCGCAGAGTGCGGGAGGTCATATTTTAGGCGGCATTTATTTATTTGTTTATTTATTTATAGGGATAAGTATTTATTGATGAAAAAATTAACAGATAATCACCAAGACGTTCTATGATTTCCTCTAAAAAGAGGAATTTTCATCTTGTTATTCGCATAACTCAAACACTATTCAACTAAATTGCTTGAAATTTGGTATGACGATTGGTCAATGTTCAGGAAGTATCTGGTAGGATTTTGGGAGTGATCCGGTCAAAGGACAAGGTCTCGGACATTTATAACTCAAAAAGTAATAAACCAACTTGCCTGGAATTTGGTGGGACAATTGGTCAATAAGCATCTGGTAAAATTTTGGGAGCAATCCGGTCAAAGGTCAAGGTCATTCATAACCCAATAATTCAAAAAGTATTCAACCAAATTGCCTGGAATTTGTGTGGGACGATTTGTCTATATCCAGGAATCAGTTTATCAGATTTTTGGAAAGATCTGGTCAAAGGTCAAGGTCATTTATAACTCAAAAAGTGTTCAACCAAATTTGTTGAGACGATATATCATTTTCCAGGAACCATTTGATTAGATTTTGGGAGCGAACGGGTAATAGGACAAGATCAATGTCATTTATAGGCGGTGGCGAAGGTATGCGCTCTACGAATGTAGGTCATCTATTAACCAATCCTTTCCTATTGCCAATCCTTATACCTTTACACTTTTGTTTTCAAATAAATTATTTATAATTATATATCATAGTGCTAGGTATTTATAATTGTTGATTGTCAAATTAACAATTGGGATTTGGTATTGGTTTAATCTCATTTTTTATAGTATATAGATTATCACTTATAAATATGCTCTCTTGGTGACTGTTGAAGAGGTGATAGTAAATGAAGCCTACGAGCCTATCTAATATAAAATCTAAGACCTGGTAGTTGAAGAGCATAACCCTAGCGCTATCCTCTAAAACTGCAAGTATCGTTAAAAAAATTGATAAACGTGGTAAAAATGAAAAAAAAGACAACACGTAATCCAAATTACAATAGTTAGGGGTCCAAGGAACACCACCCTCTTCTCTTACATTTACGACAGACAGCTTCAGGATAGAGCAGCTGGGGTGTTCCAGATGGAAGAGGAGAATGAAGAGGTGATAGTAAATGAAGCCTACGAAGGGCAAAAACAAAAGTCATATTAAATATTGAGGAAGTACATTGTTGGTTAAAAACTGTATGGAAAGACAATGGAAGTAATAGATAAGTACAAAGGATGAAGATACATTAAGTATAAAATAATGTACAATACTAGAATTGAAAATAATCTGCAACTTTAGCTTTGTTGTATATACGTATTTATATTTGCTTTGTGTTTAGTAGCTGATCTATTCGATCAATTTTCCTCTCGATCAATCGTTGTGCGATCAATTTTCTTTTCGATCAATTTTCCATTCGACCAATTTTCCATTCAACCAATTTTCCAATTGACCAATTTTCCATTCGACCAATTTTCTATTCGACCAATTTTCCATTCGGTCAATTGCTTTCGATAAATTGTTTTCGGTCAATTGCTTTCGATCAATCTTCCTAGACCCTTCGGAGAATCCGGTTCGGCATATTAGTTTTCGATAAATTTGGTTTACGCAAATTCGTTTTCTTAAAATCAGCCTAGACCCCTTGTGGTACGTGTCTGTGTTGGTGGACCTCAGAGCATGGTATATTGTAGTATGTCCAACTGCTACAACATACATACTGGATTCCACAAGTACTGCGGGTCCATTTGTACATAGGTCAGGATTAGTTGTAATGTCACTGGAGAGTAAAAGTAGGATAGTGAAGGGAGACAGTATATGGGAGAAAAATGGTCTGGAGCAATTTGTGCGCTGGGTGGGCAGAGCTCGGGGCGACACTCTGATCGTGTCTCCAAAAAACAGGAGACTGGTTGATGAGTCTTCCGTGAGTTACAGCTACCACGTGTGGGCTCTATTATGGACGGCAGTATATATTATACACATCTGTTGATTCTGAAGGGAGCACAGGTTTAAAAAAAATATAGGAATAAAAATCCAAAATTACTCTTGTATTTTTTTTTTTTTTACATTTAATAGCTATTAGTAAAGCAAAAATATACATGAAAGAAGAAGCGTAGTAGAAGCGAGGAGTGTAAACATGAGTTTCATTCATGAATAATTTCGTCGGCAATTAGATTTCACATCAAACCGTGACGCCCAATTATTGGCATCATCGATTTAAGAATCTGCAAAATCAGACCAGTTGTAACCTGCAACGATGCAGAAAAATGGAAGTGAGAAGAATCAAAAATCATATCAAAGAAAACCTGTACAAAGAAAGGGAGGCTTACCTTGTACTTCATACGAAATAAAATGAGAAGGAGAGCGATTTACATAATCCACTCTGCCATTAATCAACAAAATGGCAAATGACGTAAACTTATTTTTCCTATCAGGGATGTGGTTGTAGCTATTTAATTAGCACGAGTATATCTATGACAATAGTTCAATCCTGTAAAAACGTCAATAACTTAAAACTGTTGCCAACAAAAAAAAGTGGTAAGGTATCTAGAGATGATCGCAGCATTACATTCGTGATCTCAGTCAATTTCAACAAAAATTAACCGCAATATTCACAATACTGACAATCTAGGCCTTTCTAGGAAGTTCGTTCATGCGTTATCATATGAGCAACACTTTAAAATTATATTTCGGATAATTTCAAAGACACAATGTCATTAGTTAATTAAATCTATTCTGTGGTTCAAATTGCGCTTAACAATAAATATCCATTTTACTGAGTTGTCGTGATGAGTTCATGTATTTTAAATACTGGATTGAACTACTGTACTTATTTTTCATACTGTAGATTAACTCTGACGCAATAGATTGACATTAAACTGTTATTGATATATTGGAAATATTGTCATTGCTCTCACACTGGAAGTATTTAAGGACAGAGCGAGTGAATGTCAGATCTTTAAATAGATCAAGGGAATGAGATGACGTATTGTCACCTTTGATTTGGTGCAGTGAACAGCTCGTGACATTTACTCTCGACAAGCTGTGAGAAAGAAAATTTTAGCATTGAAATAAAGAACGGTTCTTCATTTCCAAGTGATTTTGCTGCTAGCGACAATATTATGAAAGTAGTGTCATATTTTTCCGGGTTTCGTTTAATAGTGAAGTTAGAACACAAAACTATTGACTATTTCAATAAGAGAAGATTAATAAAAAAAGTCAATCAATCAGTTCATATTAAACATTCACGACGATGAAAATTCTGCACATTCAGATTGTTAGTTAGAAAGTAGTGTTTGATGAAGATATCTTTCTACTTGAAGCATAGAGTTAGAAATCATTACTTTCAAACCTGGAGAAGAAAAAAACCTTCTTCAACTCTTAGTAAATATCTATTCCTTACTTGCACTATAATCTTCAAATTAAACTCTATTCGTTCATATATCGGTGTTGAGAAAATCAGTATTACGAAAAGCATTTTGAAAAGAATGAGTTTTTCTGAAGGGCACAACAAATCTTTGTATATTGTTACGTTACAGTGGATAACAATCACAATAGTGGCTACGCTTTGCAGTCACCAACTACCTCAAGTAGAATAAATAGATTTTTAAGCAATCTATCCCAGAAAAATGTGTCGGTACCGTTGATACCTTCTATCAAAAAACCTTTAACCATTCCTTCTTTAAATACTGTAAGCGCTACTGAAGGCTCTGACTTGACTTCAGTCAGACCTTTAACGTACAGTGATAGGAGGAATTCTGTTCCTCAATTACGAGACTGTGACCAATTTGAAAATACTGAAAATGAAGAAGTTCTGGAGCTGGTAGGCAGAGAACATTTACCACCTGCTTTAATTTTCTCGGATCAGAATATTCGGGCGAGGACAAATTTACGACCTATAAGACAATACCGAAAATTGGTCACATTTACTGAAGAGATAGATAATGGGAGTGAAAAGGTAAACCCTTATTTCTATTTGAAAACTTAGAGAAATACAATCATTCATCAGAATTGTATGATTCTTTTTAATTATGTAAAAAAGTAGATAGGCTTTTTTGAACATACAATGTGACACAAAAGTTCTGAGACCAATAAAATATATCAGATAAAACATATAAATAGGTAAAACAACATAAAAAGTGCTTAAGATATACTTTAGAAAACAATGAGAAGACATGTAAAGAAGTTTATTCAATAAACCCTTCTCTTATTCAAATGATGGCCTCCAATCTGTTGGAGTTGCTTCAACCGCTGCAAGCAACTCATCCATTGG
This sequence comes from Caprella mutica, assembly GCA_947561585.1. Classification (NCBI taxonomy): domain Eukaryota; kingdom Metazoa; phylum Arthropoda; class Malacostraca; order Amphipoda; family Caprellidae; genus Caprella; species Caprella mutica. The sequence continues at coordinate 132,684 of CANNZV010001206.1, read as the reverse complement.
CAGTTTTGCCCATTTCACTTTAGTTTCGCAAACAGTTCAGTTTTCATTATACAGTTGCATGAGAAATCTGCACACATCCTTCTCCAATACTTACCACACGCAGAATTCCATCGTATTAAATCAGAGGCGAACTTTCCTTCGGTGAAATTTTTATATCACAAATTAGACTTTCCACTCAAATTAGACTTTCCTCAATTAACATCTTAAAAAAATGAGATGACAATTATGTGTTTAAAAAGTTATGTATTATATTGAACACTATTAACTGTGAAAAATATGAGGAATTTGCTCACATTAATTCACATATAAATATTTTATTTATAATGAAAAAAATTGTGTTGCAGAACTTTTTTGTCACCATATATATCAAATAAATTGTTGTTTTATATTTTCATCGTTTGTTGAAAAAAAATATTATTCTGAATGTCATTTAATTCTTCGATCTATATTATAGGTAAGTGGTAGGTAGCTATTGTGGCAAAACTGCGTGATATATGAGGTTCTCTTTAATTGTCCGTGCTCAAACAAAACGAGATTTGTAATATTATTCACTTTACTACATTAAATGTTAAAGTTGATGATAAGCTCCGAAGAGAAAGCACTCAGGCCACCATGTGGGTCCATATGTACTAATTTCCGACCTTAACCTAATCCCAGCAAAATGACTCAAGCATGGCCACTGGCCAACCTGGCCCACTGAGTCAGAGCGAGACTTGAACGTACGACCTTCACTGACGTGAAGCGAACGCTCATACCACTGTGCTACCGAGCGTACTACTTTACTATATGCTACAACAAACCATTCCAGTACACCTGAGTTTTGTTCCAGGCTGGCTGGGTCAAGCATAAAACTCATTTGTATACTTGACACATACCGTTGTTTGTCAAGAAATTATGGTGACTGGAATGGTGTGCGAAAAGTTCTCGCACTCAATTCATCGCATGGACAGTTCATCGCACTCAATTCTCACATGGATAGTTCACCGAAACTTAATTCACCGTGAAATAAGTTATTTCAAAATATAGCACTTATAAAGTTATAATAAAAGAATGTATCAGCCTCTAAATAGACATTATATAAGTGAAAAATACATGCTTGTTTAAGATGTACAGTAGTGGCCAAAATATAAGGATAGACAAGAACAAGTTATCTAAATCTTTAATTTCATAAAAAAATACAGAACACATTATTGATATTGTGCACGTATTTTCATATAGAGCTCATATGTATTTGTATAAAATTTCAAAGCATTTGGACAAATATTCTATCAATAGTTCCATATTTTACCTCAAACAATAAATTTAGCTCTGGTCAAAAGTTATGGGTAGCCATCCTAAACTTTGGAATATTTCCGTATATTGGCAATTAACTTAATACTTTGTGAATAATTCTATACTATATCACTTCAACACATTTTCCGCCACAAAACTCTTCTAATTTTGTACATTATGAAGGAGTTATCCATCTTCTATTTATCCTCCAAAAATGTCCATAATTCTTCCACATTTCTTGTGTTTCTTCTCTGAGTAGAGTCTCCAATTATTTTCCGAACTATATCAATTCAATTGAGGCTCTGTGAAGGCCAGCTCATTTGAGCAATTTCTTCATTTTCTAATAGGGTCCTAACTTTTTTTATCTGAGTAGTAGGGTATGTTGTCCTGTATGAAATTTGCTGGTTGAAGGTCAGCTGCTTGTTGATAGGAGAGAGTATGTTGACGAAAGAGCCTTTTTATACTTCCGAACTTAACTGTTTTCTTGAGGCAGTTAACATTTACCCTACTTTACGATTGATTCGTACTTTCCCATTAGAACCGAAGATATTTGGCTTCCTTCATTCATCATTAGAATGTACTTTCGACCACTGACCAATCGACCAAACGATATGCTCATGACAAAACACAAGTAACACTTTCCGGTTCTTTTTAGAGATTAAAAGCACTGATGCAGGGACGAATGATTTCAATCCAACTTGTTGAAATCGAAGTGAAATAGTAGACCAGGACACCGTACCACCAGACTTGACACCTATTTCACAAGCAATTTAACCAGAAGTGTTGAAACTATCTCGCAAGCTTCTTTGAAAACTTGCATGATCTTCTCTCGGCGTTGCTTTGGAAAGTCTACCATTCTTCGGTTTGGAATCAACAACTCCATACTGCTTATGTTGAACCACAATATGTTTCAAAATTCTTTTGGACCTTCATATGGCAATGAAAATCTCTGGAAACGACAATTGGAGACTGTACTCTAGAGAGGAAACTCAAAAATTGTGGAAAAATTGTTGACCCTTCTGGAGGATGAATGGAAGATAGATAACTCCTTCATATTGAACAAAATTAGTAGAATTTTGTGGCAGAAGATGTATTGAAGTGATATAGTAAAGAATTATTCACAAAGTTTAAGTTAATTGCCAATATCTGGAAATATTTCAAAGTTTATGATGGCTACCCTTAACTTTTGACCAGGGCGAAATTTATTGTTTGAGGTGAAATATGGAACTATTTATAGAATATTTGTCCAAATGCTTTGAAATTCCATACAAATACATATGAGATCTATATGAAAATACGTGCAAAATTTCAATAATGTGTGTCCTGTACTTTTTATGAAATTAAAGATTTAGATATCATGTTCTCTCCTACCCTTATATTTTGGTCACTACTGTAGTTACACGTCTCATTGAATATTTATAATTTTTTCTAATCGAAGAAAATGAATAGAGACAGAAATATTGAATGAATTAATATTACTGAATATATGAAATAATATAAATTCTATTATGATTGTTGTCTTGAAATTAATATCTCTGGGGCAGTATTTGGTTATATTTGATTAATCAATATAAATAAGCTACTAACACAAAAATTACGAGATGTCTTAATTAAACAACTACATTCCCAGGCATATAACGTAAATGTAGCTACAATAAAATAATAAACATTATCGACATAGAAATTGGCAGTGTAATGTTGCGAAGTTGAGCTGTGAAAACTAACTATCTTACAATTATTAGATATTAAGATTGTGTGAAGTTCCGTTCACTATATCATGTTTACATTATAGCACATGTATGAAATAATGTTAGAAGGAGTCTCATCTACACGTTAAACATTAGTTTATGGGAACTACCTGTTACAATTATAAAGAGCTCTAAATAAATTCCTTTTTTCGTATTTGGAAGAATTAAAAATTTTAGTAGTCATTTCATAACCACATTTACTAATAAATTGAATATATGAGAAATGTTTTAGACGTACCGCACAAAGTTTTTGAATAGGTTCTCAATTAATTATAATATATGCATACAGTGGTAGAACCTTTTCTTAACTTGATGCAAAGGAATATTAACACATATTACTTAAACTGAAATTTATCACACGGTGAATTGAGTTGCGGTGAACTTTCCATCAGGTGAACTGAGTGCGGTGAACTTTCCGTAGGTAAATTGAGGGCTGTGAACTTTCCTGTAATCGACTGAAATATAGATTTTGAAGGAAAGAAACATTTAGAAAAAAGATGTACATTAACTTTGATTAAATTAGCACAGACTCGGCAATTAATAAAATGATAAATTTTTACATATATTTTTATCTAAAACTCGACAAATAATAGATGCAATACATAATTTTAAATAAACATTGTCAAGCATTACCTGTTTATAATTTGTTCAAAGATTATGATGTTAAAAGATTAGGTGTTCCCTCTTTTGTCTAAAACCTATAAAAGAAATGTACCTAACTAATGTGATGGAGACCATACGTATCGGTCTCGGTATACCTCTTGACGAAGTTAATCCCCGACGAAACCAAATTAATATACAGCCTTGAATCGGTCAGAAAAAAACGGGTTGAGATGAGGTAATTCCACCTCGAGAGTAAAGATTGACAAAAATAATATCTTTAGTGGCAAGTAGCATCTCATCTGACAGGGTGAAACAGAATAATCCCGCTGCAGATTCTGATGAAATGAACTATTTTCAATATATATTTTGTTAATCATATTTATATATTTTCACATTACAATAATGTTATAGGATACCATAAACGTTATTATTTTGACAATTGATATAAATTTACACTAATAGTAAAATTGGATATTTTTAAGCATTTTCCTCCATTTTTGGACCTCTGGCGGGAAATGAAGACGAGAAGTTATGGATCTGAAATTTTTGCAGCATTTTTAAGTGGTGATTTTATAAATATAATTTTGGCGATCATTTTGTGATTTTTCAAGATGATGAAGAATTTTGTACACCTTTTTATTATGGACAGGGGCAAAATAAATTACTATTACCGAATAACAGTCCAAAAAGTTAAAAAAAAAGATCCACCCTCCCTAACTTGTTGTTAACAGATGGGAAGGAATTTTTCATTCAACAAATGAGTGAGCCATTAGAATGATCGAGGTTGGACTTTCTTAAAGGTTCTCTCCACTCTAAATTAAAAAAATCTGCAATTGCTTCAAATTTGTAGAGCTAAGGATATATAATATATAATAGTAAGCAGAATTTAAATCAGTCTAGTATTCTGTTCACAATTAATTATATAAGAAATATTCACATTTCGCATTTTTTCATTCTGACATTCATTAGAAGAAAAAGTCCGCATAATTGAGTAGGTATGTTCGTTCGTATATACATAGTTACATACCTATTCAAATACAGTGTTTTAAAATTAACAGTTCTCTAGATCGGAAAAATGTTATGATATATGAAAACTATTAGTAAGAAATACTTAATTAGGTACTTGGATTCTTTATATCGTCCATTATCTTAGAATAAGTTTTGTTATTGTTTTGAATTTGTTGGATCTAGTTAGCCTATCGGACATGCGGGCATTTTCTTTGCTTGAAATTCAGAGGGGTAGTAGAAAGAACGAAAAAAAATATTAAATTACATATTATAATAAAACTATAGAACCAAATTCGAAATGGTTTGCAGTTTTATAATCAGTAACCTTAGTTCTAATGAATAGAGAAATAATAAAATTAGAGTGGAGGGGACCTTTAAGCGCAACCGAGGAATGAAATGCAAATTCTGTGATAATGTGGGCTTTTTTTCGCGGCCACTGGAAGAACTCTTCTCGTATTTATGATCGTAGGATCAAATTTCAATCAAATATGTACCTCTTTCAATGTGGAATCGAAGTTGCTACCAAGTGCTAAAGAGCTTTTTCAGAGTGTTTACCATCACACGGCTCCAAATTGACACCAACATGGAATCAAAAGACATTTCCATTCTTCTATAGGAAAAAATGTCTTACCAACAAGGAGTCCAAACATTAATCCTAATGAAATTTTCTATCGTGTTAATTTTGGAGACAAGGGTCTCAGCTTCTTGAAGGTAAAATTGGAATGAGAAGATAAGTGCCGCTTGCGATGCATTTGTTCCTAGACTGAAAGTTGTAGATCGTAATAAGGGTGGTTGTGTCTTATAAATAGAACACTGCATGGATTGCTTATTATTCATGTTTGATCAAAATTATTGACCCTTTGAATTTTAATTTACATATTAAAAAGTTCGTTGCTTTAAGCTGAAACAGCCTTTAAAGTGGATACTATTGTGTGTTGTCATAATGTAGCTTGGGAGGTAGATATCATGTGGGTTGTGGAGTAGTAATTCATACTAAATATATAATTCAAAACTAATAACCTCTCAATATGCTCAGTGATATCTTATTGCAGTCGAATCAATGTTATAGTTGATACATTCAAGTTATTTATTTATATATGTACACATACAACTAATAAATGTATAAAATGAATGCATATAACTAATAATGGGTACACGGAAAACTGCCAGGCGGAAAACTGCCTGGCGGAAAACTGCCAAAGCGGAAAACTGCCAGGCGGAAAACTGCCAGTCACATATTGGCAATTTATTTATATTGTACTCTTGATAAACACATTCTAAGAACATTTTAATTCATAAAAAACATCGTTAGCCATTCTTCAAGTGATTAAGGAGACATTCATTTTTTACAGTTATAACTAAAGTATATAGATTATTGGATAACTTAATATTCATAGGAAAATAGTATTTCAACAAAGCTACTTTATTAAACACACAGCAAACCAAATTAAGTACACACAAAGAAATTATAATTATCATTTTTAACTTATATGTTAAATCAAGTACATTTTAAAAACATGTATTTATTTATATATCTATATAGAATTTTCTATGTTTATAAGATTTATAATTTATATAAATTAAGTGAATGTTAAATCACTTATATGTATGTTCAATATTTATTACACTTACAATTTTATTCTCCATAGCATCAACACCTTCATTTTCACAATTGTTATTTATATGTAAAAGTATTATTAATTTATACTCAATCCAATTTGAGCGAGTGAAATTGTCAGAGAATTAGGTAGGTAATATCAGTTTGATAATCATAGATGTTGTGTTGCAAATTCTAAATATTTCACAAAAATCGATCGAATTGGTTTTATAATGAGTACAAGCGAATATTAAGCTTGAAGGCTTGTCCAATTATCAAATTATAAACAAAAATGAAATAATTAGACACTAAACCCGTTATGAAATGATATTTTAGAGATGAGTTGTGTAAACAAAGAAATTGTACTCTGTCCCTAATATGTACAATCATTTCTTTGTTTTTTCTTCTTTTAGTATTTTCTATGAAAGGTTTTATTTTTTAATTTATATCATGTATTTGATTTTTACTGTAATATTTATATACTAATATAATTTATGTATTTTTGTAATGAAGAGAAACTATGTTTTTGTTTTCTATGCTAAGTACAAAAGAATGTTCCAATAACTCCTTTTAACTAAGAGCGAACGTCGTTTTTTTATAAATCAAAATGTTATCACTGACTAAAGTCATTAAATTCAGTAAGTGACAGTCAGTTTTCCGCCTGGCAGATTTCCGCCTGGCAGTTTTCCGCTTCGTCATTTTTCCGCCTGGTAATTTTCCGGACACCCTAATAATGTATATAGTGTATGTAAATAATAAATGTATAGAACTAATAATGAACAGACGGCTGTCATTAACTAGAAAAGTTTTAATAATGTTTGGAAGGCTGTCGTTAACTAGAAAGCTAGTGGATTATACTGCTATTAACTAGGGAACTGGTAAATTTCCAGCTTCGTTGATACTGACAGAGCTGTCATTATCTAGGAATTTACCAATTTTTCATACGATAAAAAAAATATGATCTCAATTTTCCTCAGCATAATAAAGTTGAACTGGATATTTTTATTTCAGGCTGTGAAAAGTGATTCCAAATTAACAAAAATTGGAAGAGAGACAGACGCCAAGACAGTGGAGACTGAGAGGACTCTTAAAAGACAAGGAGAGAGAAGTGGACACACTACCAAGATGCCAGAGGAAGTGAATGAGAGAGTTTCTTACCTCTCGGTACCCCAATCCCCTTGCAGGAGACCTTCTACTGCTGACATTATGATAGACAAACTTCGGGTGAGTGAGTAATGTCAATATAGGGTAAACATGAACACTACAAACAAACATTAACACTTTAACCGCCATGCCTGAAATCAGAGGTTTGCCACTAGCGCCACGAGTCACGACTTTACTGCGGTGTCACAATTAGTGCAGTGACAATAGCCATGGGAGGTTGTTGTCATGTGTTTTGCTCATCCTATACTACATTATGAGTTGATAAAATCTTTTGTTCACCGGTGGCCATGTGGCGCTCTGAGCGCACAATATCTCCTGCAACGCCACATGTACCACCGGTGGTACATGCAGAATAGTGCATTTACTTATACAAGTACTACTGTATATGTACCAAATTCACGACTCAAGATACCTAGACATATTACGAAATGATAATAAGAGCGAGGTATGTCTCAAGTTATTATATAATTGTAACTCTTAAACATTTCATTTTCAATGAGACTTAGTGAAGAAAAATCAGTTCATTTTCTGTGATGAATGTTCAAAGCAGCAAATAAATTAAAAGTTAAAATTCAACCAAAACTTATTCTTCACTCAGTATAGAAGAGTACCTAATTAGTTTGATACTTTGATTTATATAATTGTGTTGCGTTGAACAAACAATCATTTTAATTATTGTGAAATATTTTTGGCAGTAGAGTAAGTTACGATTTATTGGATGGCTCTACATTATCAGGCACATAAAAATGTATGTATTATTTATAATACAAAATTCTTTTATTTTATTATTTCATTTCAATATACACTAACTAGAATTCTCAAAACCGTTCTCATTTATTCTAACTATAAGAAAATGAAAGGTTAAAGGAATCAAAAATAATTACTAACTTTGAGTCATGTCTCGTTGTGATTACTGATTGTATAAAAGCGGGATCTAATAAAATCGGGACCTACCTTTATCAAAAGGAAGCTTTTGATGTTATTTTCAAGTATTATCAACTAAATAATTGGTATAATTCTTTCAAGAAGGTTTTACTGATCATTTTAGTTAAAATACTGTATCACTGATAATTACTGGAAACAAAGCTACTTTTTATAAAAATCAACCTTTTCTTGTGATATTTAGAAATTGCCAGTATTGTACTTGAACTAGGTACTTTCGTAATATCTATTATCCTAAAATTGTAATCATAAAGTGGATTTGAAAATTGTTTCCAAAAAATAGAAAATGTACCAGCGGTGGTACATGTGGCGATTAACGTGTTAATTTGGAATATCTTAAATCTGTGTTCATTTGAAGTATAATTCTTCTGTATAATATTGTAAAATGGGAATATAAGAAGTAAGTAGGTTTGTGTCATCAAATTGTATGCGAGAGATAACTTCGTTATTTCAACAGGTTGAGCGACATGAAGGAGGAGGACTTACCATCTCTGGTGTGGTACTTTCAGGTCACTGCTACCTTACATTAATAATTTGCGGGACTTTCTGCCTCTTAGCAGGGATACTTCTCACCTATGTAGGATATGGAATAGACCTTTCAAACAGCAAGAACTCTTCCAGCTCCGTACTAGCGGATGGTTACGCAGAGCCATCCACCAAAGAAGACACTAAGTCTAGTGGCAGACAATCGCAGATTAGAGTGATAGGACCAGTGTGTATAGTCACAGGAATAGCTATGATCTCTCTAGGAATCACACTGTTTGCTCTGGGTAGGAAGGTAAGTTAGCAATATATCGGTATTAAATAGTGATCAATATGCTTCATCATATTATAGGATAAACAACTTATCAAACCCTATTATTATCTTAATATCTTTGATGGTAAACTTTGCATAAAATAATTGTTGATCAATAATTCTTTTAAATACTATGAAAGGTAAATAATTCTAGTTAAATACATAATAATAATCTTATTAATGTTTAGCTTCTATCCTTTTCTTAGGTTCACAGGGATGAGAAAGAGAGAATAAGACTCAATTCAGAGGCTCAGTTAGATCAGATGGAGAGGAGCTTCTCCGTACAGTCCCGATCACCGCGACACACCAGCGCACCGATGCCACATGAGGTCATTTCTCGATATTAATTAAATGACCAATCGATTGTGAATATTCAAAAGAAAACTCGCACAATTGTACCAAAATTCAAAATTGATCATATTTTCTCATTAGGTAGAAGTTACTATTTCTCGGTGACCGGTATATTCCACCCCGGTATATTCCTCCCTAGGTGTATTCCACCCCGGTAAATTCCTCACTAGGTAATTATAAGAGAATGATGTTTACATGAAGAAAACTCGTCGTTGAGGGTCAATCATCTATTCCAACGATGTAAACATCATTCTGTAATACAATAAGAATGTTACAAAAACTAATAAACAAATAGGTACAAACGAAATAATAACAATATGTAGAAATGAAGTGACCAAGTGAGGTCTACCTAATACGCACAGGAACTAGGTACCTATTTAACTAAATAATGATATTCAACGTACTTCCACTTTAACATAACACTAGCTTAAACTTGAATACTTGATAGTTAAGCTGAAACATAAATAAATAGTTGAAACAACAATAAACAAAGCAGTAACACAGTTCTTGTAAGATATGATTACATACTGAGTAGGCAACTATAAATTCTAGAACTATTGTGGCATAGAGGATCTAATCCTATATCTATATAATATCTAATTCTACATATTCCACCCCGGTAAATTCCAACCCCACTTTACTGGTAAGGTTTCTTTATTATTTATATTAATCATTTATGGATATTTTATAAAATACTAGGTAACTCTCATATTCATTGTAGAAAATTAAACCTTTCGTTGGTCAGTCACAAGTTGTTTATTTTTCACTACACATGTGATAGAACAGCAGAAAGAAGGTTTTGTGAACGCTTTTTATCAGTTAAGGTATTTTGATTTTCCATCACTAGCCGATTTTCTTCACTATCGCCAACACAACAATGATATTAACTGTAAGATGATGTCATATGGTACTTCTTGCTATTTTTATATTATTTTGAATTTGTTATTTTTACTTCGAGAAAAAGTGGTGTAAAATGGTTTTTGACTGAAGGCTTTTTTTGACCTAGAGGTTTTTGAAGGAGATGGGTACAGGGTTTCAAGACTAGGAGGATCATTGCCTTTTTTACAGGGAGATATTTTGACCACGGGAATATTTGTCCTAGAATCCCAAACAGCAACTTGCAAGCAAAAAACGACAACATTGAATGGGTTGTCTCTGTCAGTCGACTCCCTCCACACCTCTTTCAACCATTGTTGTAAGAGCATGTAGTAAAGTTTCATGTTAAAGCAGAATTAATATTAATTTGCGCAACATGTAAACTTTGAAATAAACTACCATATTATGAATATTTATTTTTTGTATATTAGTACATATAAAACTTCAAAAATTGACTGAAGCCACCTCTAAATATTGTTCAAATTTCTCAGGATATCGTCCGAATTATTTCTTCATGAATACGAAGTATTTAATAAATGGCCATCTAGAAAAAAAACGTTGACTTTTTATTGTCACTCTAATGAACATTGTCACAGGGGTGGAATTTACCGGGGTGGAATATACCTATGGTGGAATATATACCGGGGTGGAATATACCTAGAACCCTATTTCACTACCACTAAAAGAGGTAACTACAGGGTGGGGCGTAAGTTTGGAAGCAAATGAAAGTGCATATTATAATCCAACGAAAAATATATTTAATAATTTACAGTTATGTATTATTACATAAGGGTTTTAAGAATTCAAAAATCATAAATTTATTCAAAATGTCCCCCCTTGTTTTTAATAACAGCCTCAAATCTCCTCCGAACTCCTCCTACTGCGACACGCAACTGTTCTTGTGAAATTTCCTTCCAAGATCTCTGGAGCGAACGAATTTACCACAGGCCTTTGATTCAAGAATGGACCATACCGAAAAGTCCATAGGATTAACATCTGCGGAGCAGGGAGGACACATTTCTTTGGACCAAAACCGTGGAAGATGGTCATGGCACCAGTTTTGAGTGACATTTGCAGTATGTGAAGTCGCGCAGTCTTGCTGAAATGTACACAGAGTGTCATTACCGAAGTGACCCTTAGCTGACTCCAACATTGGCGTCAAAATATTCTCAATATAACATTTAGCATTGATTTTGGCGCCTTGTTCCACAAAAATTAAGGGAGATCTCCAAGTTTCTGAAACGGCGGCCCAGACCATTACTGAAGCAGGTTTCATGGTTCTGTGGACAGTTTTTTGGTTGTATGGGATGTCTTTTGCACTTTTACCAACTATTTTGTCATTCCTCCGGTTGTGAGCCATTTCCACTGTGAAAATTTTTTCGTCAGACCAAACAATTTCACCAGCCGTGCCAGACTTCAATTCTCTCAGAAGTGCTTTGCTTCTCTCCAATCTCTTTTTCTTTACAGCTTCTGACAGAGTCTGTCTCTTTTAGAGGGTTAAAGAGGACATCTTTAGGTCTTCTTTGACAACTGTTCTCATTGTTCTGGGACTCACATTAGCTGTTTTGGCTAACAATCGTATTGACCTTTTCGGGTTCCTCCTTTTCTTCTCTCGGGCACATTTTATCAGTTGTTTGGTGCGTTGTGAGCGTTGTCTACCACTTCTTGGACGATCAGTCAAGTCTCCTCTCATTAAAACGCTTCACACACTTCCAAACAGTCGATCTCGCTATTGAGAGAGTCTTTGAAATGACGGAATCTGACTTCTCCGCACGGTGTAGAGCAATAATGGCTTCTCTTATGTCTGAAATTTTTGAATTGACTAAATTTTTGTAAAAAATAACACTGCCACCTCATAATGTTGTGTCTCTACTATAGTTCAAACCCTATCACCTACTTAGGAACTTATTTTTAAGAATTATATTAATGTTTGAAAAATTGCTTCCAAACTTACGCCCCATCCTGTATTTCATATTTGAATAGTTAGTTATTCTCACTGTTTTTTGGTCTATTATGTTAATTTTATATCTGATTATATTTTTTTTTAATTTTTATCATTACTCTTTGATATACTTTGTTCCTATACTTTACATAACTATTTTTTCACAGGCTTACCCGATTTTGTCTCTCCGACGCACTTCTCTGTGGATGGAACCCTACCCCCCTGAGTACTGTCACACCCCTCTGCCCCCAATCTCCCCCGAATTCAGAGACCCCCAGTCGATGATGTCCAGTAGAGCATCTACTGCCACCGTGTCTACTAGGTCAGTCTTAAGCCGTGTTTACATTATCAGTAAGCACTTAGACATTTTACTACAGGATACAACTATGAAACCCTGTTTTCGCACTGAAATTGAGAAACGGATAGTGTTCGTTCCAATCACCACACTGTCGATCAGTATCAGATTTTCAGTGAGTTGTAAAGCTGTGTTTACATTGACACTGTCATCACGACAGTGTTTAAACGGTACTACAGTACGGTCAATAGTCAAGGGTTATATACACTATAGTGTGTAAGCCTATTATAGTATATTATAGAGTATAGACTATAGTGTGAGGTCCCTGCCAAGTCTCACACATCCTACTCTTCCTATTGCTAACAGCACTCTGAAAAGTGCCACTCTCCGAAAGTGTGGTCATTCGAACGAACATTGTCCTTTTCTCAATTTCAGTGTGAAAACAGCGTTTCTTGGTGAAATTCCACACTTTGTAGTGAATCCCTAGGTTTCAACTGACAATGTAAACGACGCTTTAAGGAGTAGGCTCCTCAGAGAGACCTTCGTTTCGCGTTTTCTTTGTTTTCGAGAGAGATATTTTGCACACACCTATTCTTTTAACAGCTTGACACATAGTGAGTTACTGAGAACACAGCCAAAGACAATATATTCGCTAATATACTGGTCACTAAGGCTAATATACTGAAATATATAACTAAAGCATATAAGACTTGATAGTCACCACACTGAGATATGTAGTACCGTTTGAACACTGTCGTGGTGACCAGTGTCATGAGCTCAGTGAACACCGTGGGTATTCCCTAGGTTGTGACTGGCAATGTAAACACGGAGTAAATTCAGATTCGATTTTTTTTATGAATATTTAACACTGTTTTTTAATGGATTTTTTAAAATTATCTGCGAACATCGATTGTATTCGAAGGAAATTTTAGATAAGATAGATATTCAAACTAAAAATATGATTCAATATGTTATACAGTTAACACATAAAATTTGTAGCATCATTACTCAGAAACGGTTAGATCTAGAAACCTGTAAATTTACATTTTTTAGAAAGTCGAAAATATTTTGTTAATAGTATTTTAGAGATTCAAAAAGCCTTCAAATTAGTTATTATCACTTTATTTGTTATAGGATAGATAAGAATTCAATTCAAATTGGTAAAAATATGGTATTATTTTGAAGACGTATATGTTTAAAAATTGTATTATCGCAGAGTATGAAAAATATGGTCTACAAAACTTGGGCATTACGCTTAATTGAACTTCGTAGTAAGTTTCGAGATATTACGAAAAATAGACGAGACAAAGGAATGTGTGCAATGGTTATAATGGTTTCTTGTCCAAAAATAAGACATACTTTACATGATTAAAAATATAATAATTATTTCATATCATAATTATAAACGGTAGAAATATGAATAAATATTTGAATTAGAGGTTTTTAAAACATATTTATTGTAACAATTACGAGTTTTTTCGTAACTTTATTTATTGCTTTAAAACAAGGATATATAGCAAGGTATTTTATTTGTTACAAAACTAATGAGGCCTCATTACTTTTCATAATGTGATTATATGTACATATAATGTATTTACAATGTTGGATATATGTATACAGGCAAGCCTCGCTTTAAGTACAACTCACTTTAGTAAAAGTGGTCCTTATTTCGAGTCATGTCTCGAAATAAGTACCGTTCATAGACATAGAAAACGGAGAGAATTTTTTGTGATTATTTCACGGTAACTAAAAAAACAACAAAATTATAATACAGGTGAGGTTATTAGAAGCAATTGGTTCAGAAATTTAACAGGTCCTATTTTAGGGTAAGTTCCGTGTTATTGACGGTTCCATATTTTCGAACACGTGAAAATCTTTATTTAATTTTCATTATTTAACTTTTATTTCAATTGGTATCCATGATACCAATTAGAATAGAAGTTAAATAATGATTATAATATTTTCTTTTTTGACGTGTCTCAAATTGTAGAACCAACTAATAACTTGGAACTTAGTACCCTACTACCAAAAATATTTCATAGAGCATAAAATTGCGGTTTGTTAAATGTAGCACAATAATCATAGAAGTCTAAGTATCCATTACTTACTCACCTATACTGAGTGAGAATTAAGCTATGGTTGGATTTTAAAACATTTAATAAATGCACGACTTTAAACAAACTTTTTCATCACAGTCACAAACAATTAAAGACTGTATATTATTATTAATATGCTTCTATACGTTGTACTCTAATATCTCTTAAACATATTTTCTTTCTATAACTCATAAAAAATGAGATATTTAATCAAGGAGTGACAATTATAAATTTCTTGTTACTTTTATTCGCTTTAGTTACCGTTTGGTAACTAAACTGAGTCGTGATTTGGTAACTAAAGCGGGGGATGCCTGTAATCATTTATCCAGATATTCATATAGTCTCATTTTTCACAAACCCCGACAAGTCCAATATAAGAAACTTTAGAAAATTATTACTTCAGTATTTTAAATCTGCAATTATTTCAAAAATTTAAATCAAAATTATTTCAATATTGTAAATGTGTATATATTTCAATATGTAATAATATTTAAAATCTGCCATCTATAGGTCCTTCATCTTCCCTCTTTTGACGGCTTTCTTTTTCATTTTCCATGTCATTTCAAATTACCAATTATAGAAGAAAAGGTCCACATAGTAAAAGATATAACTCAAGAAAAACTGCATTTGATCAATTTTAAGTTTTCATTCATTTTTCTATGTGAATTGGAAATACGATTGCTCCACAATACTTTATGTTTTATCCAAGTCTTAAACTCTTACGACTTGGGTAACAATATCTCTGCATGCGATTCACTCTAATTCTTACATTTCACTCAGGCTTGGAAGTGGCAGAACAGAATCTTCCTGGACTTCAGAAAGAATGGATGTGGCTTCTTTTCCTCGTTTAGAAAATTCAGAGCCACCAAGGTACGCTACAGAGACACTGTGCCGAGCATTGTAGTAACTCATACATTTAGTTTTGCATATTTACCTTCGCAGATCCTGAAGGTAATGTTTAAGGTGGCATTTAATTATTTATTTATCATCTTGTTATTCGCATAACTCAAAATGTTCCTGCTTAGGAATCATGCGGTAAAATTTTGGAAGCGATCCGGTCAAAGGTCAAGGTCACTCAATAACCCAAAGAGTATTAAACCTAATTGGCTGAAATTTGGTGGGACGATTGGTCAATGTCTAAGAATCATCTGATAAAATTTTGGGAGCGATCCGGTCAAAGGTCAAGGTCATTTATAAGCGTCGTCAATGGAATGCGCTCTACCGAGTGCCTGTTCTAGTTTTTAATTCTTCTTTCCAGATGTAAATGCGATAGGCAATGAATCGAGAAAAAAAAGTAAAAAAATCAAGTCATTGACCTGTTACGACAATTTATTTAAAAAAGTAACTACATATATATTTATACGTGAATATTATTGTAGTGCAAATTGAAAGTTAACATACATAAATAAAGACTACAGATGAAATAATCAGGTTTCGTCGTGATGAATATTTTATACAATATATTTCAATGAGTAAAGAATGGATAATTTATAATCAGATCTAGACGTCTATTATTGCCGATTAGAGTGAACATTGTTGGCATTTTCAAAAAAAATATGAATTTAATTTATGATCGTCAGGAATTTTAATCGGAAATGTTCGACGATAGACTATAATTTTTTAATTCAATTACAAATATGATTGGATTTTATTGGATTCTGACGATTATATATTATTTCAAGGTTGAATTGAATTTTGAATTACAATTGGATTATATTATTCGTCGATTACAATTATTAATCGTCGCCTTTCAATCAGCTTTTATAGTTTTCTACTGGGAGATTCCTTGAAAGCCTTTAAAAGTAAATTACTTCAAAGTTATATACCGGGTTTTGCAAAAGTCCTGTGACATTTTGACTTTCTTACTTCATATGCCTCCAAAAACGTATTTTTGGGTGAAATTAAGAAATTTCAGTTATATAACCATTTATTTATATACAAAGATGTAATATAATTCAATGTGGCCGCCTTTTGCGGCAATGACACGTTCCAACCGAGGTCGGAAGCTCTTGCATGCATTCCTGACGAAGTCCTTCCTCATGGACGCCCTGTACGGTTCACAGAAGCTTTAAGCTTCTGTTTACAAGCCTTTCCCTCAATATGCGCCCACACACTGAAATCGAGGGGGTTGAAATCAGGCGACTTTGGAGGTCAAAAGTCTTTGGACCAGAAGCTGATGTTAGTCCCTAACCAGTTCTGCACAGTTTTTGCCGAGTGTGCAGGTGCTCCGTTCTGCTGAAACACGCAATCTGCCTTTTTGGTGATTTTCTGAACCCATGGGAGAACTATTGTTTCTAAAATTTCTTTGTAAACAGCGGAGGTTAGTCTGTATCCCCGTTCGAACCACATTGGGGGCATCTTCTCTCCAGTGGATGCTACGACACCAAGCATCATGATAGATGCTGGATGCTTGGTGGTTGACACTCGGTGGTGTTTAGAAACATCATTCCCAAAACTTACGACCCGGTCATTCTGTTTGTTGAAGACCGGATCGACCGTGAATTGTTTTCTCGTTGGAGAAAATGAGAATTTGATTCCTGTGGCTCTTCAGATCATTTAAAAGACGGGTGCTCCTCTCCAGACGTTTCTGAATCATTGTTTGGAACGTATAAGACTTTTTTCCCCCATGCTCTTGACCACCCTGGACACAGAAATCTTCTTCTTTAGTGCCAGTCTCGTCATTTTCTGGTCTGGATCATTTTCAAAGGTTTTTTTTATGGTTCCACGGCTAACTACCTGTGGTCTTCCTGACCGAGGACGATCCTGTAAGGACTCTGAGTTCTTTAAACATTGAGCAACCCGATAGACAGTCATTCTGTTGACGTTTTATTGATTCGCAATGAAAGTTTGCTTATGGCCCGCGCGCAACAAAGCGGATACTTCAATTCTCTTTGCCTCCATTACGTTGCAATTCAAATTTAGAAACTTTTTAGGAATAAAAATAGTATCTATAATATATGGACATTTTTTATATGTGACCAAATTTAAATTACAATCCAAGATAACAGATGAATTTAAAGAATAAGAAGTGCAACAGAACTTTTGCAAAGCCCGGTATCTAAGAATTTGATGCTTTTTACAAAAAACAAGGGGATACTAATTATTTTAAAATTGACTGTATTTCAACGATTGTATGGAATTAGTTTTAAGTATTAATTAATAATGCTGGTACGATAATGCTAGGATTACTATCATGGACATTAATAATTTAGTGAAATGTACACACAATATTTAATTTAGTTATTTTACCCATTACAGTAAGATGAGGAGAGTGGTGATTGCTGACGATAATGGCGCTTACGATTCTGACGACAATACCTGTACAAGTAAGCTGCTTTATTTAAGTTGCTCTGAAATATAACGTTAATTTATTTTGTAACGAGGTTTCTCTTTATTTTAGAGGAAGATGCGAAAGAGAATCATGACAGCAAATTAAACATTAGTTGTTTTGGAAACAACCCAACCACTAACCAAGCAGATGGAGATTGGCCAAAAGATCAAACAAGGGGCATGAATCCTGTTGGGGGCTGGTTGCCAGATGTCACAGCCGAAACGCAACAAGATTCCTTTACGATGGGGGACATAGGTTCAATAATGGACAGAAGAAGTACTCTCACTTCTTTGCAGGGTGACTCTCCTTCTCCAGCAATAAACAACATTCCTTACCAGGTTCCTCTGATTCAGGTGACGAGTGTTGAATCTCCGTGTGAATCCACAATCAGACTATCAAATCAATCTGACAGTATTTATCAGGACTCAGATAAAAAGTCTTAGAGAAAAATTTAAATATCATTGATTAGATTAGCTTAGTAAATCTAGATTTTTTTTATCCTGAATTAGATTCATATCAATAATTAACGTCAGTTATGATTTAAAATCTGTGATAGTTTCCATCTTGATCTAATTTAAATATAACAATTACGTTTACAACATTAATATATCATTTCACCAATTATCAGAGTTTTTCAATAGACTGATCTCATCAATTCGTTACAAGGATATTTATAATCTTATAATTATCGAATGCCCTGATTTTTATACTACAAGTCTAGTGTCTAAACACCTGATACACAAACACTTTGGTAGGAAGTAAGAAAACTTCTATCTGGTATGTAATTAATGTTTTACTTTTGAATGTAACAATTTTTAATAAACTGAAGAACCATAGTGATGATGTCAGTAGTCTTTTGTTCCCTAATTAATTAGGGAACAAAAGCTGCTGGCTCAGATAAAAATACGCTTTTAAAATTGAATATTTTTTTCATATTGATTGTTACAATAAATTTTTATGGGGTCATTCGTGTTTCGATTCGATTCGTGTTTTTGAACATTAATTAATATTTAATTAAGTTACAAATAAATTAATATAAATAAAAATACCGGGAACAATGAATAAAACGATAACTGTTAATTATTTTTTGATATACTTTATTTTGAATTAAATGTATTGTATTGCCGAAAATTAAAAATATAACTAATGAAATGATGATGGAAACCGAAAAATATTCCCAATGAGCACACTGAGAAAAATAATTATCTCCAACTGATGCACCCAGGTGTTTCGAGTTCACCTTATGACTTCGTTATATTGCCTAAATTATTAATTATACTATTAAAATTTAATCTTTTCGCTCTTTTTGCAATTAAGATAATATATCATTATATAAATAATTACTATTGCCTCGCCAGCCACACTCATGAAAGCAGTACAGAAAATATTAACACTTTCAATTATTTATTCAAATTGTTTTTGAATTGAAGTATGATTTGTAAAATATTAGAAAGGAAAAGCATTCATATATTTGTTCTATATTAATTAAACTACTATATTTAGTTTTAGAATTAACTTTTAGAATATATTTATGTATTGAATAATGTACAAAGTGATTATATTATATTATATTTCTCTTATTCGTGTACCTATTTGATTTATTAACTAACTTCATGTTTCAGTGAATTGTTTGAAAATATTTAATGAAATAAAAATATATCACAAAAATACTTGTCATCTTTTTTTATTTTATTAGCTTGAATCAAATTAATAAATTCAGTTTAATTAATTTTTTTAAATTAAATTATTTAATGAAAAAAATACATCAAAGAAAATATAAATGTTTGGCAAATAAAGGAAACTATAAAAACTGAAAAATAAATGATTGACTAATCAGGAAAGGGGAATATATTTTTGATTGAAAAAAATATCTAATGGAAACTGTTTATTTTATCAAAATGAATAAAATGTAAAATTGATGCAAGTTTGAAGCCTCTTGTTCTCTTGGAATGGCTGAACAGTTTCAACCATCATGTCCCGGTACTGGAAGGCTGAAAATAGGTAGCGATTGTCATTATGCATATGTGATTATAAACTCTGTTTTGTTGCACATAAGCTGTTTGATGCTAAGTACACTATGAATTGAGGTGAAGTACAAAACTCTCGTTTGTGACAGCGTAATCATAACTCAAAACAGTTATTGTTCAGGAGTAGAATTTTAAAATGCTCTCCATATTGAGAATAATCACAAAACACCATATCGGGAATAACCCCAAAACACCATATTGGGAATAACCCCAAAACACCATATTGGGAATAACCCCAAAACACCATATTGGGAAGATTTTTTGATACATCAAATTAATAGAAGAAGAAATAATTATATATTTACTAAATCAAATATCATTCTTTATTATATTTTTAAATTATGACATTAATTTGGAACATTTATTAGCCGTTATAACATTTATGTTATACCGTTAGGATATTAATTAGTCTCTCTATACCGGCTAATTTTTGAGCTAACATTATGACAATATCAATATCAATATCACCAAAAAATCAGAAAACCCGAAAATGCATATTTCTTAGTTATTACCTACGACGTTGTAGCATGAAATGAAATAAGTTTGCATGCATTTAGTAAAATAGTGTGTGCATTGATGACAAGTCGTTGCATTTTTATAAAAAAAATTCAATTTAGAAGTAATCACACCAATTATTACTCTCCACTCACCTTCACTTCATCTATTTCTTCCTGCGTATATTTATTCAACAAATAAACAGATGGCACTTGTGTTGATATTTCTCGAGATCTGATGCAACCCCCCTCCCTCTTCTGCAATATTAAGAAAAAGAAAACTATTATAGTACCCAACATGGTTCTAGGTAAATTGCTCGAAAACAATTGCTCGAAAGATAATTGCTCGAAAACAATTGCTCGAAAAACAATTGCTCGAATGAACAATTGCTCGAAAGAACAATTGCTCGAAAGACAATTGCTCGAAAAACAATTGCTCGAACGAACAATTGCTCGAATGAACAATTGCTCGAATTTTCAAATTGCTCGAATGAACAAAATTGCTCGAATTATAAAATTACACAGTTTTCGATTTTATAAAAGTTAGTTATTCATGAAGTGGAGCTGCACCTAACAATCCTTGTTTCTTTTTAGTAATTGCTCATTAATCATTCTATAAATGATATTAATTATTACTCATTGTGCATAATCTTTTTTTTAGACCGTTTGTGTCATCTCGTATGTAACATGTGAATTGGAATCAAGGATTGTTAGGTGCAGCTCAACTTCATGAATAACTGACTTTTATAGAATCGAAAACTGTGCAATTTTATAATTCGAGCAATTTTGTTCATTCGAGCAATTTATTAATTCGAGCAATTGTTCATTCGAGTAATTGTTCGTTCGAGCAATTGTTTTTCGAGCAATAGTCTTTCGAGCAATTGTTCTTTCGAGCAATTGTTCATTCGAGCAATTGTTTTTCGAGCAATTGTTTTCGAGCAATTGTCTTTCGAGCAATTTCGTGATAAAGTACGCACCCATTTCTTGTTCTTCTATTGAATCTGTTGAATCTAATAGAAATGTTGGACAGTGACAGTTAACTGTTTCTGTTTCTTTAATAATTAATTGCGAAGCGAATGTTTGAACAATTTTTTCTGTTAACTGTGATACATTATAAAGTACCAGCCAAAATATAAGGGTAAGTAAGAATAAGTTATTTAAATCGTTGATTGCAAGAAAAGTACTTAGCATACAATCTAGAAATTTCGTATGCATTTACATATTACAGCTCATATGAATTTACATGAATTTTCGGTAAATTCCTAGTTCACATCCCTATTTCATTTAGGGACGTGAACTAGGAAGGTGGTATTTTTTTATATTTAATTTCCCCTCATCTTATTTTTTGTACTAAATAAAAGTAATAGACAAAAAATCTGGAATCTTAACTACATACACAAATAAAACCAAAAAGGAATATTTGAAATTGAAATTCAGAAAATTGTACGAAAATCATTAGAAGAAAATTATACGAAAATCATTAGAAGAAAATTATACGAAAATCATTAGAAGAAAATTATAAATTTATTAAGAAAGCTATATTATTTATCCTGATTTTATTATTTGTTAATATATCAGTTCAATTTAAGAAATGGCCAATAAAAGAGGGACCTAAAATGAGACAATTGCCCCCTCCCTAGTTCACGTCCCTAAATGAAATAGGGATGTGAACTATAGAATTTACCAAATTTTTGAAGCATTTGAAGAAAATTCCTATCAATAGTTAGATATTTCACTTCAAACAAAGAATTTAACTCTGGTCAAAAGTTAAGGGTAACTATTTAAAATGTTTGAATTTGTCTTTTTAATTCGAGTTAAGAAGCTTGTTGCATTAATATCATAGTGTAAGGTGTAAATAATCGTAGTGTAAGGCGGCCAATTATTGACACAAAACAATTTTAATAATGGCTGCCGCTACACTACAACAGGTGACTGTTGCTGAGAAAAATAGGATTTTGTCTCTTTTTCGAGATGAGAAGTCGCTGTCATATCATTCAATTGTCATATTAAGGCCCAAAAGTATTGTTCAAACGACAAGTGGCTCATTATAAGCAGTATGAAGTTGTTAATCCCAAACCGTAGACTGGGAGATCTCCCAGAACCACTCCAAGACGAGATCATGCAACTTTTGAGAGGAGCTTGCATTATTGTTTCAACACTTCATTTTTTGTGAGATTGGTATCATTTCTTGTGGAACGGTGTCCCGGTCTACTGTTTCACGTCGACTTCAACAAGTTGGCAAGCAATCACTCGTACCTGCATTGGATCATTTAATATCAACAAAAGAACCAGAAGGTTAAACTTTTGTTTGGTCAAGAGCATGTCGTTTGGTTGGGAAAGGTTTTTTATGAGAAAGTACTCGTTAGACGCAAATTAGGTGAGAGGATGACTCTGAAATACATCAAGAAAACAGTTAGGTTTTGAGGCGGCAGTGCTATTGTTTGGGGATCTTCCCTTTTGCTGGACCTAGTCATATTGTTCGTCTGCATGGAGTGGTTAACGCAAATTATTCATACAGCTCTCTCGTCAACATACTATCAACTATCAATGGGCAGCTGGTCTTTAACCTCCTATTTTCATGTAGGTCAACGTACCCTGTCATATTGCTGAACAAGTTAGAACCTTCTTAGAAGATTAAGAGATCGTTCTAATTATCCTCCATAGAGAATTGACCTCAATACAACTGAGAACATTTTGAAAATAATTGGAGACAGTACTCAAAGAATAAATCCAACATTTGTGGAAGAATTTTTGACATTTCAGGTGGGTGAATGGAAGAAGGATAACTCCTTCATTTTGTGCAAAATTAGCATAATTCTGAATCAGAAGATGCAATTAAAGAAATGTTCACAAAGGATCAAGTTGATTGCCTTTATTCATAAATATTCCAAAGTTTGAGACATTTCTTAACTTTCGATCAGAGCTAATTTCATAGCTTGCAGTGAAATATTGCACTATTGATAGAATATTTGTACAAGACTTTGAAAATTCATAAAAAAACATATGACCTCTGTATGTAAATGATGCAAAATTTCAAGAATTTATTTTCTGTATATTTTTTGCAATCTTTGTTGTAGCTAACCAGTTCTTACTTATCCTTATATTTTGGCCAGCTGTATAACCTTATTTCTACAGATTTAAAGCACTTCTAGTGAAACATTAATTTAGAGTGGAGTGGATCTTTAAGGTATCAGTAGAAAAAATAAAACTGTGACATCGTAGTAAAGAAGCGTAACCTCTCTAAAATCACATGGAACTTTGAAAGAGATAATTAACAATGAGGCAAAATTACAAGAGATGGAAGGCCAAATGACGCCAAAAACTCCTCTTCTTCCCGTCAGAAGCAACAGTAATTTATAAAATATATCAAGCATCTCCATGGCGATTGTTTCATTCTAATTAAACAAAATATTGAGCGAAAAAGTCTAATATCCTTAAAATTTCATTATTCGAATTATTTTCGATAATGATTTTAAGTTTTTTAATGATTATCTGTAATTTTAGACTATAAATATATAATCATGGTTAAAATTGAAAGAAAAGCGCCATGCAGATTTGTTTGAAGTTTATTATCGACAGTCAGAGAAAAATTTCAAAAAATTTATAAATTTCAAAAAATGCTTAACTTACATTATAGGTAGGTAGATATTGATGTGTCAATATGGGATATTTTCGTACTCACAGATAGGTAGTTCCGCCATTCTTGGATGCAGGAAGAGTACTCCTTAGAAGAGGTGCTTACTGAGGTATTTTCTTGTTCTAAAATTAAAATTATTGGAGTTTCTTGGAGCAAAATTTTCATTGTTGTCAATAATAACATTAATCTATGGGCAATTGGAAAACTCAATCAGTGTTAACAAAAAGATCCAAAATTTATAACACAAGAAAATAGTGATATTATATCTCGAAGATTATTGAGTTATTTAATTTACAGCTAACCTATCTTGATTTTTATTTATTTATATCATTGATAATTTATTATCAAATTACTTATATAGTTTTTTATTGTATCGAAAATATACTCTATGAGAATATACAACTCTCATAGATTTACAATTGATAAATAACTACAATTTTATGATAGGCATAGGAATTTTTAACAGTTGTCCCTATACAATCAACACCTGATATCATTTATCAAAACTTTAGTTAAACAGTCTTGTAACACATACCAATCTGGAATCGACTTGAAAATGGAATAGTATTAACTTTTCAACCATAATGATTTATAAAAAATCTGGTTTAACATTTATAAACATTATGAACCACAGATTGTTTAGCCTCTCTCTCTTTGTTTCCATGGCAACAGATTATGTCCCTATGGCAACGGTAGAGCTGAGCATTTCATGGTTCATCTTTAGATTGGGAAAACAAAAGAAAGAATTTGTGTTTATTGTATTTTAAAAGAATTGACATTTACAAAACATATTGAAAAAATAGTGTATTGAAATCGTATTTAAGCAATATTTAGTAGATTTTTGAAATGCAAGCAATACACTTAATTGACGCTTAAACGCTATCTTTTTTTTATATAGATATCGATATCTTGAATTATAAATATGAATATTAATCACAATATAACCGGTCTTTGCGTTATGTTCATATGGGAATACAGCAAGCCAGGTATTTTTATTTCTATTGGTATCTATGATACCCGCAGCTTATACTAGAACTTGATATATATCTTATAACCGAACTTTTTATGTTTCTTATATGCGAACTTTTTAGCTATATCTCTTATAACCGAACTTATTATATCTCCTATAAGCGAACTTATTATATCGCTTATAAGCGAACATATTATATCTCTTATAAGCGAACTTATTATATCACTTATAAGCGAACTTATTATATCGCTTATAAGCGAACTTATTATATCTCTTATAAGCGAACTTATTATATCGCTTATAAGCGAACTTATTATATCGCTTATAAGCGAACTTATTATATCTCCTATAAGCGAACTTATTATATCTCTTATAACCGAACTTATTATATCTCTTATAAGCGAACTTATTATATCTCCTATAAGCGAACTTATTATATCTCTTATAACCGAACTTATTATATCTCCTATAAGCAAACTTATTATATCTCTTATTAGTGAACTTATTATGTCGCTTATAAGCGAACTTATTATATCACTTATAAGCGAACTTATTTTATTTCTTACAAACAAACTTATTATATATCTCTTCTAAGCGAACTTATTATTCTATAACCGAACTTATTATATCTCCTATAAGCAAACTTATTATATCTCTTATAAGCGAACTTATTTTATTTCTTATTTCTTACGTAGACTGGATATAGGCTGTCAATACATAATTTTTAAAATTTAGGTTCGCCTAGGCCCTAGGGTGACCCAAGTGGTGAGCCAGTGGCAACATTTTAACTCATCTTAGGAGGACGCTTTGAGTGCACCCTATTGTGTGTATAATATTACGTCTATGACTCTATAATTATTAACTCTATGTAATTGAAGGAGGTGCTGGATTTTTCCTCTCAGCATGTGGTAGTATAGCAACAAAAGATATTCTTGAAATATCTTCAATTGCATTTTGAAGATCATTTATTTTATCTTAGGTCTCCTTCACACTTGCGTTTCTCAACGCTGCGTTAGAAATACTGCTCACGGCAAAAAGTTTAGCTGCAATTGATTTTAACGGAGCCCTTCACACTTTCGTTAGAAAAAATGCAGTAATTATTGTAACGCAACATAACTCAGTCTCCTGCTAAAATACGAGCAGAATTTTTAACGCTAGAACTTTAGCAGGATACAAATGTCTATTGTATCCTGCTGGGATTGCATACATACACAAAACTTTTTTGACGAAAATAAGAAGAAAAATAGAAAAATAATTGTCTACAATGGTTATCATTTTCTACCCACATAACAAGGGGCCCCTGGCAATTGTGGTAGAGTTGTAAAAGTTAGGTAAGTTATGCATTATCGGACAGTTACACATGTTTCATAAAATGATAACCAAAGGAAAAGATAACCAGAGAAAATGATAACCAGAGAAAATGATAACCAGAGAAAATGATAACTAAAGGAAATGATAAGTAAATAAAATGATAACCAGAGAAAATGATAATAAAAGAAAATGATAACCAGAAAAAATGATAATCATAGAAAATGATAATCAGAGAAAATGATAACCAGAAAAAATGATTACCAGAGAAAATGATAACCAGAGAAAATGAAAACCAGAAAAAATGATAACCAGAGAAAATGATAAACAGAGAAAATGATAACCAAAGGAAATAATAACCATAGAAAATGATAAGCAGAGAAAATGATAAGCAGAGAAAATGATAACCAGAGAATATGATAACCAGAGAAAATGTTAACCAAAGGAAATGATAACCAAAGGAAATGATAACCAGAGAAAATGATAACTAAAGGAAATAATAACTAAAGAAAATGATAATCAGAGAAAATGATAATCAGAGAAAATGATAACCAGAAAAAATGATAACCAGAAAAAATGATAACCATAGAAAATGATAACCTGATAAAATAATAACCATAGAAAATGATAACCAGAGAAAATGATAAACAGAGAAAATGATAACCAAAGGAAATGATAACCAGAGAAAATGATAACTAAATGAAATGATAACTAAAGAAAATGATAACCAAAGGAAATGATATGCAGAGAAAATGATATCCATAGAAAATGATAAACAGAGAAAATGATAACAAAAGAAAATGATAATTAGAGAAAATGATAACCAAATAATAACAAGGAAAGAAATGATTAGATGAGTTTTTTTTCAACGCGGCGTTGCAAAAAGGCAAGTGTGAAGAAATGCCAAAAGAGCAGTATTTCTAACGCGGTGTTGAGAAACGCAAGTGTGAAGGGGGCCTAATTAAGGGCCCCTGCACACGAGCGTTCTTTGCCGTCCGGCGACTGACGCATGACCCTAAAATGGCATAACTCTCGGGCATGTGGGCACACGAGCGTTCTTTGCCGTCCGGCGGAGAGAAGGACAATTCTGAACGCAGGGTAATGCGTTCCCTTGACGGCTGGTGACTGCTGCATTACCAGTCAATTCTATATAATGTACGTGTGGGTTCGCACACGAACGGTTCGTTGCCGCATCTCTTAATGGTAATTGTAATTAAATAGTAGAGATTGGAACATTTTTATTGAACATAAAAGTAAGAAACTTTTGTCCCTACATTTTAACAGTCTTGGAGTTATTAGGAAGAAATAATAAAACGATAAAACAGAGTTAATTCAGGTTTATTTATCGATCAAGCACTTAAGAATTTCTATAAACTTTTTGAATGAATATGCACCGATACGTATTGGTAACCGATATACGTACCAATTTCACTCTGAGTCTCAATGCATCTGGATTAATTTTCCATTGCGGCACACGCTCGTGTGCCCTGGCCATGCAGCTGCGTTCATTTGGCGTTGCGGCGATGTAACGCTCGAGTGCGGGGGCCCTAAGCATAGAGTTATGATAAACTACTCTAAAGAGAGGAAGTGTTGCAGCGATTGCAGGACGCTAAGGAAGACGGCGTAAAACCTTATTTTGTTTCAGTTATATCATTTCTTCATTAAATTTTGTTTCAGTTATATCATTTCTCCATTAAATTGACGCTAGATTGCCAGTCACGTGACCCAAAAATAAGGATTTTAGCGTCCCGCAAGACGCGATATTATTTTGACCACTGACTCACCACTTGGCCCTAAATAATGTTCATTTTGAATAATAATTTTTATCCTTCTCTTTTGTAATCATGATACCACATTGAAATAAATTCAAAATAATAAATATATGTGTTTGAAAACTTTTAGAATTGATCCCAAAAATTTCAAACAATATTAATATAACTATTAATCATCAATACAAATTATATGCACCTGACGGAGCGAGCTGTGCAAAAAATAACTTAAAAAAATAACTAACTTTCAAAAAATTTCTCTATTACTATTCACTGTTAAATTATATTTTTACTTTATAAGTGATAATGTTCATGTTTATTTTATATTCTTATTATAATTTCTACATATAATAAATGGTTTCGATAAGAAAATAACATTTCTAAATATTTTAGAGTTTCGCTCTCAGAAATGGAAAAAATCGATTATTTTTTAATAATAGATTTTTAAAATCTATTCAATTATTAGTTTGCTGTTAAACATTCCATCTTGATATTAGAGCTCCATTTACAGGTATAATCAATATAATTGCTATTGAATAATCATCTATTTGCTAAAATGCCCCTCTACTATTGCGTCACTCGATCTGGGCACTGAAGAAATATTGGGTGCAAAAAAATCCATTTTATGACCGTCCTGGTATCACTGAACAGCCCGCTGTCTCTAGTGTAATATGAAAACTCTTTGGGTTGACCAAATGGATGGATGAAATAAAGGCAAATTATATATCCTAAACTTTTAATAAAAAAAAAATAGTTAATTACAAAACGTGACTAATTTTATAAGTTGAAGATTATTAAATAATTGAGTAAAATTGATGAAGATGGGGTTTGGGATTGAATTTAGGGCTAATTAATCTTTAAAGACAACAAATTTTAGT
The DNA here is from genome assembly GCA_947561585.1 of Caprella mutica. Taxonomy (NCBI): domain Eukaryota; kingdom Metazoa; phylum Arthropoda; class Malacostraca; order Amphipoda; family Caprellidae; genus Caprella; species Caprella mutica. Next base: position 103,580 of record CANNZV010001206.1, on the reverse strand, counting down.
AAGTTAATAGATGAGATAGGACTGTCTCATACAGAGGATTAAATTCTGGTTGCTTCACAGTGTAGCTAGTTTCAGGCATACACCTTACACAATAGTCAACTCCAGAGGTTTGGTGTGAATAACTGCCGTCAGAAGAGGAATGAAAATGATTCGACTTCTCAAGTGATATTAGGCTCGTCTAGCCATAAGATGGGAATGGGGCTGTAGTACGAACTAGTGTCTCAAATTAGTGCGTGACTCAGCAGTGGTGATGAAAAAGAATTATACATGTAAGCAAACTGCATCAAACCTCACCGAGACACAAAAATTGGGGCAGAATGACATGTATATAATAAATTTAAAGTCATAAGAAAGTATTACAATCATCAAGATTAATTGTCACAATCATCAAGATTAATTGTCACAATTATCAAGATTATCTATTACAATTATCAAATAAAAAAAACTAGTTAAATCTAACAAAAATTTGAATACTGAACAGAGAAAGGAAATGTTAAACTTACCGAAAGGAATTCTTCACCATCAACAGCATCGACTAAATAAATCAAAGTTCAGATCAATACTGGTGATAAATTCGGTACCTTCTGATATGAAATTAGAACTTCTGATATAAAAAAAGCCAAAATTTGAAGAAATGAATTTAACAACTCAAAAATAAAATAGCAAATAAATTAAGAAAACTAAACAATAGCAATAGCATTCTTGCCCTGACACTGGCATATACTTTAACATAACTTTTGTCCATAGGAAGACAATCCTCCAACCATGAGGCAATAGTCACTAACTATAATTTCTGTGCTGCCTTTTTTCTAGGACTATGAAGTCTTCCAAATCAAAGAAGTTGTTTGATTTTAAAAGATATTACGGCATGTACCGCATGATATACCTGTATTTATTCTTACTGTCACTCAGATATATCAAATATCAAAATTCATTCTATATATTTTATCTTTAAGATAGCAGGTTATAATTACAGTGTACTCTATATCTCTGACAGGAAATTGAAGACATTAGTTTAGAACATTCAAGTTAAGAACAGTCATTTTCAGTTAAGAACATTCCGTACTTAATATGTGCTTACATCAGTATAATCACATGGATATTAATCAAAGCAAACCTAACGAGAAGTAGATCCCCCATAAAATTTGGCCGTGACGTAATCGAAAGTTTGTGGACGTATGACAGTCTCGTTCTACAGTAGGTTTAATATATGCCACGTACCGAAAGTTCCGAGACCAAATTATCCACTCAAATCTCATGTCAAATAAATGTCAAAACATATTAAAATATTAGTGATGTTACGTCTCATTTTACAACGCTTAATGAAGTTATTCACTTATAATAAATACATTACACCTTTTAGTATATTCATAAGTTCAACTTTTCTATTATTGTTCTTTAATAAATCATTAGAAAAAGAGATCGAGTTTTCCAACATCAAAATTTCCGGCCACCATTTTTGTCACCATTGCACGAGTAAATCACAGGTAGGTACTCTTAATGGCAATATTTTCATAGTTCTCAAATAAATTATTGTAGCAAACAGCATTGCTCATTTTTACACGAAACTAGCAAACATATTGTTAGCACAATAAAATAACTCTTTGCCTACTTAGAATAAATATTATTTATTACAGTGGAAATTCTTTCATAATAATTTCTTCAATGCGAAATGAAATGCTTCGCTAAGTTGTGATAATTTGTAGCAGTGCTATTTAAGCATGTGGCAACATCTTGTGAGACAATGGCTCTAAATCAGAATAAATGAACTTGACTAGTATGTGTGACACTCACCTTGAGCTACACTGTGAGTAAGGCAGAGCTGTGGTTGTAGCAGTGTCTATCCACAGGGTGAAGTGAGAGGTCAACTCCTTCCTACAGCTAAAGGTCAAATATTAATTCACTTACAAACCTCTCTGGTGAATTGTTTCGTAGGCCTACATTGTAATTACAGATGTTGTGAGGTGAATCTAAACTAGAAATTGTGTCACTTTTACAGTGTTTTGATATTCTTTTTAACAAAATTTGCGTAATTTTTCATGTTAAATGATAGTTAAAATATATTTTCCTATTACCACAATACCACAGCCTTCATAAAATAATGTATGAGGTATACAGGTTCTAAATACAGGCAGTACTCGCTTTCACTATACACCGCTTTTATAAAATCTGTAATAAATGTGAGGTAAGTACAATTTATAAACATTAATATTAAAGATAAGGTTATTAGAAGCAATTGGTTCGGAAATTAGTCTTCGTGAAAGAAGAATTTTAACAGTGACTACATAATACATACTAGGTAAATAGTTCTCTAGCAATTTAATTCGGGGATTTACCACATTAAACACGATTTATTTTTCCTACATTCTTCTCAAGAAATATTTTCTCTTCTTCGAATAATTATTTTGGTCTTTGTGGGTTTTCCCTCTTTGAAGTCATAATGAAAAGCTTCAAATAGGTAAGACGATTAAAACTCGCATTATAAATAATTTAAACTTACAAGTGCTAATCAACATATCCTATTTTAGGCCAAGTTTCGTGTTATTGCACAGTTCCATAATTTCGGACTCATCAAATTTTCGTAACGACCGTAAAATTGGTCGTTTCGTTACCACTTTTTTCGTTACCGGACGAACGATATTTTTTTAATTTGAAATGAGTTATAGACTAAAAATTGTACCAATCCCATACATTATAAACATATATTCAAATATGTATCAAATTTTTTCTTACCTTATGATGATTTTTAAAAAAATTCACTCCAATCACCGGAAATTTTCGATCATATTAGAAAATGGGTTATGAGAATTAAAATATATAGATAAAAAGTTAAATTAGTAAGTCTATTCTTTTATTAAAATAAAGAGATAAAAAGTTAAATTAATAAGTCTATTCTTTTATTAAAATATAGAGATAAAAAGTTAAATTAGTAAGTCTATTCTTTTATTAAAATAAAGAGATAAAAAGTTAAATTAATAAGTCTATTCTTTTATTAAAATATAGAGATAAAAAGTTAAATTAGTAAGTCTATTCTTTTATTAAAATAAAGAGATAAAAAGTTAAATTAATAAGTCTATTCTTTTATTAAAATATAGAGATAAAAAGTTAAATTTATAAGTCTATTCTTTTATTAAAATATAGAGATAAAAAGTTAAATTAGTAAGTCTATTCTTTTATTAAAATAAAGAGATAAAAAGTTAAATTAATAAGTCTATTCTTTTATTAAAATATAGAGATAAAAAGTTAAATTAATAAGTCTATTCTTTTATTAAAATACAGAGATAAAAAGTTAAATTAATAAGTCTATTCTTTTATTAAAATACAGAGATAAAAAGTTAAATTAATAAGTCTATTCTTTTATTAAAATACAGAGATAAAAAGTTAAATTAATAAGTCTATTCTTTTATTAAAATACAGAGATAAAAAGTTAAATTAATAAGTCTATTCTTTTATGATCGAATATATATATATTATCTTCGCAAAATTGTGGAAGGTCATGTTCTTTTCATTATGTTATTTTCATTCGGTAACATGTAACATCTGGTAATTGGATCCTTACCCTAACGTTAAAAAACAAAATATTTTCCCATGTAAACAGTAGAGCAAGCTCCAATTTCTCAGACTGTGTACCACATTTTCCATCAGGTGAGAGAAATAAAACAGAATAATTGATATTTAACTTCTATATCGATTGGTATCCATGATATTTTCGTTTCCAGTTTTTCTAATCAAATAAGTGATGATTGTTAATATCTCTGATCTGTTAAACCTTATTCTTTAAAGTAGTATAAATTTCATAATTGTAGTCTGCACCTAATTTCAAATGAAAATAAACGTTTCCGATTTAAAAAACAACAACGAAAAATCTGGTAACGAAACGTCACAGTAACGAAACGTCCGTTCACCATCCATGATAACTTCAAATATCATGTTACCAATTTGAAGAGAAGTTTATATTAATTATATTAAATTTCACTGTACAGTAGAACTCCTCTATAGTGAACTCCTGTACAGTGAACCAACCTGTATAGTAGAACCATGTACAGTGAACTTACCTCCATTATGAACATATTTAGTTTAGACTGCCACAAATATTGGTGAGTTTTCTATGAATCTTTGGATTCCAGGACAATAACTTCCCGTGCAAAAAAAAAACCCCGCTGTCTCATGTACGAAAAATAAATATAATCAGATAAAAAAAGGATCACCTGTAGAATCCGCACCCCAGTTCATATTTGGGTGGAGATTGTACATGAATGAAATCTTGGGGTGCAGATTATACAGGAGGGATCCCTCATCATTGGAGTGTGGAGGGAAGTCATTCGAGTGCGGATTGTACAGGAGTGAAATCATTGGGGTGTGGATTGTACAGGAGTGAAATCATTGGGGTGTGGATTGTACAGGAGTGAAATCATTGGGGTGTGGATTGTACATGAGGGAAATCATTAGGGTGCGGATTGTACAGGAGGGGAATTATTGGGGTGCGAATTGTACAGGAGGGATATAATTTGGGTGTGGATTGTACAGGAGGGAAATCATTTGGGTGTGGATTATGCAGGCTGGAAATCATTGGAGTGCGGATTGTACACGAGCGAAATCATTGGAGTGTGGAGAATGAAATTATTGAGGTGCGAATTGTATAGAAGAAAATTTATCGGGGTGCGGATTGTTCAGGAGATAAATCATTGGGGTTCAGTTTGTACAGGATTGAAATGTTGGTTTTCGGATCTTACAGATGATCCCAAGAGTAATACTTAAGTTCAAAAAATAATGATGAGATAATAGTAGTCAGGTATATACGCGTCTTAATTTGATTCGCACGTATCATGAAGGTTAGGGTGGGATTTTACTTTTTCGCACAGGTCCACAGAGAGGACCTTAAATCTATTGATCAAAACAACTCTGATTATTAAACATTATATGTATATTCATTTTAAAGGTATTTGTCTCAGAAAATTTGAAATTGTCTACACACTTGTATTATATATTTATGTCTGATCATGCACACTTATATAAAAATATTTTCATTGCTTGAACTGAAGTATTGAGTAACTGGTACCAATTGTCTCGCGGGTTGCCAACCACTGCTTTAAGTGATACCCAAGCAACCATGACACATTGTGCCAACATGGCAAGAGATGGCAGACTGAAGGTAGCCTAGAAATTACATGGTGTTGCTGTGGTTTTCCATTCTCATGGAATGTTACCTTGGGAGAAGGATGGTTCAATGTGGCGAATCCATCTCAATGAATTGTCATATTGGCTCAACCTGATTAATAAAAATATGGCTGAAACTTGATAACATATCGGCAACATCTACGCCAAGGTGATTTCAACATCACAATCAATTCTGTCACCATGTTGGCCCATTTTGCAAATAACTACACAGTGCCAATACGATTTGTCAACCTAGTGCCTAGGTTGACCTAGGCACTACCTGTCACTAGTGCCTAGGTTGACCTAGGGTAGTTCGGTAGACAATGTCATTCTCTTTTTGAAATACGGGTTAATTACTTAATAAGGCTAATATTGTTTTTTGACATGTAATTTTTTTCTTAAAAATCACACATAGATGCTTTACTTTAACACAAAAGTTCAAGGAATCATAATCACAGAAAATCAGAAAAAATAAAGAGAAACCTTTAATTTCACTCAGCGTTAATGATTGGTTTTGAATAATGATGACAAAATGCACAGTGAATGGCGAACGATAAAAATGTCTTGAGAATTACTTTAATCGCTATCCTACCTATTTCTGTCACCATTTTAGTTATTTCTAGTTAAATTCAAATTTTTTGCTGAAATGTACATCACACTGATTTATTTCCAAATTTGTTTGCCTTATTTTATTAAATATTTTTAATCATGTTATTGCCTTTCATTTTCAGATTAAAACTTCCCACTATACCTTCACAAATTCTAATCTTAACCTAATGGAAGAAGAATTATGTACTTTTTATATATTGATTGATTCGCAATGTTATATTATTTGATTTTTCTCTCGACTGCAGAAGTAGGACATAATAAATGAAACTCTATTGGTGTTAACTATTGAAAAAACAAGATGGGTCTCTTCAGCAAACAGGTAAACAAACGCTATAGACGTTACTTTGTGCTATCGGTATATAAGTTCATCACATGTGTATAGTTTTAACTTTCCTCCATTCCCCAGTTAGTTATTTTTAGAATAGCATTGTAATAGGAATAATATAAAGTAACAGATTTCCTCATAATTCAATTGGCGGAGGTTCTTTAAGAATGTATCTTCTACAAATATCTTATACAGGGTGTGAAAAAGTCATATACTAATTTTCAAATCAATTATATAAAATGAGAAATCAATGTATCGGGAAAAGTGTTTGAGAAGTTCAATTAATTCTCTAGTTGTGTACGAATGGTTCGAAGGTAAAAAATGTATACTCTAAGTTATTTTTATATATAAATAATGTATACGCCAGTTCAATATAAATCACGCGGCGAATTGTACGAATGTAAATTGACCGCACGTCAAATTGTCCGGCAACGAGTTGTCCGCGCGGTGAATTGTCCGGTAACGAGTTGTCCGTACGTCGAATTGTACGGGAACGAGTTGTCCACGCGGTGGATTGTCCGGTGATGAGTTGTTCCGTTATAAGCTATCCTAGAATCAATTTGTATGAAAGGAACTAATTCTTGCTCTACTACTGAACATGGAATTTTAAATTAAGAACTTCCATATTTCTTTTTAAAGTAATTCAATAATCGTTTTCCCTTCAAATCAAGGTGTATTGAAAAGAACTTAAAGAAGTTCCATCAATTAAATTGTGTCTAGTATAGCTGTTAATTAGAAATGGATGAATGCTATCGCCAATGACTAATCACCTGCTATCTTATCTGTGGGCATAACACGGTACCTATCAGGCGACTGTAGTCCCAGTGTCGGAGTGATTATTCTCACAGAAACAGGTTACAGTTGGTTTGGGCTTAATATTTTACATTTTTAGGTGAGTTTGAAAATCTTACGTAACAAATGAAAAGAAAATGAGGCATTCAAAGTTTCAAACTGTTGTTCTTTTCAACATTATAATTAGTAGGCCATTCTTATCCACTGTTTCCATGCTGTTGTTATTTATAGCTATATCTGTTTAAGGTTCACATAGATCTACAATTTTGTGGGTTATATTCTATACTCTAATCTTTCTGTATATCTTAATTGTTAAAATATTGTTCTGCATGTTAATTTCTATCTCTGCATCTATTCTCAATTAAAATTTCTACTTACCGGCAACCATTTTCTTGAATCACCTGACTGATGTTTCTTTGACAGCAGGCAGAGACGATGCCAGAAGGCGAGAAGTACGTTTGCACGCTCTCTCCTGAGCTGCAGAAGCAAGCACTGGAGGAGCTGGGAGAAGATCCAGAGAGACGAGAACAGGACATAGAAGCCATTAGAAAATGGCTCAAAAAGCAGCCTCATATCAATGCTAGGATGGGTAAGGATACACAATACACATACATACAATGTTAGGCAATTTTAAATTTGGTAAACAATTCCTGTCTGATTCCTAGAAAAGGTGGAGTTGCACCTGTTAAAGGATTATTTCAATATGTATATTTCCTAGAATAGATAAACTGTACTATGAAAATTGGGAAAAAAGAATTTAGAATTTTTTAAACAATTCAATGTTGAGAACCTTTTTATTTAAAATCCTTCGCCGCCACTTATAAATGACTTTGATCTGTAACCGGTTCTCTTCCAAAATCAAATAAACTGGTTACAATCCAATGGTTAGCAGGACAATAACCCCCCGTGCAAAAAAAAAAAACCCAGCGGTCAGAAACCCTCCGTGCAATATACCCCCAGACAAAAAAAAACATGCAATAAACCCCTGGACAAATACCCCCCGGACAAAAAAACCCCAAGCAAAAAACCCCCGGTCAATATAAATAGCCTAATTCATTAATTTTTATTAATAAAACTACTATATGTTATAAATATAAAAAGATATAGCGCACCTAAGGTTAGGTTAGCGGTCCCATTTTTTACAGTAAAATAGGTAATTGGGTATACCTTATTTTGCAAAAAATATTGTCATATTTTCGAAGAAAATGTAATAATCATTGGTTTGCAATGAATAATGTTTAATATATTAATAAAAATTAATTATGCTATTTATATAGACCGGGGGTTTTTTGCTTGTTTTTTTTTGTCCGAGATGTATTTGTCCGGGGGGTTTATTGCACGGGGTTTTATTGTCCGAGGGGTATTTTGCACGGGTTTTTTTTGATCGCTGTTTTTTTTTTTCACGGGGGTTATTGTCCCATCAAATTTCAGGTAATTTGGTTTATTACTTTTTGAGTTATATATATAAATATGACCTTGACATTTGACCCAATTCTTCCAAAAGAATGGTTCTTGGATATTGATCACCAAATTCCAGGAAATTGGTTGAATAATCTTTGAGTTTTCAATAATTGTACAAGAAACATGTGAAGAGAAGACGGTTCCTCTCTTCACATGCTATAATTGTTTTAATGTAAGCTACTTACCACGCTGCTCATTTTGGAGCAAAGATGGATGAAAATTCCAAAAATTTAAAATTCCAAAATTATTTCTTCAATGTCTAGCAATGCTTTGATACATTTTTTTGCACTACTGCCATTCTAAAGTGGCTTTCTTCTTAAAGTAATTTGTTTACACTGATTAAATGTTCAATATGTGTTCAAGACTTATATGGTCTGTGTGTGTATATGCTCCATACAATTTGCCGATTTGCGCAATCTCGAGAATGAACTGCGCGTTTTTGAATTGTAAATCCCTTCAACCTATTAATGCCGAGTGTATGTGCTAGTTTGTTGTACTGCACACTTAATGATTATTTAATGAATTAGCAAGGGGGTTGGGGGTGGCACCCCCTTGGTTCACAATATTAGTCTTCCATTTCATAATAAATGAAAGGAAGAGTGTTGGCGCTCACTTGGCATTCGTGCAGCGCATTCTCGTGATTGTGCAAATTGCGCAGAATATATACACGATGCAAATTTAAATTTAAGACAAATATGTCCAGTACAGGTGCAACTCCATTTGTTCAAGGAAATTCTTTCTTTTTTAAGTAGATATTTTATTGTTTGTATTATAAATAGCAGCTGCTGAATAATTGTGACAAATTGGTGGTTGCAAGTCAGGTACTATATAAATTGTTGTTTCATGTTCATCCCCACCTTTTTTCTATCTATGTTATCGATATAAAAAACAGTTCGGAATAAACTTTCCCTGAAATATTCATTCAGTAAGAGAAATTAATAAATAGTCCGATAAATTTAGATATATAACTATATGCTGTAAACATTAGGCGTTAAATGATGGATATTATTTTCTAACTAGATTCATGTTATTTATATCAATCCAACATGTCACTGCAAATAGTCGGACTCTTGGTTGAGGGTACAGTTGTCTCTTGGACAAATAACGTTTATATTCTCCTTATGGAAATTGTCTGGGACTATTTTATTCTATATGAAAAGAATATCTGCCTTATTACTATTCAAATTGTTTATTGAGATTGGTTTCATACAGATTTTTTTTTATGTTTTTCAGTTATATTGTGTAGTTGTAGTATATACAGGGTGGCGGAAAAGTAACTTTACACTTTTAATTGTTTATTGAAAGAAAACAATTTCTACTACAAATATCAAATAAATATGAATTTATTGACAAAATCTCTAAGTTATTTTTTACATTATGTATGATGCAGATAAAAAAAATTCCGCCAAAGAAACCATGGCAATATTAAGAGAAGAATTTTCAAGTCGCTTAATTCCACATGACAGTGAAATCTCATGGCCTGCTCGATCTCTTGATTTAACCCCTCTTGACTTCTTCGAAAAAAAAATCGAAAGATTACAAAAATAGGTTTACAAATCCCAAAACATAATTGAAGAAATTAAATAAATAACGAGGGACACACTAGAAAATGTTTTGTAAAATACTGTGCGAAGAGTGTGCTCTTGCTTGAACAATAACGAAAAACATCTGAAGGACATCATTAAAAAAAAAAAAATATTGTCTATGTAACATACTGCAAAATATCTGAGATTTTGTCTATAAATTCATATAAATTTGATATCGATAGTTGAGCCGGTTCTCGTTCAATAAACATTTAAAAGTACCCTTCTAATTTTATTTTAAATTCATGTTCAAAAAATTATGGTTATAATTATTTATTTTTGTCAGTAATGGATTTAATATTTTACGAAATTAATTTTCACTAATTTTTCATTTATACTATTATTTTTTCTGTCGTATTTTTTCAAGTTTGAACCAAGAAGTTTATTTGAATAAAATATATCGTTATTCAAACAACATACACATGATATTAAATTATTTAACTAGTGTTCATAAGATAAACATGAAATATTCCTAATCGTTTCTTGGTGTGTTTCAGATGACTGGAGTATCTTGCGTTTCTTAAGAGGCTGCAAGTTCTCCCTGGAAAGAACCAAGGAGAAGCTTGACATGTTCTACACCTGCAAAGCTGCTATTCCTGAGTGGTTCACCAACAGAGATCCACGAGAAGGGAAAATGAAGGAACTTCTAGAGTTGGGGTGAGCTGCCTGTAGTGTAGTGATCAGACTATTGCAAGGCTTGTGTGCAGTACAACTCCTCTATAATGAAGTCATCTATAGTGATACATCCTGATTGATATAGTCATGAGTAATAAAGTACCTGTATAATGAGTGTTTTAAAAAGAACATATTTTGTGAAGTTTGCCATAAAATTCATCTGTTTTCTATACATTTCTTGACTTTTATATAATGAATATGCTATACATATAAGCTATATAACCTAGAAGTAGTTCATTATAATATAGAAGAGTTCTACTGTACCTACTATATTCTATATTGAGCAAATAATATGATATTATGTATGAAATGATATTAGGTATTTGACTTTCTTATTTTATTAATTGAGTGATAAATTTAAGTTAATTCTGCTTATTTCAATTACAATTATTTTTTATAATTCAATTGAACTTCTTCACTTCTTAAGTACTATTTAAGTTTGCCATATGAAATATTATAAAATGAAAATGATTTTATCACAAATGATTGGAGGTTTTGTGTTTGCTATGATTTGTGTAGTGCTACTTAGCTTTATTGATTCAAAAGAATGGAGTTCCTTAGAGGCTGTGACCTGACCCTTTTCCTGTTGCCCTGTTGCTACCAACAGCCTGTTCCTCCCTTTACCACCTCTTGTCAATCGCGAGACCGTTGCTTTAGTTCGTAACACGAAGGAGCACCTCACGGAACAGAAGTTGAATCAGCAGGTCAAGGCTCAGCTGATGGTCATAGATGTTCTTTTGGATGAAAATGAATCAATTTACGTAGCTGGAGCTATTATTGTTGAAGATCTTGCCGGTCTGGAAGCAAGTCATTTCATGTCAATGTCTATCTCTATTTTCAAGAAATTCATAATTATGCTGCAGGTTAGAGTCCTTTTCTTTCTTTACAGACACAATAAGCCTTGACTGAAGAATAAATATTAATACTCTTCACGGGTCTAATTCTTGCTTCTATCTTTATAATGTAACTTACAGGGGAAAAAGGTATATATGAGGCATGAATTTAATCGAAAGGTTTTGATTAGCACTAACTTTAATACTCAAGATTTGATTGCTGCTTACATTCTTCCAGTTAGTTAGAAATGGAAACAATAGAAAGACTGTCTTTATTAACAGATTTGGGGGATTTAAGATAAGCAATTGGGATAAGAGGAGTGAGATGTGGATAAAAGATTCAAGTCTCTTTGATAAACCACAGAAAACAATATATAACATAATCTTCTCTTTCTCTCTACAAAAAGTGAGGTACTGAGAAAATAAATTATATTTACCTATGCTCTCTCATTTCATATGTGAATCTACGACGAACTTTTTTTTATTCAAATGATCTTGTAACATTCGCACTCAATCAGTGGTCAGAGCAAGAAGGAGGCCTTCCTCTCTTTACTAAATCTCATTGGTAACTGAACAGAAGAAGAGTGAAATTATGAGCTATAATAACTAGTGTATAGTGTATCTAGGAGTATTTTATATAGCTCATATTAAGAAAAAGATTTTTTTTAGAAGTTTTTCTAATGTGAATCTAACTACTATCAAACTTCTGAGATTTTTTCAGGGAGCTGCACGCGTCCCGACATACATATCTGATGTTATATCATTAAAAAAAGTTGAAAGTGTTCAGAACATAATGTTTCAAGAAATGACTGGCTATTTTCCGCTAGGCAGTTTTCACTCTGGCCATTTTCCGTGTACCCTACGAAATACCCATTCGATGTTATATATATGCCTTCTGAATTACCAGTTTCTGATCTTAAATTTTTTGATTATAAATTAAAGATAAACTTTGTCGAAAATATAAGTATTTCGTTACTAATTTTGCGTTCTACTTCGATTGCATGGTTGCATACCTAGTTGTCAATCTTTGAGAATTCTATATTCTTCTGATTGATTAATGAAAAATATAATGTTTTTGAAATGCAACTTTTAATTAGGTTTCAAAATAAGTTCAACTAACTAGATACTTGGGTATCTAGATACATTTTTGAATTTTTTTATTACTTTAAATTCAAAGTAAGTTTACATACCATTAAACATATATTATATCTATTTATTGCATAACTTAAGCATGACCATTCGATTGCAGGTAACATTACCGAGTGTTCTTTTTCTAATATCCTGTCTAATCTTCTTACTGTGAGTTATTTAATTTGCACGTCATGCTTATTGTCAGTCCTTCATTTCTCTGGTGCTGTTTTTCCTTGTATAGATTACGATTTTTTGATTTAATGCAAATATTACACTGCAAGTCATTTAGGATATAATTCACGGTCCTAAAGGAAGCTTTGTCCTCTGAAAATTCGTCCCGCCGTAATTAGTCCTCAGAAAATTCATCTATTTGTCTTATTTTTTGTAAGTTGCAATGGAAATACATTATTAACTGTTATAATACACATTTATATTATAATTTAAATCGCATGAAATATGGCAAGATGAATACAACATAGTATGATGAATTATTAAGTTTCTATTTTATCAAATAATTTCAAGTTGATGAAAAAGTTAAATATAATTAAATACCAATTACAGTACAAGTCCTCTATAATGAAGTCCTGTATAGTGAACCATCTTAGTTAGTAGAGTCCTGAGAAATAATGAAGTACCCTGTATAAAGATCATGTTCAGTGCAGTCTGTCATATAAGAGTCATCAGTAAACTCTATAGAAAAAGACAGTATTTTTCCATTACAAACAATAAGAAAGAAAGAAAGAAGAAATATTCCCTCTGCATAGTAATTTAGTTGTTATTCATATAGACGAGTTTTATTGCGCTTAATATATTTCGATTTTTTAAGCAACTATTTATTTGGAAACTTAAACAATAACTAAATGAATACTCAAAAAACGGGCTAAATTAAATTTGTTCTATATATTATTAGCCCTGATGGGATTATGGAATTCTTCGAAAAATAAAAAAAAATAACAATAATAATTTAATTAATTGATATTTAATTTACGTGACTGTTTTAGCATCCTGATATTTAGAAACGAATAATAATATAAGGATATTTATTGAAGAAAATTGATAAAAACAATGCAGTTCTACAAGCTAACAAAAACTATTTATTTAAATCAATACCACCCACATACATGCAATGTTCTGTTCATCTAGCCAATTTTCATGTCACTGAAATTCTCTTAAACATATTATTAACACTTCATAATTATTGTCCTTAGAAGAAAAGAAATAAGATAAATAATGAATATTGACGGGTCCAATTTCCCTTTGACGAATTTTCTGTGAACGAATTTTCCGTGGGCGCATTTTCGGTCACGAAACTTCATATGGATGAATTGAATAGGGAGTCTCTGCCACTTCCTGGGTATGATGAATTAGGGCGAAAAGTTTGGATAATTCGTGCTAACATCCACAATCCACTGAAGTACTCCATGGATGAGGTGTTAAAAGCTTCCTTCATGATTTTGGACTTGGTTTGTGAGGAGGATGAGCAAATGGCAGTTAAAGGGTTCATCCATATTATGGATTTCTCTGGAATGACTTCTAACCATATACTGGCCATGAATCCAGGCTTTGCGAAGAAAGCTTCGACGGTTTGGCAGGTACCCAGTTTTATGAAATGCCCATTGAATTGCTAGTTTCGAACATGCATATCCTTTTCATTTTGTATTCATTTGATCATTTGTAACAAAGTTCTATTTTTATCCTCATTCTTATTGTTCTGAACTTCATTGATAAATTAATTAATCGTGTATTCATATTTTAATATTTGATGTATGGCTTATATTAACTTATATAATTCTACCAATGATTTAAAATACATCATATTTTATAATATATTACTTTCCATTCTTATCTGAACAGGGTAATGTATTATTACGTTCCTTCTAAAAAGGCAGAGTGGCATGCAATTTCAATTCAATTATTACATGTAAATTTGCATGGCCATTTTGAAACCAGATATGAATGTTTCACTTCGACACAAATTACTTTTCTAATGTTACTATTCGTAACTCAGTCTCTCAATCCATGAATCTCAAATATTTGTTTGCATTTCTTGTCGATTGCTTCTTAAAGCTACTTGTAGAAACTTAATTTCTTTTGACGTCAGGGTTTTTTCCTTTGCACCTTATATCTCTTTATCTTTCAACCACTTTTTCACTCTCAGTTAAGGTTACTGACACGATCAAAAGAGCGATAAGGGTTATCACTGTAACTCCATTTTCTTCACTAACCGATAAATTGTATTACGCGATAATACTCCATCTCTTCATGTGCTGTTAAGAAATACTATTCTGATTTATTCAGAATCAAAACTAAAGATACAGTTCAGGTTTTTGATTTTAAATGTTGGAAAAATTTAAGTTGATTCTCTTTTATTCTTTGCATTTGAAATTTAATACTCTTCATTTTTAACTTGTGTATTCATTAATAATTTTGCATAATAAAAACTGCAATCTGGGTTATATTTCTGGCAGCATTTTATTTGATTCAAGTGTGAATTTGTGTTGAACATGTTGAAGTATTTAGTATCTCTGTTGTTTTTCCGAAAATGATTATGTTCCTTCTTCCGTTTAGCCCACTTGTAGGAAGTCTACATCCGGAAGCTGTCTATCGTTGTGACTGTGGAGAGTGTGGGATTATTTCGATTTGGGACCTATAGGTCTCAAACTGTTTTGATTTCGATAAGGGATTGATTTGTTTTTGATTTTTTAACGCTCCTTTCCTTTTAAGAGGATATTGTTAGAGTTTTGATCTATACCTAGTAGTTTTATTTAGCATAACTC
Source organism: Caprella mutica (assembly GCA_947561585.1). NCBI lineage: Eukaryota > Metazoa > Arthropoda > Malacostraca > Amphipoda > Caprellidae > Caprella > Caprella mutica. The sequence goes on along the minus strand of CANNZV010001206.1, from coordinate 88,237 downwards.
TTCATTGGTGAGAACAGTCACAGGTGCTTCACTTCCTTTTATCCGCATTCTTTGTTATGTGACTGCAGTCATGTAATATCCATTTTGATATCAATGAATATTTTCACCTATACTGGGGACAGTGTTTAAGTCCCTTGTATTTAATTTCCTGTTCCTTTAATATAGTGACCAACGCTTCACTGTAACTGTTAAGAATTTAAAATGGCGCTATATATAGTACAACTACTAAAGAAATCATTTTTAGGTGTCACTAGATATAGTAAAAATCCCTTGCAATGTATAATTAATAATTTTAGCTATCCAGGATTAGCAATGTCTCCTTTAACCTATATCGAGAATATATTACTAGTCATAATGGATGGTCCATTTCAGTATGACTTTACCATTAGAGGGATATGATGAGGCGGGAAGAACTGTTATACTGGTTCGTAACGGACTTCACGATGTCCTTACAACTTCGGTTGATCAACTCATGAGGACTTCGAACATTATTGGAGCTGTTCTCGCTGATGAATACGAGCAGATGACTGTTGCAGGATTTGTTGTTGTGTCTGATATGAGCTTTTTAAGTACCAGTCATATTCTTCAGGTTAACGCTGCCATTGCTAAAAAAATTATGGTTGTTACTCAGGTTAGAATACAGCTTTTTAATAAACATAAAGTGCTCCGTCGTCCATAATCATTCTTTCAACCGGGATATTCATTGGTATGAATCTATCGCTCTTAGCAACAAGTGATTTTCATTAAAGTTGCTGGTGGTTTTATTGTAGAATGGTTCTTCGTAGAAAATTTATTAAGAAAACTATTAAATGAATATTTACCTGATTCTGCTGTTTAAGCTTATAATGAATCTGTAATAGTTTCTTAATTCTTGCTTTCTGTGGTACCTACTTCTTTGTATCGATTGTTAATTGTGTTGCTTGTTTCAGCTTTCTAGATTTCTAAAATTGCGATTCACATTCACCTTTCTTGCAGTATATTCCTACCATTGCCTCGTTCTGACCCGAAAGGTCGACTGGTAATCATAATTAGAGGATCGGTTCATGATCCTCTTACCACGACTATGGAAGAGGTGATGAAAGCTTCTAACCTGGTTTTCTCGGTTCTAACCGAGACCGAAGAGAGTCAAGAGCAGTGGTCTATTGCTGGCGTTGTGCAAATATTAGACCTGAACGCTGTCACTGGAAACCATGCATTGCAAATTACGCCAGCTCTGGCTAAGAAAATGACTGTCATGCAGGTCAGAAAATTTCCTTTGATTATATTTGCTAGTTTTTACTAGTGAGATTGAATCAGTTCATGGTGGTTGGTTCCTACAACATATTGTTCTCTTTTGTAAAGTACTTTCCTTGCATTTGTGTAAACTTGTATATAGTAGTTTGTTGTTAACCTACTTTTTTACTTTTGGTCATTGTATTTATTTTTTGGCAATTGCTTTGCATGCTAGTTATGAAACTTAACCCTAGTAACCTAGCCCTCAAAAGTTTGCTCACTAACATAGCAACTTCCGCGGGCTCGCCAGTCCTCACTAACAAATTGACTTTTTTCTTCATAAAACTTTCATTTGATATTTATACATCCATTGGTAACTGCCAAAGAACAATTTTCTTTTTAAAATATAATTAACAAGAAAATAAAGGAAACAAGTATTTCTTAGGTATTATTGTATGGGCGAGGCTTGTCACTTTGTGCGGAGTTTGACGAGCTGCAAATATTCTCGCACATCTTTCCTAGACTCACAAAGCCGCTAAAGGTTACAGTTAATTGATTTTAATGTGACATTCACCCTTATGTTCTCAAACACGGTCGAGCTCTTATATATTCCTTATATTTTTGAATAAATGCTCATGATTAATATTAATCACATTTTTTTCTAATCGTCTGTAATTATGTGAAAAAGTTAGTCATGAAAAGACAGCTTCCTAATCGGTTTAAAATCAAAATTAATATTATACTTTCATGAGGACTGGTGCGCCTGCACCAGCGTCAAGGTTACTAGGGTTAATCTAATTCTAGTCGTCTCTATGATTATTAAATTGTTATTTGTGTGCTTGCAGATAATTGGTCTTTTTTAACTATATCCTTTTGCTTAATGAATGACTTACTTTTATTTATTAAATTTTCCTGATATAGCTATTAGAAAGATGAAAAACCATTTATATCCTTGAGACTCGTACCATTTATACAGAAATGGTGATGGTAGAAAGCTCTCTTTATTGTTCTTTTTGAGATTTGATAGTATTCATCAGGATTCACCAGAGAAGTATTTTGAAGATATTTCGTAACATTCGTCTTCATAAATATTGAGAAGCATAAATTAAACTTCTTTGATAGGCATAATAAAGTATTTCATAGAATATAATTTTTAACTAACTCCTAAGCTACTTCTCTTCCTGCTCGAGATAAAATTCTGATTCCATCCCTGCAGATTGGCTCTACAGAAGTTTCTAGTCATGATGAATAACTGCTTAATAGCTGTTTATTTTGTTTTATCCTCCTTCCTTAGACTTTTACTGCCCCTTCCAACGAAAACTCCTGAAGGAGTTACTATTATCCTGGGTCAGTTTGGGCTATGGGATCCATTGATTCACAACATGGAAGCTGTAATGGCGTACAGTTTAATGTTATCTGAAGTTATGAGTCTGGAAGATGAGACACTTGCTGTTTCCGGAATGATCTTAATAAATAATATGACTAATTGTTCTGTAAAGCATCTCACAGCCTTTACACCAACAATTGCCAAGAAAAGTGCTATTTTCATGCAGGTATAAATTATACGTCATTTTCTTCTATTTTTATTTGCTGATTTATTGTAGATGACTACTTTCGTGCATTTTCTTGAATAGTTTTTTTTTTTCCAGTGTTCAAAAAAAAAACTGTTGAATTCAAAATACAATAAAGTGTGCTTCGAGATTGGTGTTGATTTGAATGGTGTTTTAGTGTTGAGATTCTGTTCAACTTTCTCTATTGATTTGCAGTTTGGTTGTCCCCACTTTACCGAAAGTTTTTTCTGGAAACAAAGGTAGAATCATAATTGGTAGACCAGGAGTGAGAGATCCTTACAATTCTAATGTCGATCACATGTTCTCCGTGATATACACTATGCTGGATATATTTACGTTCCAAGATGAAGATGTCAGTGTTTGTGGGCTTACGTTTGTACTGGATGCAACAAATTTCTCTTTTGCTCATGCCTCTCAAATGACTCCTACTATAATGAAGAGAGCTTCTACTCTTTTCCAGGTACAGCTTTTCAATTTTGATAAATACTCGAAAATCTATTTTGAACAAGCAGGCCCCGCATTCATTACCAAAATCAGGATTCTGATTCATTACAAATGGTAATAAGAGCGAGACATGACTAGAAATAATTGTATAATTGTAACTCCTTGTCATTTTCTATCAGTTAGAATAAAATAAAATTGTCTTGAGGGCTCGATTTATCGTTTGTTGCCAGAATCAGCTGATGATCGTTCAAGTGGCAAATGAATTAAAATATTAAAATTCAACCATATAGCTTAACTCTTACTCAGTATATGTGAGTAACTAGTATGATACTTTTATTAATATAATTTCGTTACTTTGAACAGAGTAATTTTATGCACTGTAAAATGTATTTTGAAGTAGGGTAAGTTCAAAGATATCGGACGTTTTCACATTTTCGGACACATAAGAATAAATAGACAGTAATTATTGTTGATCGTTTATTTAGATTGGTATGCAATATTTCTTCATCTTATTATAGAGATATGCGACAAGTCGATCTCTCAAAATCATTTTCTTTTACTTTAACTAATAGAAAATGAAATGATTAAGGAAATTCAATTAAATAATAATTTCGAGTTATATCTCGCAATTATTACTGCTTTTGAAATGCGAGATGTAATAATAGCGAGGCCTACCTGAATATAGTAAAATAAATTTTGTATTAAAATATGTACAGTTTATCATTGAAAGTGCATCAGTAATAAAATAGTTTATTTGATATTTTGACATAATCCCATTTCCATTTGGTGGTCAGTCTTATTTTTAGTTTAGTTTATATTTTTCTGGCTCTAGGTATATTCCACCTCGGTATATTCCACCTCGGTATATTTCACCCCGGTAAATTTCACCCCGGAATATTCCACCCCGGTAAATTCCACCCCTGTGACAATGCTCATTTGCGTGACAATAAAAACTCAAAGATTTTATTTTTAAATAGCCATTTTAGAGGTAGCTCAAGTCAATTGAAATTTTATCCTAATAAAAATAAAAATATTCTTAATATGGTAGTTTATTTCAAAGTTTACGTGTTGAAAAAGTTAATATTAATTCCTTTTTAACATGAAACTGCATATGTGCTCCTACAACAAAGGTTGGATGAGGTATGGAAGGGGTCGACTGGCAGAGACAACCCACTCAATGTTTTCGCTATTTGCTTATAAGTTTCTGTTTTGGATTCTAGGACCAAATTCCCCGCGATCAAAATCTCTCAATGTAAAAAAGGCAATAATATCCCAGTCTTAAAACCCTGTGCAATAATTCTCCCTCCCCATCAAAAACTTTCTGGTTAAAAAAAAACAAGTTCAAAATGAAATAAATATAACAATAAATACTATATGACATCGTCTTTAAATTAATATCGCTGTTGTGTTGGCGATAGAGAAGAAAATCAGCTTGAGATTGAAAATCTAAATACCTCAACTGATTGATGCGTTCACACAACCTTTCTTTCTGCTGTTAGTGAAAAATCTAAAGCTTGTGATTAGCCAGCAAAAAGTTTAATTTGAAACAGTAAAAATGCAAGTTACCTAGTATTACATATGATATTAATGAATGACTAATATTAATAACTAAACAAACCTAACCCGTAAAGTGGGGTGGAATTTACCTTGGTGGAATTTACTGGGGGGTGGAATATTCCGGGGTGGAATATACCGGTCGCCATTTCTCTATATGTACATAACAAAACCTAATTAAATTAGATACAATTGGCAATAGTAATTGATATATCCATTTAGATTTAGAAATTATTTGTATTGTGGTCAAATCGAAATATCTCCAGGTCGCTAGAAAAGATTTCACGTCCTTTTCTGTTCGTTTCGGTTGATCATTTTTTATTGAATTTTCAATTGAGTGGCTATCTGATATACAGTGGGTGCAATAATCATCAAATGTATAGTCAATCAATTCTATTTACATGATCTGAATACGGACCATTTTTTTCATTGGCTTTTTAATCGAGATCATATTGCGCAAATTTTTTAATGAAATTAATTCTTTTGACTTAATTATAATGACATATATTTGTTTTCTAAAGTCTTTAAATCTGAAAACGAATATATTCAGCTCGTGTTAAATGTCTTATCTATTTTAGCATAATTACCAACAGATTGGTTAACTTTTTATCAGAATGAGTTCAGGTCAGTTCCAGTTACAAAATATGGCAAGTTAGTTTTACTCTGTTTATGTTCTACCTTTATTAAATGCAAATTCCACTAATTCTTTCTTAAATGTATTATTTCACCCACTGTATTTGTTTGTACATTGCATGAAGTTTAAGGTGGGTTGTATGATGTTACTATGGCTCCTTTACACCATCCATACCATCACTCACTGCATGTTCCAATCACACTTTTACCTAACTAGTGAAGTAAACGTGAAATAATATTTAGAATTAATGATATATTGCTCTTAAACATACCGTCCGAGTCATTTACTAGTGTTTACTAATCAATCTTTTCCACGAAAGGATGGGTACCCCATGCGACCCAAAGCTCTGCATTACATCAACACTCCGCCTGCCTTCGACACAGTCTTCAACATATTCAAATCCTTCATGAAGGAAAAGATGAAGAAGAGGGTAAGACCTTAACTGCAACAGCCAAAAACAAAATCAGCTACCAAACGACTCGTATTTATTCCGTCGGTGTTAGATTCAGTTAAAGGCGATTAAATATTTTTAGTTTATTAGGAATAAATTATGATATGTGTTGTATTCTCTGCCTGGGTTACATTGCAATATAATATCTTACCTACCTTTTCATATTATCTAACTATTACAGCTGCACTTCCATGGTTCAGACCTCAGCAGCCTCCACAAACATGTGCCAGCTTCCATGCTGCCTAAGGAATATGGAGGAACTAATGGCACTGTGGAGGAGATTACCAGTCAGTTTATCAACTCAATTAGTTTAAGTTTAACTAAATGATAATTGCAGTCTCAATTATTCATGGATTGATATATTTTGTTGAATAACTGAAAATACAAATCGTTTAACTTATTGTTTTGCATATATTTACTAACTCTATTTATGAATTATTTAAATTTATAATTTCATCCTATGCATATGTTAATAGTATTTAAATCATCATTATGCGTAAAATTTTATTTGGGTTAAAAATTAATAATTAAAGGAATGATAAAGTTAAGGTTAGGAAATATTGACAATTTTTTGAAAATATACTTGGGACAATATATTTTCTTATCGAGAGTATCACGATGGGTTCACATTGGAATATCTCTTATGGGCAGTGAGAAAGGAGATATTAAAATTGTTTCACTCTTTGCAATGTGGATGCTCCTCTGATCTTGGCCAGAATTATCGAGTCCTGAAATATCATTGACAGTTTTCGCGGGTTACTTTAGAAATTATACAATGACCGAATAACAAAGTTTTGTATGGCACCCACAAAGTCAAAATGTGAAAGAGCTGATTTCTTAAATAACCAGCTATAATATATTGTAAGAGTAATGCCAATTTGCATATAAAATAGAGAGGCAAACCTTTTATAAGAACATCTTCGAATTTACTAGTTAGAGAAAGTACGTAATAGAAATGTATCAATTTAGTGTAATAAATATCCCATTATTTTTTAATTATACTAGCAATAAATTAGAAATTAAATATCACAATTTTTTTTTCTTCAGAATACTGGGTAGACAAAGTGAACAACCGTCGAGACTGGCTGCTAGAAGACGAGAAGTTCAAAGTTGACGAGAGTAAACGGCCTGGAAAACCGAAGACGAGCAGCGATCTGTTCGGTCTCGAGGGATCTTTTAGAAAACTGAATGTCGATTGATACTTTCTTTGTAATAGGCTGAACTTGTGGCACTAGTATAATCATTGCATTCCAATTTATTCATTAACTATGCAATATTTATTCCATGAAATTTTTGAATACCTAAAATCTTTCGAATCTTTTCTATGGACCGGGGAGTGCTTTTTGTGGGTGAAATTTTATATATCAACTAATTTTTCGAATTAAATTGAATACATATAATCATGTTCAATTTCATTTCTCGTTTTGAATAATCCTTTCTTTGAAACAATGTATTTTAAAGATATTCTACTTAATATAGTGGAATAGTCAATCTTGGGGCCACGACAAACGGCCACACGACAAAATCCCTAGCGTCAGAAGCCCATACGACAAAAGCCCACATCGACAAAAGCCCACATCGACAAAAGCCCACACCGACCAAAGTCCCACACTGACAAAAGCCCACACCGACGAAAACAAAATTAGTATTCCTGCAATATAAATAATCCATATATGTATGTAAAATTGGAACGAAGGAAGATAATTTATATAATGCACCAAATTAGGGCGCTGCTATCGCAGAACTTAATTTTGAAACATTTTAATTTATGTACTAAATTTTTAGTATAAACTGTAACATTTAGTCAGATGTCAGGTAACCAGCAGACGTCTTGTTCAGTTGTCATGTAGGATTACTGATCAGCCTTTGTAGACTTTTTCTAGCTATAGTCTTAGATTCTATAGTCAATTAGTATGATTGTTGATGTCCTGAATACAAATTTTATTCTAATTTTTCATCAAACCGTGGAGCAATAGTTAGCCTATAACTGTAAAATAACCGAAAAGTTTTGTAGTTCCTTACTTGTATATTGTATTTAACTTGTTCCAGGAAAGCAACGACAACCTACAATTTATTTATATTTAGTTGCAGTTTCCATAGTCTAGTGTTTTAAAATTAAGTTCTGCGATAACAGCGCCCTAATCTGGGGCATAATACAAATTTACAATGATTCCGTAGAAAGAAAACTGTTAAATTATTATCTTCCTTCGTTCCAACTTTACATATTTGGATTATTTATTTTGCAGGAATACTAATTTTGTTTTCGTCGGTGTGGGCTTTTGTCGGTGTGGGCTTTTGTCAGTGTGGGCTTTTGTCGTGCGGGCTTTTGACGCTAGTGATTTTGTCGTGTGGGATTTTGTCACCCTTTCGTCAATCTTACCTTAGATTGACAATCATGCTGCCATGAATGCATACATTCATATTTGGGAAAATCCTGCAATTCTGGAAGCTTTCCTTATTTGTTTCATTTATCTGTAATTAAATTTAATGGAAATCAATTGCAGATATATCATTGTTATATAAATTAGATTGACTATTTATTATTACATTAAACTGATTTACATCGATATTAAATCTTCTTTTTCATTACGAATGAATTATGAAATTATTATTTGTTATCGCTTAATTGGTTCCATTTGTAAAATAACTAAAAAGAACCGCTCTAGTTATTGAATTATTTTAATTCTGACTAGCGTGAAGATGGCTCTATATATAAACTAACTATAGTGGGTACCCGTGCAAAATGAACGGTATCGTGCATATAAATATACACGTAGATTTATTTTTTTATTATTTAAAAACACTAGTAATTGTGTTTGTTCATATATATTACACAACCCGCTTTCCATTACATTTCATATTAATTAGGTACCAGTAAAGAGTAATTTTCCGTCCCGTGACGTCATCAGTTTATGTACAATACTGTCGTATACATCATAAATTATTATGTAAGATAACCTTATAAATAAATACAAATTACAGACATTAAAAATTATTCGAATAGATAATCACATTACGAAAAAGTAAAATAATTAGCTACATCGATCAGTTCAATGCTTAAAATAGAAGAAATTTAAAATCCCCATAGCAGCTGACATTCCATTCATTAATTTCCTTTAATTGAATTAATATAATTAATTATGTAAAATTCGTTATAATTTGATTGAATATATTTTAAATATCATTTATTTCGAATATTTATTCATATTCCCACCCGTCAATATCAAAATTAATTAATAAATTTTCAATCGTGCAAAACATGTCATTTATTTTCGTGAGGAAAAATGATAACCAGCGTAGGATTACATTTTTTATTTTCTAATTTTCGTCATATCTCAAAAATACTTCGAATTTCGAAAAACGGTTAAAGCAGTTTTTTTTAGACCATTTTTACATATTGAAGATATTTTTTTCGATTCGATTATTGGAAACTTTATTTATTTATTTATTTCGTATGTTGCCATATATTTAGCGATTTGAATTAAATCCCTATGTATTCCATTAAAACTTAAAATATCGAATTATTCAGAAACCCGTTCGAATTTCGTAAAATAAATCAATAGCGTTCTGTAGGACCATAGGCCGGAGGTTTCCTGAAAATTTCAGCCCATTCAGTTAGATAGTCTCTGAAAATATCCTGGGAAGTATGTCGAATTAATTCCTATGTATCCCATTATAAATCAAGTGTTAATAATTCGAAAACCCGTTTGAATTTCGGAGAATCCTTTTAACACGTTCAATTCGACACCACTTTCTAAAAAGATGTAAATTTTCAAGTCTCTAGGTCTAACCGTTTGTGAGTAATATTGCTCCAAGTAACACGCATATATACAGACAGATGTAGCGTATTATATAATATTATATAGTAGAAGATTGGCATTAATCACTCTACAGCTACTCAACGACAGTAATTATAATTGTAGCTACTTAAAAATGTCTGTCACATCGATGTTAACTGCATGTGCATTTTTTGTATATGAATAGGGTTGTGACAATATGCATTTACAAATAAGTACTGGGAAATATTCTGCATATGCATCAAGTTTTACGCTATTTGATAAAAAGCATGCATTTGAAATAAAGCATATGCATTTGAAATAAAGCATATGCATTTGAAATAAAGCATATGCATTTGAAATAAAGCATATGCATTTGAAATAAAGCATATGCATTTGAAATAAAGCATATGCATTTGAAATAAAGCATATGCATTTGAAATAAAGCATATGCATTTGAAATAAAGCATATGCATTTGAAATAAAGCATATGCATTTGAAATAAATCATATGCATTTGAATGAAAGCATATGCATTTGAAATAAATCATATGCATTTGAATGAAAGCATATGCATTTGAAATAAAGCATAAGCATTTGAAAAAAAAACATATGCATTTGAAGAAAAACATATGTATTTGAAATAAAGCATATGCATTTGAAATAAAGCATAAACATTTGAAATAAAGCATATGCATTCAGGATAATGCATATGCATTTAATGTATAGCTTAAGCATTTTAAAGAAGGGCAATATATGCAATTTCAGCTGTCCATATCTGGTGGGAATTTGAATAAACGGTGTTCACCAACCTCAATTCACCGCCGAAAAGTTCACTGCCCTCAATTGACGACCGCATGGTAAGTTCACCGCAACTCAAATTCCACAAAACAATTTAATTCAAAATACAACGAGAATACAAATTACCAGGATTAATTTTAATGGCCGAATATTTTAATGAAAACATACTTTGTTATTGTTAATAGATATGAACTAAATGGATGTGAATTACGTGTAAGAACAGGCTTTATTAACGTACAGTTGCACCTCATTAAATATTCAGAAAACGTTTCTAATTAATGAAAATTTATAGTAGTATAGTAATTGATTATATTTGATCTATCAATAGAAATAGGCTACTGAAACAGAAAATACGAGATGATGTAAAATCAAACATATCTACAGATTCTACACACTAAAACAAGTACTCTGGAAAGAAGAATTTATTCTTGGAATAATATGGAAATGTACTCTCTAATATCTCAGGAATATACCTCAGTGCCTGGGTATATACCAAGGCAGTTAACGTAACTGTAGCTGCAAGAAAAGTCATTATACACGTAGAAATTGGTAGGGAGCTGCGAAAATTGAATATCCTACAGAAATTAGATTTTAATGAATACAAGTAGATATTGTAAAAAGGAAAAATTGTGTGAAGTTCCGTTAACTTAATAATGCTTAATAGTACATATATGAGCGTCATAAATAATGAGTAGAAAGGAGTAAATATGAGGAGATTTATAGATGTTAATAAGGGTATACCGTACGGTGAATCTATACGTGCGAGGAATTGAGTTGCGAGAACTTGCCCTGTAGTGAATTTAGTGCGAGGAACTTTGCGGCGGTGATTTGAGGGTGGTGAACTTTGCTGTAATCGATAAATGCATATGCAAATCTAATAATCATATGTGTCTTTAAAATGCATATGCAAAGTTTACTACTGAAGCGGAGATGTTTAAGGTCGAATAAACTTTCCAAATTTCATTAAAAAACTATCTTTAAATGAGAAATAACACACTTCCCTCAGTAGGTGATGCCATTTGTCACTAACTGAACACCGGTTATAGACTGAGATTGATTCTTTCACGCCGAGAGTTCATTATTAGTTGAAATCTTTACGCGGTGTGTTAAATTTTAATGGCTGTTGGAATTTTCATGAGTGTTCATATTGTGTGTTTAATGTGGGGTCTAATATAATCGGTAATCTGGATTGGGGCTAATATTCTTGATTTTGCAAACAGGGGGGACTCCAGATACATTGCGTCTCATTTTTTTGTGTAACAATTATCTCAAGTAAGTTAGGATTAGGTTTGTTATCAGTTTCACTTCTTCTCCGGAGACTTTTGCTAAACTTTCTTTTCTTAATTACTTAACGTCTGTTTCACTGGGGATATTTTACTTGTATAGGAGATTGCTGTGAGGTGTCTGCATTTGAACGAAGTATTTCCCGTAATCTTTGCAGAGAGATATTAATTCTTCATAAAAAGTATTTTTCCGGCTGGTTAGTATAAACGCAGAGTATTGTTACGTGATAGTGTATACTCTTTCCAATTTTCGATTTGTTTTCGTTCCGATCGACACGCCACCAATGTAAGCAGTTGGTCTTCTGCTAAGAAAAAAAAAGGTAAATGTTACTGATCTTTAGTAGCAATGTTTTTTTCTTTTCTGCCCTAATTAAGAGTTTTTTAGCCACCTGGAATATTTTAGGTTGGTCATTTATGGTTCCGTTTATTCACAGACCTTCAAACCTTGGAGCGCCTAGTGACTACCTTGGAGCGCCTAGTGACTACCTTGGAGCGCCTAGTGACTACCTTGGAGCGCCTAGTGACTACCTTGGAGCGCCTAGTGACTACCTTGGGTCTCGTGACTACCTTGGAGCGCCTAGTGACTACCTTGGGTCTCGTGACTACCTTGGAGCGCCTAGTGACTACCTTGGAGCGCCTAGTGACTACCTTGGAGCGCCTAGTGACTACCTTGGAGTGCCTAGTGACTACCTTGGAGTGCCTAGTGACTACCTTGGAGTGCCTAGTGACTACCTTGGAGTGCCTAGTGACTACCTTGGAGTGCCTAGTGACTACCTTGGAGTGCCTAGTGACTACCTTGGAGTGCCTAGTGACTACCTTGGAGTGCCTAGTGACTACCTTGGAGTGCCTAGTGACTACCTTGGAGCGCCTAGTGACTACCTTGGAGCGCCTAGTGACTACCTTGGAGCGCCTAGTGACTACCTTGGAGCGCCTAGTGACTACCTTGGAGCGCCTAGTGACTACCTTGGAGCGCCTAGTGACTACCTTGGAGCGCCTAGTGACTACCTTGGAGCACCTAGTGACTACCTTGGAGCGCCTAGTGACTACCTTGGAGTGCCTAGTGACTACCTTGGAGTGCCTAGTGACTACCTTGGAGTGCCTAGTGACTACCTTGGAGTGCCTAGTGACTACCTTGGAGTGCCTAGTGACTACCTTGGAGTGCCTAGTGACTACCTTGGAGTGCCTAGTGACTACCTTGGAGTGCCTAGTGACTACCTTGGAGTGCCTAGTGACTACCTTGGAGTGCCTAGTGACTACCTTGGAGTGCCTAGTGACTACCTTGGGTCTTGTGACTACTTCGGAGCACTTTGTGACTACTTCGGAGCACTTTGTGACTACTTCGGAGCACTTTGTGACTACTTCGGAGCACTTTGTGACTACTTCGGAGCACTTTGTAACTACTTCGGAGCACTTTGTAACTACTTCGGAGCACTTTGTAACTACTTCGGAGCACTTTGTAACTACTTCGGAGCACTTTGTAACTACTTCGGAGCACTTTGTAACTACTTCGGAGCACTTTGTAACTACTTCGGAGCACTTTGTAACTACTTCGGAGCACTTTGTAACTACTTCGGAGCACTTTGTAACTACTTTGAGCCATCTTGTCTTTGTCTTCCAGCTGGCCTATATGTAGTTCATTATATAGCTTATATATACCCTTTATTATATATATTATTAGTTTTCTAATATTTACCTCTCTTATATGTGTGGCAATCTTAATTATTGGTATTCTTCTAATATTTATTACATTGAATCTTACGTGTATTAAATATCACGTACTTATTGACTATAACCGACTGACTGACTAATCCCTTGTTCATTTATACAAACAGACTTGTTTTTTTCCATATGGTAATATCAAGAGCTACCTTTTTTAATAATCTCGTTCAGTAAACTATTTTAGTTTGCTGCTATTTGAAGAATTGTGGGGGTAATTTTGTTGCTTGAATTATAAATATAAACATATTGAGTTTGATTATCGTCACCCTTCATATTTCTTGTCATTATAGGCTTCTGTGGGGGTAAGGAGAACACCTGGGAGAATATTGATTGGATATTGTTCGGGATACTCTCCCATCCCGCAACACTACCTATGTCACAACCAAAGTCTTGAATCTTGCTCAATTTCATAATAAAAATAATTAATATTACTAAATTGGAGATATTTTCTATAATAATCTAACTTTATTCAAAGTATTTTGTATTTTACAGCAGCAATATAAAAAGGTTACAAAAAGTTCAATAAATATTATATGTATATTATTCATAAACTAGTCACACATTAAATTTATTTCTTTACACACACAAGTTAAATAATTAGAAAAATCAACGATGTAAGCGTCTACCATAACATCTAATTTATTTACCTTCATCTACTAGTATTGGCTCTTTAGGTAACTGTAATTTGCTATATTTGTTGAGCAGAAGCAAAACTGTAAAGGATCTTTAAGGCACTTCAAATATATTAGTTTTTTCGTATTATTTGAAATAATTTGAAAAAACAAGTGAAAATGCAGCTCGAATCGTGTACCTAACACTAAAGTGTAATAATGCCCATATAGTATGGTTATAACACGTATCAATCGATTTCAATATCATTAAAAGTTTACTTGTAAATTCACTATCGTATAATATAAGTAGATAATAATATATATATGTAACATTATATACACGGGAATAATAATCTGAAAATTTGATATTGCTATGGTTAATATTCCTATAGTTATTTCCTTTGTTCTTGTCTAAAGTGAAGTAAACTAACTGATAATTTGGTATGGTCATAATAGCTCAAAAGAGTATAAGGTACTACTTGGTTCTAGCAGATAGGCAAACACTGAACTCCAACTGGAGTGCATCTGCAAGCCTTGCACTTGGCTGACAACTCTTTGATTTGCTCACCAACATTATATTCTCTGCCGTAAATATTGCATCCCGCCAGCTGGAATATGCCTGAAAGTAAATTTGGTTATTGCAATAATCAGGTTAGTTAATAGTATTTCTATTTTGATTGAGGATCTTTATATACATATTTGCGTTTGGTATTCCTTCCCTGTAATCCGATTTTATATTTAGTTATTAAGACTTACCCGAGTCAAGAATTGGATCTATGCCCAATGGCAGTTGATTTTTAACTTCTGTAGGTATTTCTGGTAAAATTGGTATATTCTTCTTAGGTATTGGCTTCAGCGTTGTCTTCTTTTCAATCTGAAAGGAAATTCAATTTACTTAAGGTACAATAATCAGTTCAAAGAATATTGTAAAACAATGGTATATTAAATATAGAAGACAAACCTTTTGGTCAACCAATAGAACATTTTCAATCTCTAATGGTTCAGCGAGAGTTTGAGAAGTTTGTATCGGTCTTGGTATTTTAAAACTAGAGTCAACTTCCCCTGAGTCAGACTTGCTGAAGAGAGCTGACAAGTCGAATGGGAATGGTCTTTTAGGTGCTATTGCAGCCTTGGCAGTTGTTGTAATTACGAAATTAGTTTCGGTAGCTTGAGTCAGCATATTTTCCTTAGTTGTAATTCGTTCAGTGGTTGTGAATTTATGGAGAGGTATTAGTGGTGGTATTCTCGGTGGTCTAGTCGTTCTTCGACTTGGTATAAATGGAACATTTTTCCTAGTACCTCCTACTGGCTTTCTCTTTGGGAGAATGAATTCTTTATTTCTTTCTTCCGCAAGTGGTTTAATGGGAACTCTTTGAGTGATAAGTGGTCGTTTATTTTCTTTCAGGGGTTTGGGTGGCAAAATAACTGAAGACAAAGATACTTCATCACCAAATGTTTGGGCAATCGCGACATTGTCAGGCTCGTAGTCCACAGCTTCATACGAAATAACATCTTCTCTAAGTGCAGCGGGTATTTCTTCATCAGCATCAACTGCTGATTCTGAAAATGGAATACATTTTAGTGAACTTTTCTCAATTTATTTGTTCCGTTTTGATTTCACAAAAAGTGTAATTCAAGCCATGTTCATATTTAGGTATTTCTTGAAATTTATTCATAAACAATTGAACTTCACTATAATGAAGTTTACTTAGTCTCAATGAATATTATGTTCAAGTAATTCACCTAGGATATATAATAACGATATGTTACTCCTAAATTCTAACATATTTGTATTAAGTTCCCTTAAAACCTACCACGGTATTTACTTCTTAAATCATAGAAGAAACACATTACAAAGTGGTTTTTAAAATTGATAATATTAACATCTATTTATTTATGACATGAAAATTACTCTGCGGCTTGCCTTATGATTAATATTCATGGCTTTTAGCTGAAAATAAAGTACTCTCCTATGTTATAAATTCCCTCGAACTGATATGTCGATATAATGTATCACTATAAAACATAATATTTCTTAATTCGTTTCTTCCTGTATCAATTACAAGCAACTTTGGAACAAAGACATGATTTATATCACCAAAAAAAAAAAGTTTAGCACGAGGCACACAAATAATATTGTTGTATATTGGTCTACTTTAACCGCAGTTGAAATAATAATTTTTACAAAGTACTTACCACATACTAGCATCTGACAACATTCACCAGGCTGTGTCACTCCCTGGCAATGCGGTGGGATTTCCTGACATTGCTTTTGCTGACAGATCAGCTGACCGAAGTAACAGCGACATGACTGGCAGGGATCTTCGTCGAAACGAACAGGAATTCCGTTACCTAAAACCCTTCCTTCAGACCAGCATAATTCTGTTGAAAAAAAGATAGATAGATAGTGCGGTTAGAGAGAAAAGATCACCCAAAAATTTCTCTTTGTTTTTCTGTTTTAATAATCAAATATTAATTTTAGATGAAATCAAGATTCATATTCTTTAAAAACAAATATCATTCATTATTGATAAAATGAACATGATAGTCAAATATATTTGTAAAATAGAAGAATTTAAATGAAAACATTTGAAATGTGATGAAAATACATATAAAATGCAATATTAATGGACAACTAGTTTATCATTAATAAACAATAAAAACGTGATATAATTCTAAAATGTGTTTCATCTTGTTGGGATTTAAATTTGAACTCAAAGTTATACTCCTAAGAATTGAAATGAATTATCTTACTTAATTCAGTTTGAAGAGATGTTAATATATCGAATGAGCTTTTCAATCAATATTTTTTTTAATCCTACCTTTATATCATAATCAAATAAATGTATTTAATTACCACCATCAGTAACCTATTAATCTATAAAAAAACACATATATTAAATTCTTGGACATCATGATTTAGCTATATGCATTTGATTTAGCTCCTCCAATAACTGTTTTTATTGGTAAATATTTAAAAAATTGCCACAATTTATTCACCATGCTGCCCAGATACTGGTCCCTCTGAAAAAAAAATTGAAAAACAATTACATATTGGAAATGATTACCTTTCTATTATTCTATACATAATACCATTCATATTTTAAAAGTTTTGCTAATTATGGGTGAATTAAATTCCAGTCTTAATCTTATCCCCTATAATAGGAATCTTGAAGAGATTACCTAGAGTCCTAGACTGTAGCTACATAAACTTCCTTGGGAACAGAGTCAGGATAATACTACAGCAAAGTACCTACCTTGCATGGTAATTGATTCTTCAATGTAGGCCAAATCTGACTCTTCTTTCTCTTTTTGTAGAGCATCGGAGGCGACGAATGGAATAATTCTAGAACAATGTAGAAATTATTTTGAGCCACTGTCATAATTAGTTTGAAATATATCCATATTTAAAAACTGAAACTATCAATTTACTCAGTACTATTTAGAGTCATCATTCACTATAGTTACATTCTCTCTGATATATTTGTTTATAAAATTGTCATTTCAACATTTCTAATGACTATCAATATTTTCTGATTTTAAGATTAATTTAATATTTCCTGCCCGTTTCTATTAGAGTTTCCACGAGAATACCAAACATGGGATATTGAAAAATATGTAAAGATATGTTTTCAAATCTGTAAAGTTTCAATGTGTCTCTAACTAGTAATATATATGTACGTCTATGGTGGACATGTTAAGTAAATATTATCTATTAATAGTTGTTAAAACATTATACTAATGTTTCAATTTTGTAGATTTTACAATAAATATGGAATTAATAAGTTGTAACGATAATCATTGAGGACCACCTCATATTGAGATTTAATTTTCATTAATCAAATTCCATACTAATTTTAAATTAAAATAATATATGAAATAAACAAAGAGATGGATTATCAAATAAAGAATGTAGTAAACTGATGGAACTTACTTGAAGTCAGGAATTGGAGATGAGATCGGTGAGTCACTCCCTTGTAAGTCAAAATCGTTAGTATTTGATGAATGTTCGCTTTTAATACTTTGAATTGGAGTATCAAAATGTGAGGTTGAAGTTAACTGTACATTAGTTGAGGGGTGCTGAATAGGTCCTGACTGTAATGGTTTGACATCAGGTGATGAGACGGCTGTCTGTTGCCCATTAATCACGTTATTGAAAATACTTGGACCTATTGGTGAATATTCATAATCATACTCTTGAGGATCATTTACTACAGGGGATGGTACTTCAATAGAAATTTCGTTTCGTTGATTAACTAGTTGATCAACATCTTTTTCCGAAAACTTGGTTTTGGGAAGTTCAACTTCTGGCTCTACTTCATCCAAAGTTTGTACCATGGTTTGGATTTTTTCAGCAAGAGATGGATATTTACGCTTCTTGTCAAAAATCTCAGATTTTTCAGTAATTTCATACTGATTTCGATCTAAGTGTGATTCATTAGTTTTATTATCTTTTTCCAGGTTATAAAGACCGAAGTCTGTTTCTTGATTTTGAATGAGCTCAGGAGTGAAATACTCGAATGATGAATCATTAGAAGTCCTATCAAATTGATTGTAGATCTCAGAACTCTTGACTGGTTCGGGAGATTTGTCTTCAATGATTATATTCTTTTCCGTTATTGGAGCTACTGTAATTGATTCCATATGTTCTTTAGAAATTTCAGATGGAGCAGTAGTTGCATCATTAACGGAAGTTTCATGTGGAGTTGAATCAACAGACTCATTCACTTTTCCGGTAATGTTTATCAATTCATTCAAATACTCTCCTTCTTCGGTAACAGAGTGTTCTTCCAATTCAGACTCAGTAGTGTAAGCAAGATCTTCATCATTCTTTTCAATTAAATCATCAGTTTGAGTTGTCAAATCAAATAGTGGGGGTGGAGGGGCAATAAAACCATTAGATGGAGTTGGAGGAATTGAAAATCTATTTGAATTCATATGTGGTGGAGGTGGAAGTGGTCTTCTATTTGCTCCCGAAATATGAGGTAGTCTAAAGCGAGGTGGGTCTCTTAATCTGAAATTATTTTCATTGTTTCCTCCTTCGTCTTTAGTTTTTATTCTAGGAGGTAAAAATGGTGGTCTGATCCGGTTGTAAGGAGAAACTTGTTGAGGATCATTGAATCGGTTGAAAGGAGGTCTTAAAGGAGGATCATTTCCAATATCTGTGTTGAATCGGTTGTACGGTGATCTTAGCTCAGGATCATTTCCATCATCTGAATTACTGTGATGATCATCGGATTTACGTTGAGGTTCAATTGGAATTTCTGCAACTGGGCGTCTCAGTGGACGATTGGGCCGTGGTCGAGATGGACGTGGTCTTCCAGCAAAAATGTTGAATAGAGCTCCCAAAAAGGAGGGTGTCTCAGTTGTAGAAAAACGAACGGGGTTTGGGTTTTCTATCTTAGCTTCATCGATAGGAGAAAAATCTGATTCTTTAACAGGATTTTCATCGATGGTGTTTACTTCCAAATTAGTTTGGTCATCTCCTTGGACTGAACTTGAGCTAACAATAGCGCTAGATGTAGTTACATCCAAATTCACAGGGATAACTTCACCAACTCCAAATATACCAGTTGAGGAGGTTTCTCCAGTGAATAAGGATGAACTTACACTAACATCAATTGTGTCTCCACTATCATACGAGTTTTCTTGGTAATTAGGATTCACAAGAATTGTTACGGGTGGAGAATCAGAATTGTTTCTTTCCACAGTGATTGTTTGTATGCCAGACTCCTCGTCTTCACCGACATCATTTTGGCGATCAGTGCGCACTTTATTGACTTCAACATCATTTGAAGCCAAGTGATACTGAGATGCTTGTTTATTTTTTATATCCTTAACCAGAAAACCAGTACTTACAGATAAGCCAGATTGGGATGGTAATTTCTTTGGTGGTAAAGCTGGAGAATACGATGTGGTTCTTTCGTTTGATGGTACAGAGGACGAAGTAGGACTGCTGGTCGTCATCGGATTGATAAATTGACTTTCGGTGCTAACTGTTTTTTCATTAGCTGTGAAATTAATAGAAGTTTCATTTTCAGTCACTGTTTGTTCTAGTAATACTGTAGAGTCACCATTATTTGTAGAATTTATGATATCAGAATCTGTCGTTTCATAGTAATAATCATCAACTGAAGTTTTATTAATACACTCTGTATAGTCGTAATTACCATCTTCATCTACGTAATAATTACAATCGTAATCATCATAATACTGATCATCTGTAATGGGAAGAGGGACTTCTGTCGATGTTCTTGCAGAGGAAATAACTTCTCTCAATTTGTTAAGAATTGCATAATCGCTAGCCTTCCTCTCTGGTATCTTGTCTTTATCATTGAAGTCAAGTTTTTGACTTAACTCAAATTGATCAGCAATATTCAAGCTTTCTTCCTTGAATTCGATTTCAGTTGTATATGAGGGTGAATAGGATACTGGGCTATCTGTTGTTGTTAGAATATCTCTACTAAGTGTGACAACTTCTTTGTTAGTACTTGTCGGTTGACTGGTTGATGATATCAATTCTTCATTCTCATACGTATGAGTAGAAACGTCAGCTATTGAAGATAAACTTCCTGTTGTAGTTCTTGATTTTTCATCTGACATATATATTTCATCTACAGTAGACACAACGTCACTCACTTCTGAATCTTCAGTGATCGTTGAAGGCAGATAAGTGGTCACTGTACTAGGCATATCTGACATTACTGTAGTTTGTTCATCATAAGTGGATGATATGACATCTTGTGGAGTTGTTTCACTTTGTTTACTCATTGCACTTGCAATAAATTGAGTAAACTGATCAATGAAGTTTGGATTACCCGGTTTAGTTTCAATATCTGCCAAAGTAGAAGTTGCATCAGATTCAGTTGCTGTTACTGTTGGGGTAGACATTTCTAATGTTTCATGCTTAGTTTCCGATTCTGAATTACCAGAATGAGTAGTTTTGTAGCGATCAGTTGTAACCTCTGTAAGTATTGAGTCCTCAAATTGAAGATATTCATCAGGGTGATCCTCGATGTATTGTAAATTATTGTTTATCAAAATTGGAGGTGCAATTGAAATATCGTCAAAGTTGGTAGTGAAAATCTCTGGTTCAACAGTATTAAGAGTAGTGCCATACGATTCTCCAACTGTGTGTGCATTGTTGTTATGGGTGTCTATTTTCTTATCAGTTGAAACCTGAAACAAAATATAGATTTATAAATATTTTTTCATAAATTTCTGCATTATGTTTTTTTTTTCTTATTTTATTGCATGTCTAATTATTATGTAAAATGCAATCGTCTAGTTTGTTATGGAAAACTGTAACTTCTTAAAAGTATGAATAAATATGTATATATTTATTTACAGTATTATTGATAAAATTCTAATTAATAATGGTTTAAGTTTCATTCAGATTATGCTGCTATCAAGATTATTATGAATATAATACCATAAATAAATATATATCCAACGAACGGAAATTTTACCAATGAATTCCATAAAATCCGATATATTTTACTCACGATTTGTTATCTTCTGCGGTTTAGACCTTACATAAAATTGCACTGAGTTAATTACCTCTATTTGCACAGGTACAGAAGTTGTCCTTACAACTGATGGCTTTGGCCTCCTGTTCGCAGAGGGTCTCCTGAAAAGTGGTGGTAATCTTCGAGTTGGAGGGACTCCGAATCTTGTTTGGGATGAAGTAGAATTCTGGAAAAGAAGCAATTTGGGTACTAATTACTAAATTTAAGAACTATTTCTACTTAACGAACTTATACATAATATTTATGTATACAATTAATATCAAAATCACAGTTTACATTTCCGTTAAATATGCAATTCGAAAGTTCGATACTATAGAATTCCCTAATCTGTGGTCTGACATACCCTGTTGATAGAATGACGGTTGAAATATGGTCTGAATTTGTCAGCAAGTGAAGTTGCTGGTTTTCTTGTTTCTTCTTTATTGTATAATTTACTGTTTTCAGTCAATGTATTAGTTGAAGTAGTAGTGTCGGTTGGAGGAATAGCAGTGGTGGAAACAGTAGTTGCTTCAGTTGTAGTCGAAGATGTGGTAGGTAAAGCACTAGTTACAGGCAGTGAAGTAGTAGAAGTAGTATCAGCAGCAACAGTAGTAGTATCAGCAGCAGCAGTAGTAGTAGTAGTAGCAGCAGTAGTAGTAGTAGTAGCAGCAGCAGTAGTAGCAGCAGCAGTAGTAGTAACAGCAGCAGTAGTAGTAGCAGAAGCAGCAGCAGTAGTAGTAGTGGTACTAGTAGAAGTAATTGCAGCAGTAGTAGCAGCAGCTGTAGTAGATTCAGTAGTTGTAGTTGTTTCTGGTGCAGGTGTCGTTTCTATTGGTGTTTCAGTAGTGATTTCAATTGGCTTCACTGAAGTTGTTTGTATCAATCGTAGAGGTGCTTCTTTCGTAGTAGTCACTACTTTAGTTTCCTGTTTTCTTTGTTTTACTCTCATTTTGAAAGATGGTCTTTTGGGGGCTTCTGCAGCATATGCTGATTCATCTTCACGTGGCGGGGAAGGTTGTGATTCGAATCTCTTTGAAATTTGAATTTCTGGGGATTCCCTTCTATTATTATTATTCTGCCTTCTGATTGAAGGCCTGGAGGGTATTTTCACACGATTTTTGTATTTTTTAGTTCCTGGTTTAGTTTCTTCCTTTTCTTCTTTCAGCTGAATGCCATGCCTCTGATAATATGATTGAGCTCTCTCGGCAGCCGTTTGTCTAGTATTAACCTGAAACAAATTCAAATTGTATAGCTATAATATGTCTAAGAGTAGTTTAATTTAAAATAAATTCAGAGTAAACTGCAGTAACTATTTGCACTAAATACCATTCATTCACAGTTAATAATAGTTATAATGATTGTCAGACACAACCATTACAAAAGCTATCATAACAAATATTATGGTACAATGAAGTAGCGTTTGTTACATTTTGATTACAATATTTTTAAATAATTTGGTATTTTTGATTACTAAGGCCGTTTAAATTTCAATTTGAAGGATGTTTGAGATGAGTCACCTATATTCATATTTGATGCATCTATATTTAGCAGAACGAAGTTTGCAAATACATAAGAGTAAATAAAATAAGGATTACATATATGATTGTATGTGTCACCAAGTAAATAAAAGATATTGAACATTTCACTTAAGCAAGAATAAAACAAATAAAAATAGTTCATGATATTGTCAAAAATGATTCCCATGATATTGAAAGTACACATTGTAACTTCTTCGATTAATTAATAAACATAGATAATTGTTAATATTGAAAGGATTTATCTACCTTTTGTTGTTGTTCTCTTTTCTTCATTAGGGTAGACAATGTTCTTCGAATGGAAGCCCCGCCCTTCCTCTTTTTCTTCTGCTTAGCGTTAGTAGATTTATCCTGAAGTGGCTCCTCCTCTTCCATTTGTTCCTCTTCTGCTTCTTCGTCAGTGAGATTATCTTGTAGATCCAAAGGTTGGTCCTCTTCTAGAGTCTCAGATGTGATGAGAGTTTCATCTGGAATGAGAACAGTCAGCAGATAACATTATTTATACTGTCCGGTGCTGCTGGATGAAATAAATACTTTTTAAAAATCAAATTCATTCAAATCCTCATCAAATTTATGGTGACCGGACGTTTCGTTACTGGACGTTTCGTACTCGGACGTTTCGTACCGGACGTTTCGTTACTACGAAACGTCCTAGTAACGAAATGTCCTAATAACGAAACGTCCTAGTAACGAAACGTCCGTTAACGAAACGTCCGGGTACGAAACGTCCAGTAACGAAACGTCCTAGCACCCAAATTTATATATATGCAGATTTGATTTTTAACCCAGATCATGCAAATTTAGATTTAAATTAAGTAATTATTTATAATGGAAGAGATTGTTAGTAATATTATATAAATTAATACAATATGCCTTTATATGTATTAATATAGGTTAAATTGTATATATGTTATATAGGCTATATGTACATAGGCTATATATTAATTATGTATATAGGTAATATGGAATATACATATCGAGTTTTTATCCAAAATACAATAAAATTAACATCATAAAAGATATTGTATTCTATATATATGTATAAACTTGTATTCTACATCTAATGAAAAATACATCTAATAACATATAATAGAGTAGTTAGAAAATGTTTATCTTCGAATATAAAATGGTGTGTAAAATCAGGTGGAAAATGTGTATGGAAATCAGTGTAAGTTTTGAAACTCATTCCTGCGAAAGAAAGTAAATATTAATATAATGACATTTTTAACTAGAATATTAGTGAGGATCTGAAAACTGAATGTATTATTTATTGAATAAATTTATCTCAAAAGTTATTCTCATATTTTGAAAGGGAAAATTACAATAGAGTCGTACAATAATGAAATCGGAGACATAGTTTGGACAATATTCTATATATTATTGAAATGAAGTAAATCTAGACTTTCTATTGGGAAGCGTCCTATTACATGGACACTATTGTCGAAAAGTGAGCTTAAACATATGTCACGAAGCAATGTGACCTATAGATTATTCTTATTTGCTACAGACAGGGACTTAGTAACCTACCACACACAAAGCTCTCAGGACAACATTTTCCTGGGGGTGTGACAGGAGTGCAGTCTTTGCTTCTTATTTTGTCACACACTAGTCTGTCGCAAGAGATTTTAGAATTGAAACAGAAACAAGAAACACAGGGATCTGAGGTTAAATTAGTGCGACTGTGGTTTGTTAGTGTTATGTTATCAAGTGATGTAGAATTTAGGCTTTGGAGTGGAATTGGTGAGCCATCTTTGTAAATCTTGCCGTCCACTGCGCAACTACGATCTGGAATAGAAAGATTTTTACGCATAAAAATATTACATTAAGTTATTATATTCAAATTAAATGGTGAATATATCTTATTATATCCATAATATATGCAGGTATTCCATGACGGATATTTTCTGTTTGCTGGGCGCATTTGAAAATAATGGAAATAAATTATTAAAAATAATAAAATATAATGGTATCATATAGTTACTGACTTTTAAAGTTAAATCATTCAGTTACAAAGAATAAAGATTTTATATATTAAATAATGTATTTAGAAAAGTTTCTGTTTTCTGGGCGCAAACGAAAATAAAATAATATCAATATAATTATAATAATAATTTCCTGGAACAAATCGGCATTATGGCGATTTTGAAGCAGATGAGTTGAATAATGGGGTAAGTTCTTAGGTATCGGACGGTTTCACATTTTCGATCATATAAGAATTATATTTCTATACTCGTTATTTTAATTATAATATCGATTTTTAAGGTTTCTCCAAATCATTATCATTATCATTATACATCATTATCATATCATTAAATAACAACGCGTATCCATAATATAATATTATTTGCATTATTTTCATCATTTTCAAATGCGCCCAGCAAACAGAAAAGATCCCCAATGACTGTCAGAAATATTAATAACAAGTTAGAATAATCTAAAAGTAGATATTTAAAAAATGTAAGGCAAATTTGTTTCTAAATATTTTTGACAATACTGCATGTAGAATCAGTTGAAATCTGATATTCTAAATCTGAGGAACTTAATGAACTTTATTGTTTTGTTTTCATAATATTAAATATATTAACAAATTCGATCTACATTCACATTTATAAAATCAAATAAAAAGCTATCAAGTCTACCTAGAACCTATTAATCAATTCAAAATCAGATAAATCCCTAAGACAATAGATAATAATGTTGTAGTGGTCTCTACATTCACTGTTTCTATTCCATTTTGAGTTGTAATATCTTTTGTATCCGTTAACGCCTTTGATGCTATTATTGCAACGCCCTCTGACTCTTCTCACGTCATTCCAAATTGAGGTTTGAGTTAATGAGTTCCAAATGGAATTACAACTGCAATGTGACTGCACTTTCAGTTGCTAACCTTGGAGTCATCTCCCAAATTAGAAGCAATGAAAGTGTGTACAAGAGATCAAGAAAACCACTGACATTTTATTCACTTAGGTGAATACTTAGATTATACTTAGTAATGCATTGCAAACTGGGTAAACTAACATAGATAAAGAATAGTTAAAGTAATCTCTTGTAAAAAATGTTACCTAATAAGAAATATTTGAAAAGTAACCAAGAGCAGAAAGTTTGATGAATTTGAAAGTAATGTAGTCCCATAATAAATTCTAGTGAATAGTCTTATCTGTAGTTTCATCGAAATTTTTTGGTGAATTGATGCTGAAATATTATTTATTCCACTATACCATCTTACCTCTTTCTTTCGAAACTCTGAGTACGCTTCTCTTGGCTATTCGATTGATGGGTTGAATCTTCAGAGTTAATTCGTTGTTTGTAGATATTGAATTGCTAACAATGGCATCATCTGAAATGACCAAATACTAAAATTATTATGAATTTATTTCATATTAAAGTATACAATACAACCAGATTACTTATAGTCATAGTTTATAATTAAATATTTGATCTGTAAGATGTTGAAGGTTCACTCACGACAGTCGTAGAAGGCAGGACAGCAGGTGAAGGCTCTGTACTTCGGTCTGCATCCCTCCATTGGGAGAACACACTTATGGGCCACACACTCACTTCGTCCCTTGATACAGAAGCAGTAGGTACACTCGTCTGGACCTGGCACAGCCGATCCTTCCATGAAGAGAAGCCCCTTCACCAAGCAGTCTTCGTTAGGAAATAATCGTTGTTTTAATTTGAATACATTTGTTAAATATTCAAATATGATCATGCATACATTGTAAATATTGCAATGCTGATTCTTCTTGTAATAGTTGGTAACTGTTTAATTCAAACACAGGTACAAAAGTTAGAGAAATACACTAACGATGTTTAAAAACTGAATGGATTAATCTAATGAAATATATATCAACATTTGGAATCATTAATGTGATGAAAAATATCCTCACCTTTTCCTTCCCTGAATTGTTTTCTTCTTTCATCCGTTGCTGCACTGAGTTGTGATGTCGTTTGCGATGTTGCTGAAAGTGCTGCTGGTGCAGAATCTTCATATCTCTCCGATGAAATGGTAACTGTCTTCACCTTCATTTCCGATGATGAATAACCATCGGTGAATGATAGTTCATCATTCAATTTTCTTTGAGTACTTCTTAAAATTTGTTCGGTGTGTGATTGGTTGGTAAAATCTGAATTCTCGTCTACAGTTGTACGTTTGGGAGTGTTTATTGTATTTGGTGTATTTGTTATTGATGAAATAATTGATGACTTGTTATCAGTGTGAACTGCTGAATTGTTAGTACCTTCTAAAGAACTTACCTCGGTATTGTTATAATTTAAAACCCATATATTGTCATTATTAGCTCTTGAGGACTCACCGTCTGAAAAAATAGAATATTCCTGTTAGATTTACAGTATTCATTTGGAGCTTTCTAGTTATAACCATCACTATAATATTCCATCGATTATTAAATACGAGAATTACAGAAAATCGTGAAAATAATACAAAATTTTGATTTTGATATAAAAATGTTTTTAGTATAAAATTTTTAAACACTTTTTTTTTATTCAGATGGCATACCAAAGAGGTTAGTATTTATTATCATGCACATAACAGACAGGTGTTAAACCTATCTAGAAATAACATGCAAAATGAATTTCAAATGATAAAAGAATTTAAATAATTGATGTATTTTAGGCTTATATAACAGGATTCTTACCCCCAAGAGAACAGTTTATGTCAGGACAACATTTAGTTGGGTTCTTTACTATTTTGCACTCTGGCAATAGTTTCAGTATGGATATCTTCCTACAAACTCTGAGACCACAAATGATTGTTCTTTGGTAGCATACGCACTCCAGGCAAGGTTCATTAGTAGGTACTTTTTCGCCAACTGAGTAAGAATTGCCTTCATAGATGCATACTTGGTTATTACTTTGAGTTTCAGGGGTCTCGAATAAGTCTGGTGAAATTTGACGACTAATTCTCTGTTGCTTCAGTTTCAACTGTTTTTCAGCATCATGAAATGTTACTTCAGAGGCTCTGTGGAATACTCTTTTCAAACTTTTGAGCTTTTCATTTTCTTCTTCCGTTGATAAATATCCTTTGGAAATAATCATTATTTTTGTTTCATCCTTTTTCCTTGATGGATTCAGTTGATCTTTACTATTTAAATCTGACAAACTGTTATTGCTCTGATTTTTAGGGAAGTATTTCAATTGTTGTTCTCTAATATCTTTTTTTTCAATGTGATTCTTTTCAAATGTAACAGGACTTTTTCCATCGTCATTGGGATAACTTCTGGAGATATTTTCAACATGAGAAGCTGTAAAGAACGAAATTATCTTAGAGTTAATAAGCAGTTTACATTAATGTTAATAATCCAAAATGCAGTGTTAGATCATATCCAATTTTTTCATGCAATTTCTACATTTAATTGTGTTCTGGTTAAGACTGTGGAACATTTTATGTCAATTTATATGTGTTTTTGTTTAAATTGGAACTGCAATATTTATATAATAATTGTGATACACGAATAATACTGTCTATATTCTGTCAATAATAGTACATAATAGAGTAAATAATTAAATATCAATAATTCTCAGCTAGATCGGTAATATAAATTAATTTACAACTAATTACTTAAGGACTTTTTTATCGCATTTACATTATTTCCATATCACATACTTTTTCTATTAAAACTCTTGCGTGAATTGTAAAAAAAATATTTGGATATTATATTAGTATATAAGTATGAATTAAGTGAGTTAAGATAAATAAAGAGGTCTAAAGATAAGAGTAAAGATAAATAAAGAGTTCTAAAGATAAAATTAAAGATAAATAAAGAGGTCCAAAGATAAGAGTAAAGATAAATAAAGAGGTCCAAAGATAAGAGTAAAGATAAATAAAGAGGTCTTAAAATAAGAGTAAAGATAAATAAAGAGGTCTAAAGATAAGAAATAAGATAAATAAAGAGGTCTGAAGATAAGAGATAAGATAAATAAAGAGGTCTAAAGATAAGAGTTAAGATAAATAAAGAGGTCTAAAGATAAGAGATAAGATAAATAAAGAGGTCTAAAGATAAGAGATAAGATAAATAAAGAGGTCTAAAGATAAGAGTTAAGATAAATAAAGAGGTCTAAAGATAAGAGTTAAGATAAATAAAGAGGTCTAAAGATAAGAGTTAAGATAAATAAAGAGGTCTAAAGATAAGAGTTAAGATAAATAAAGAGGTCTATAGATAAGAGTTAAGATAAATAAAGAGGTCTAAAGATAAGAGATAAGATAAATAAAGAGGTTCAAAATGACCTGAGAATTGATACTTTTCCCTGTAGTTTTTCCTCAGTATATTCCTCATACAATATTTGCCAGAGTAAATGTCATATTCAGTATTAGAAAAGGTGAAGATGAAATAGTTTCGCCGTAATTTATTTTGTAGAAAAAAGTTACAATTTTTATTGTTAGAATTAAAGAGTGTTTTAACAATTTATTTCACTAATTGGTGAGAGAAATTATTGTTTCTGTTCACAACTTATTTAGTACATGGCATCAATA
The DNA here is from genome assembly GCA_947561585.1 of Caprella mutica. Lineage (NCBI taxonomy): Eukaryota > Metazoa > Arthropoda > Malacostraca > Amphipoda > Caprellidae > Caprella > Caprella mutica. Next base: position 58,646 of record CANNZV010001206.1, on the reverse strand, counting down.
TTTCTTTCTGTGATAATACATTGAAAATTGTCAATCTGGTGAGAATTTTTTCTATCGAAGTGTTTAAATAATGTAATAAATGGCAGTAGTTCATGGTTATTACATCAGAGAGAAGTGAAGTCATTTTACATGTTAATCGCATTACATGTTGCAGAAACACTTTCATATCATCTCACAGTATGAAACTTATCAAAGAGATTTCAAATCATCATTAGTAAATTGAAACACATTGCTATTTACTGAGTTGCAGTTGAACCTAATGCGTGAGTACACACCACGAAATAAGAATGTCCAAGAATAATATATGTTTAGGTGTGATATATCTATTAATTATATTATATGGAATTTCTAACCTTTTTATTTATTACTCATAAGTTATGAAGGACAGGCGGGTCTTTTATTTCAATTTTGCATCTTGATAACCCTGAATTTAGAGCAAATGCACGAATTAAGAAATAATATTGCAAAAATAAACCAAACCTGGAAAGTGAGCAAATCAGGAGTAACCTTACTTTAAATGCGGCATGTTGTATATTTATATATAACTGCTAATTTATTAATGTAACTGCTAATTGAATTGTAAGAGATAAAGTACACGGTGATGGTTGATTGGCATTAACATGAATAACCTGCAACTGAAAGTGTAATGTGATCTCATAGTTTTTTCTATTTTAAATAGCACTCACATAATGAGGTGAAAGCATTCGTCCAATTGACCATGAATAAGAACTACTTCATTTCAATGATAATTGTTCACTTTATTTAATAATATGAACCTGTGACACAATGACAGACAATTGCTGTGGCCTGTAAAAAACAGCTAGAAACTCTTCTAATGCGTCTTTCAAATGTCAACATTTAAATTAAATTCGTATAAAAACCTCGATTGCAACAAGACTCTTTGACTTCCTCATTACGTCACGGAGAGGAAATTAGGGCGCTAGAGGTTCAGGTCCCGGTGGGAAAATACCACCGGCAGATCGATCATTACTGTTCGATAGGATATAAATAGTGATTGTATTTAAGCATAAAATATCATAATTTCAAAATTTCAAACATTATCGTCGCGAAGTCCGACGATAGACTTCAAGTGTTTTAAATAGATAATAAAATAGATTGAATTTACATCTAATCATTCATCATCGCTGATAATCTTTCTATCATTGATTGTATCCATGATTGAAAGCTAACGATGGGTGATTATAATTTTCCGAGCGGGTCAATGTAATTGCGACAAGAAAAAACTTTTGGAAAGCGATAGCAGTCGAACTGAAAGGTACTACCACCAACTCATTACATTGCCATGTTGCAGAGCAATTAGATCTACCTCAATAATGGCCTATATTGGAACATTTACTAATGTTATTATTAATTTATCATCAGGAATATATTCATTGTTGAGCACCGTTCAATAACGAATAGTTTTGATTTACTACAGACTAATATCCTATATGCCGTATTTTTATACATTTCAATGCATATACATATAATGTACCACTAAAATGGAGTTCAGATTAACCGAGGAAGAAAAAAGTCACTGTCAGTACAAGATTATCGCACTAAAATATCATTGGTTTGATGTGACCGAACATGTAAAATGCATGCTAATAATTTCAGTGGTTATTTTGCACGATGATTGCATAGATAGAATTATTAATTAATACATGAAGAGAAATAGCTTACTAATAATTACCAGGAGGTTCTGCCACATAATAGTGGCTGTGAAGCTTGTAGAGGATAATTTATACCGCACCGTATGGATGAACACTGTAGCCATGGAAACATGTTTTTAATGCAAATAAAAGTCTTTACAAAATAATAAATACATTATTTAATTATTCTGAATATGTGATATGATTGGGGAATACTGTAATTGCAATTTCCTATTTCTCTTCATTGCTAGTGTTATGAACTATAATTCAAATATGAATATAACTTTATATCTCTGTTAAATAAAGCTCTGAAATGACTTAATTCACAAGAGTATCGAATGATGTTAATTGCTTACCTCCTCTTTTTAATCCTTAGCCTAGAAATCCGTTAAGAGACCATCGTAAGACATACTTTTTGTACCCATATGATTATCATTGGATATAAGGGCCATAACTATCTAATGTGATGTTTGTAGTCCAATTCGAAAACTAGCCTGAAACTGAATGATTTCTTGTCTTATATAGTCTATGGTCCTCTGCTAGATTGGATCTATACTTTGAATCGATAGCCATCCGCACAGCACTCTATACCTTTCCCCTCCTTTCGATTATCCGCAATAAGTCCCTATTTGCTATTGTGTAATTGATAGACATTAATTAGGTTAGTTACTGAATTATGGAAATAGAGAATAACAATGAAGGGTTAAATTTGCATTTTATCCCATTAAAATCTGAAAGTCTAGTGCCTATTCTCAAACCCTGGAAGTGATTCGAAACATTTGGTGATAGCAGTGCGGATTTGACTTAACTTTGAAGTGATATTTTGTTCTTATAAATATACTTCGAGTGCCTACGACTGCACGTTAGTACATGGAACTATTATTCATCTTCGGATAGTACCTACTCTGTTTCCCCTCCATGCACCTATCATTTCAATGAGAGTGAGTGAGAAACCTGTTAACGCCCATAGTGAATTGTTTCCCCTTATACAACAGTTACAGAAGGGTATTCAGAATCAATCTTGCAGTGAGGTTGGTTTGTCTTCTACATTTTAATCACAGTGTTTAATTATTCAGTCAATGGGTGACTAGGTAGGGTTAACATTTCCCTATCTTGGTTGGGTTAACCTTTCCCTGTCTGGGTAGGGTTAACATTTCTCTGTCTGGGTAGGGTTAACATTTCTCTGTCTGGGTAGGGTTAACATTTCTCTGTCTGGGTAGGGTTAACATTTCCCTGTCTAAGTAGGGTTAACATTTCCCTGTCTGGGTAGGGTTAACATTTCCCTGTCTAAGTAGGGTTAACATTTCTCTGTCTGGGTAGGGTTAACATTTCCCAGTCTGGGTAGGGTTAACATTTCCCTGTCTAAGTAGGGTTAACATCTCATTACATAAATGGAGCCGTATCAATTAAATTATAACAAATGCAATCGCTTCACTTTCGTTCATTTCATCGTAATTTGTCTTTTCATCGAACAAATCAATGATTTTTACTTGTTTCAGAATGCATTTTTCAAAAAGAAAAGAAACAATTGAAATATTTTTTATTTATTTTCAGTCAGTTACATCTTCTAAACTAAAGGAATATATAGCTGTGCCCTATCACTGTATGAGCATTAATGTACATTATAACATAGGTGTTATTCCACACCTTGGATGGTGTCAAGATCACAGTTGTGTACAATCATTGCGCTATGGGCTTCAATTCACTCCATTGTATAACACAAAGAATAAACTTACGCAACACAATCGACAATTTAAATGTATAAAGTTACACATGCAAAAAGGTATAATCCATAAGGGCAGAGTATCGATATATATATACATATATAATACAGTATATAGGTGCATGATAAACTAGATACATATATGATAGAATATAAGACACATATGTGATACACTAGATACACACATTTATGAAGTCCTAGTTACATTTATGATGCGTTTATACCACCCACAGCTCCCATCTGATGAAGTATAGCTACACTGGCATCACTTTCGCTACACTCTATCGTGTTTTTTCCTTAGTTAAAAAGAGGTCCAGTTAACTATTAGAAAGCAAACCACTTGGTAACCATAACACCAACATTGAACCTAACATTGAAAATATCAGCACCTTGCTATCAGCACATGTTCCTTGCTATCAGCACAGGTACCTTGCTATCAGCACATGTACCTTGCTATCAGCACATGTTCCAATTGTTGTCAGAAAATGTACCTGGCTATCCGCACATGTACCTTTCTGTCAGCACATGTTCCTTGCTGTCAGCACATGTTCCTTGCTGTCAGCACATGTACCTTGCTGTCAGCACATGTTCCTTGCTGTCAGCACATGTTCCTTGCTGTCAGCACATGTACCTTGCTGTCAGCACATGTTCCTTGCTGTCAGCACATGTAACTTGCTGTCAGCACATGTTCCTTGCTGTCAGCACATGTTCCTTGCTGTCAGAACATGTACCTTGCTGTCAGCACATGTTCCTTGCTGTCAGCACATGTTCCTTGCTGTCAGCACATGTACCTTGCTGTCAGCACATGTTCCTTGCTGTCAGCACATGTACCTTGCTGTCAGCACATGTACCTTGCTGTCAGCACATGTTCCTTGCTGTCAGCACATGTACCTTGCTGTCAGCACATGTTCCTTGCTGTCAGCACATGTACCTTGCTGTCAGCACATGTTCCTTGCTGTCAGCACATGTACCTTGCTGTCAGCACATGTACCTTGCTGTCAGCACATGTACCTTGCTGTCAGCACATGTTCCTTGCTGTCAGCACATGTACCTTGCTGTCAGCACATGTTCCTTGCTGTCATCACATGTACCTTGCTGTCAGCACATGTTCCTTGCTATCAGCACATGTACCTTGCTGTCAGCACATGTACCTTGCTGTCAGCACATGTTCCAGTAGCACAGTATTTGTCTTTTCTGCTCACCCTGTACAAGTATATAATATACACATATAAGGCGGGTCTCTGTATTTTATCTACAAAGCAAAACTCTGTACAATCTCTCTGTTGTTTTTGTATTGAGTTTTCTTATCTTTTCACGGTATCTGCTCTGTTATTTCATTTTAGATTTTTCACATCGCAGTACCCTGATTTTTTTATGTAAGAGGATAATTTAATGGTATTTTACAAAGTCAGTTATTTTAATAAGAGATTTCCCAATCCTGTCACTCTCTAGTGTGAATGACTTTACTGTTTGTAGGTGGTGCTTATGGAGCATGCTCATCAGCTGTCTCCGGTGTCTTAACCGGGGAGAGGGCTATGAACAATAACTACAATATGTATTATTATTGACTATGAAATATATATGTATACTCAAGGTGTAGACCTAGCTATTTATTGTGATGATTGTATTGATGTATTCTTAGCTTAGGGTAAAAAGAGCGTATGACAGTATAAGAAAAGACTTCTTGCTATAGCTAAATCAGCTCTGGACTTCATTGGGGAAGAACTGACATCGTGCTCCTTTCGATAATTCTCTTTAACTGCCCACATTTGCTGAACTTTATATTTTTATATGTAGTATGCCAATAAATTTATACACTTTAATTACCTTCCCAGAATGCGGAAGGGTCATATTTATAATCATGTTATTCGCTTAACTGAAAAATTGTTCAACCAGAAATTTGGTGAAGCGATTTGTCCATGTCCAGTGATCTGCTGGTAGAATTTTGGGAGCAACCCGGTCAAAGGTCAAGGTCATGGTCATTTATAACTCAAAAAGTATTGAACCATATTGCATGAAACTTGGTGGGCCCATTAGTTATTATCCAGTTAGCAGTTTATTAGATTTTAGGAGAGAACGGGTCTAAGTGGCGGCGAAGGTATGCGCTCTAACGAGTACAGATAATCTACTATCTTCTGTAATCGATATACAATAAATACATCAGTTACTAAATTATGGAAATAAATAAATACGTCATTTGAAGTTAATAACCTGAATAAACAATCATTCTAAACGATAATTCACTTACAATCTCACAAAGTTCAATTTTTAATGGGTACTACGCAATTTTATGATATCGTTAAAATGAAATATGTGATTCTGATTTATAATATAAATGACGAAAACTTGCAATTTCATTCATAACAATTGTAAAGGACTTCGAAAAAGCAGCCACCAAGCTATGGGGATCGAAATCATTTATCACTTATCTCTAAATTTTAACCTATTTTGTGCTAATATATCATTAGTTATTTTCTAATACTAATATTGTTATTATCTTATGAGCAGCAAAACTTCTCAAAATATAACTTCTGATCCCAGTTTCATACATTATTAAATATAAGGAAATATAGTTATCTTTAAGGGGATTGACCCACTTTTCATAATACTTTTTATTTGTGGACCAATTGCTCTGAAATTTGCCAGGTAAATGGAACTTCGGAATGAAAACACATTTTGAATTCGTGTAACATTTTCCATTTTGACTTTGTTTTTGAGAAAAAGAGGATTTTATAAAAAGAATCGTTAATTTCAAAAGAACAGAAGTCTATAAGGGTAAATGATAGAACTAAAACGAAAACAGTTTAAAAAAATCCTTGTAACATTTCTAACAAAAGTATGGACTATCATTTTTCTTTTACCTTCACGTTTTCTTTTGATGAGTGATTTTTGATAACTAACAATTATTTTCAAAAAACCCTAAATTTTGGGTTTTGAACTGTGATGAAAAGGAAGAGATTGTGAAAATTAGAAAAAAAGTCTATTCTTTGTTAGAAATCGTGCGAGTAATCCAAAACTGCCTTTTGTTTTCGTGTAGAGTGAAAACTTATCGGTTTCTATTCAATAACATAAAACTGAACTGACTCATTTTACATCTCTGCCCCTCCCCCTTCCCCCCTTTCCCTCCTAGTACGTTGTTCTAGTACTCGTAGTCCACCCCCACAACAACAACAAAAAATTGGGACATGGAAGCCTAATTTGGACCAAAAAGACTCTTTTAGCAGCAAAAAAAAAAGGAAAAAAGATAGTTTTCACCCGTTACAACAGTTCTGGTTCGTCATTTGATTAAAATAATACAAAATTGCTTGGAGGGGACCTTTAAAGATTGAAATATTTTAAAATGGTGTAAAGGTTGCAGAACAGCTTTCAAGTACTGAAAAGTTCTTTTATAAAAAATGTCTGGAAAACCATAGTAATTAGAGATAACATTTCACGGTAGGGATTAACTTATAGGCATAGGTAAAGAATTAAGAATCACTTCCGAACAATACAAGTTATTTAAATATGTAAATAATATCGGAAATGACGTTCTAAATTCGTCCACCTCGTCCTTTTAGAGTTAGGTTTTGATGTACATTCCCAAAAGGTGAATCCAATTTTCTCATGAGTCTTAATAAAGGTAGAGTAAGTATAGCAGACGGTGATGACACCAAGCCACTCATTTCCGGTGATTAGGTTGTGACCTTTGGTGCCTGGGGGGTCAAACCCCGTGGTAACGTTAACATCCTTTTCCTCTGACTTACTTACTAAAACAGTTAGAAAGTGTGACGTCATAGGCCACTGACGTCACATCAGATTTCAGTCTTTAAACATCAAATTTTTTTTAATTTTTGACAGAGCTCATTAAATTTTGGTTGATTTCATGAACATTCGATATGACTTGAATTTTCATTTTCTAATAATGATTTAAATACATTATATACAATCTCTCAATTAATTTATAATTACTGTTAATTATAATGCTATGAAGGATTTGTTTAATTTTACAGCTTAAAGTAAATCTTTTATGTTATAATTACTTTATTAGGTATATTGTATTCTGAATATTTCACTATATTAGTGAATTACGACATAAGACTCTAACCGCAATATCCTTATAGCCAATAGTAATATTTGACTGGGTACAGACCTCTATTCATATTAAAGCAACGGTGATAGAAAACTTCCCAGGCAATTTGCCGTACAGTTACACTATTTATTGGGGTGGGGAATAATTTCTGGTAATGAACTTTAGGCAGGATATGACATTGTGCGACATAGTTAAAGCAAACTAATGTCACTTGGATTCAATTGGTAAGATGTAGTGAGTGTACATTATTCTAATCTCTTTCCTAATTACGTTAAGGAAATCTTTATTCAAAGTATACGTTTGGAAATTTAGTATTTAATATGAGAAGCATCGAGCTTGCTAAGCCCAACAAGGTAATTTATAATAAATTTATAATAAAAAGGTAATAATTAAATCAATATCGATCCTAAAATTAGTAACTTGACAGTATATATTTTAACTTTTGTAATGCACTTTACTAAATTAAAAGGTATTAGTATAATTTTATATTAACAAAAATCTAATTAGATTTTAATTTTTTTATTATATTAGTTACACAAACCGATTGTTAGGAATTAAGAACACAAAATATTTAGAGAAGCTTTAACACTATAGCACACAGTAGCTTTTACACATGCTTAGGTTAGAGCAATAGCCGAGAGTAGAGTTGACACTCACTTTTGGAAGTGCTGACCATAGTACTTTCTTCCACTGTAGCTTCTTCACCAACTGAAAAGAAAAATAACTATTAAAAAGAAGAATGGGGAAGTTTGTTAGTTTGTATTTGTACATTTGAAAAATGTACATAAAACCTAATATTTTTGTTTGGAAGAATATCAGTGAATCTTATTTACTGTCGTTTTATATAGAGATACATAGAATTAAGGAGATTGATTTATTTTCCTTCGTATTTTTGCAAAAGAAAGAAAGCTTCCTTGTTGTATAGTAATGAGCCAAAGCATCCCAACACATGGGTGTGTGCTGCTGTCAGATGAAAGTAAAGAGTAAGAGTCATAGGGACAACACACCATCTCCTATCAACAAACTGAAAGTATCAAATTGGCACGGTGCAGATCCACACTTTGGAAAGTTACTCCATATAATGGTGGAACTAAAATCTCTTACAGGAAAGTAGAACAACAAACACCACACACCAGGACACGCTTGATTAAACACAAAAAGAAATCAAAGACTGTTGGTAACTAATAACTATTGAATTGATGGACAGTATAAATGCTCTGTTTAGTTCTCAGGTCAGGTCATTTGGGTGACCTTTGGCCTGATAACATCGAAATGACGTGACCCCGGATGGATAAAAACAAGGTACCTAATATACGATAATAGATCGTAGTTCTATACTTCTATCACACATTATGGAGAGTTTTATATAACAAAGGAGACTCTAAAATGATCTAAAGTAAGATCGATGATTCTGTTCTAACATTTTATTCGTCGCCTTTATTCCACGCATTACACCAATGAACAAAAAATATTTGTAATGACATGGAAACTATATGAAATTGGACAAATATATGGTGTTCGGACAACTGCCACCCGGAAAATTGCCAAATGGTCAATTGCCTCCCTAATGATTATTATCAGAGTATTGATAATATGCTTTAGTGTCAGATCTTAAGAATATCATACACGAGAAAAAATTGATATTTATATATATATATATATATATATATATATCGGTGGTTTAAAACGATTCAATAGTTTTTAATCCTCATTGTTTATAAAATTTCAAGATTATCAGGATTCTTCACTTGAAAATTTTCTTAATTAAGTAGTAATGTAAATACCTATTGTTTGTCCATTATCAATTAATAATATATGTAGACCTTTACTGGGTGAGATAATAAAGACTCTTATCAACAATTGATAAAGAATCAATGATGTTGTATATTGATAACGTTAATTATATATATTTTTACAGTAAAATACTAATAACAGGTGTCACAGAATATAACCGGTCACAAGAACGGAAAGCAAAGCTTGAAAATTCATAATGAAAACTATAAAAGGAGTTTAAATTTTTTAAAATATGTGTATAATTTGAGCGACCGATTCCAAATACTATAGCTTGCCATATATTAAATTATAAATTTGTATCTTAAGATGTAAATAATTAATAATTAATCGTCTTTAAAGTTAAGAGGCCTGATAACAATTATTAATAATTATTTGGTTGGCAATAGTCCGTTCACGAAATATATATTTATTCATTCTATATCCATAGTGTATATACAATAGTCTATATCTTTATCTCTTTCTCTTCACTGCACTCATTACAAAGAAGGTTAAATAAAGTGTAAATTTGTTTTCCTGCCTCAGTACAAATAGCTTTGCTTTACCACAGCAAACACAATAATGTTATCCATTGCCTTGCTAAATTTAGTCAAGTTTGCTCTGATTATATATTTTCGGTGTCAGTGAGATACATTAGAAATGTCAGTGGTTGGTTAATTAGATAGTGAACATTGTGATGTTATAGGCTATTCAATGTATATCTCATTTAACTAATGGATTGGAAACTATTCATATGTTGGACTTTTTACATACTTAATACTTCCTATTCAACTTAAGATATCAATAAGACTCGAGTGAATTGGAGAGAATAGATAATATAACAATTGGTATTCTCGTTGTTTTTAATAGTAATGAAATAATTCTAACTTTAATAAACATATAGCAAATATTTGACAGTGAATACGAGCGGTCATTACCCTTAGAATTAAGCCTCACAAGGTGAATATTTGACAGTGAATATGAGCGGTCATTACCCTCCAAATTAAGCCTCTCAAGGTGAATATTCTCCTTCAAATTGCGTAAGATGAATGCAAATTATCCCCGCGGTTGAGAGAACAGGTTTGAAAGCAGGGTTCACAGGACAGTAGAAGGGACAGCTTATAGGGACAAATGTTGGAAAGGGAATGTTAGTAGAGAGCATTCGTTATAATAATCATTCTTTTGATGTCCATACTTTGTTTGAACTCATTGTGAAATGAGAGCAAACGTCGTTTGGAAATATCCATTGGCTACTTTGGGACAATCGAAGAAAATTGTTGGTTCTTCTTCTCTTACTTCACATAGCATATAATTATAAATAGTGTAGCAAGGAATGTGACTTTGAAAGTTAAGCTGAAGGGCAGGCTTTCATAACAGGAAGTTTTTGAATTCTTTAACAGCCCACGAATATATAGTTATAATGATAGGATAATGAGAATGAACACATTTAGAAATGCTTGAAGACTATACATATAGTCATTTCCTAAGTTATTCAACTCTCAATGTCTTTTTAATTGGAAAATCGTGCGAGTGTTCGAATAGAAATCATATTATTTTGAAGTAGATATTATTCCAAATTATATCAGCTAGTATATGTTTATCCACAAGCGACATCGGTATTCATTTTATAACTCTGTGGTAATATTGATAAAAAAAAACATTTCTAAAATGAAACAATTGAAAAACAAATCATAAAATGCTAAAGAATTTCGGGTAACGCCCGTTAGTTCTGACCATGACATAGAAAAGAGATCACTATAGTATAGCTAAGATATGCTAAATATGTGACCTCAAATTCTTTCCTTTTCACATGTTGTTCATGTACTATGTTCTGCTTTTTCATAACACAAAATGTATTACTATAATTTGTCTGTTCAGCTTCAAATTATGATTTTTCTATCTCTTGTGGCACAGTTTATTATACTACTCAGGATGTTCCTAAAGTAGTGAATCGACTGCCAATGAATACTCCAGAATTATAATAAATTTCAGACTCGTACTAAAAAACATGTTCTTAGTACGCAAAAAAGTAATTACATAAAAACAGAGTATCATCATTTTGAATTGGGTTCACTTTGTTTTTAGACAAGTTGTATAAGATAAATATTATCTTTGCTGAAGCAAACAAATTCTCGCGTAAAATTAAGGTTATTGACTCCAGTACAAATATGGTGGAAATAACTCGTATGACTATATATGCTGTAACAGATGCAATGGAAAGAAAGCATACTGATGAATAATAATTGTTTGCCTATTTATACATATGAACTTATATAAAATTGCAAGTTATTGGTAAATAATTATAAATCTTTTGAATTTGAAATTACCTTTAAATAGAAATTAGCAATAACTGTATGCATCCGTCATCCATTGAGTAACAGAAATACTCTAATATTTTCCATCACGTATATTTTTTTAGAGAAAACTGTTTAATTTTTTGGATGAACGAAAACTAATAAATTTCCACAGTTAATATAGAATACTATAATGTGAACTTTATTCATCCTTTAAAATGCATTCGAGTGAAATTCAAAACATTTGAACATACATTCAATACCTTTTCTTTACCACTTTAACCGTGTACTCTTATACTTATTATATAACAATAGCACAACTATTCAAAGGCACCCATTACAATACCCATTAATATATCATTATGATAATAATCATACTCAATATTGTCCCTGAAATCTTTTTTGCATCCTTGAAAAAAGATTTCTTTGACAGCTTAAATAGTGGCTTCATTTTCCAGCATCAGCTTCCGTGTCATTTTTCACATTCAATTATCTCAGCAATCCAATGTTTTCCAATAGTTTACCATTGTTGCTATGTCTCCAATTTTAAAATGTATTTGCATAGTTAGAAATATTCATTCTTTTAAGAGAAACAATAAGGATTGTAAGCAATGAAGTGATATTAAAGTGGGGACATTTTTTATGATCATATTGATTATTTTCGATCAGGAATACGTAAAATAATAACGTAATTCCACTAAAATTCCATTAAAATATCTTTGGGCTACTAAATAATTGTTTGTGAATTTTGCTATATATATATATAGGCTGCTATACACAATATACACAATTATTTATACACATAATTGTGTGCCGCAACCCATAAACTTTTACGACATAAAGTTAAATTAATCACAAACCCTGAAGACAACATAACTTTAGAAAATTGGTAGAAATTATTAAATTACAAGCAATCATTATTGACCTAAATAGGTTATACTTTGCTAGAAATGAGCAGAAATGTAGTGTCAGTTTATTTATTTATTATTGACGAAAGTAAATTACTATGTTTTCTAGCAATGCACATAACTCTCACTGTATGTTGTAATAGTGTGATGAACATCACTACCGCAAGTTGCATCATTTTATTAAATCAAATTAATGTTGAAATAATTTATTTTACAAGGAATTCTCTATATTTCTAATATAATTAATGCATATCATTTTTATATTGCAGGAAATGGTTGACATATTATTACTAGTGAGAGATCATTACTTTGAATGAATTGAAGTCTCTTTAAATGAAATAGAAATGGCAAGAAGCATATGAGTACTTTAGCAACCATTTATTTAGAAATACTTTCCACTTCCCTTATAGCAAGATATAATATTTCAAGAGGTAATTTAAACTCATCGTTTAATGTCGTTATATATCAACATTTTCACTGATACAACACTGATTGATTTCAACTCAACACAAATTTTAACGCTGAGTTTAAATTACCTCCTGAAAATATGTATATTATTTCAAAGTACTCACCTTGGTCCTGTCCTGCAGCACTCAGGGCCAACAGTAGCAGCAAACACACCCCAACCCTTGCCATGCCACACCTAGTGACGATACCTAACTAGTGACGATAGTATCGTCAGTGACGATAACTAGCTACCCAATGTAATATAAACAACTAAAATAGAACTAACGACTGGGATGACAAACAGTTTTGGACATTCAGTTAAAAATAATATTTCTTCAACACAATATTATATACTAAATGCTATCATAAATATCTCTTTTCTATCTCCTCTCCGTCAATGTCAATAAAAGTCATAATTTCATTTAAGTCATATCATGCATAAATATAAAGTATCTTCCATATCTAATAGAGCACAAGAGCATAACAATTTCACTGCAAAAACTGAAGGGGCGCGTAAGTTATAGCTGACTTTGTGGCCAAACTAGTGTGAGACACCCGTTCCTAGTACCGTTACGCATCATCCGTCTGATTCCACCTAGCTAACCTAGCTGGTTAGAACTCTAGTTGATGCCTCGGGTTCTGCCCTATCACACTACAATGCTGAGAATAGGGCTACAATATTGAAACTCAGGATAGCTTATCTAAAATATTTTATGGGTTACATTTTCTTCAACAAGATTTAATAATCATCAGAAATGTGGTGTTTTATTCGAAATGTGAACAGAGTTGCAGATGACGAATACGTACTAGTTTTTGATCAAAATTGGAGTTAGATGTATCTAAATTTTTTTTTTTGTGTTTGTAGTTTTCAATGAAACAGCATTAAATACTGAATGGATGATATTATAAAGATGATTCTAATAATGTTTAATATCATTTAAAAGCTCCTAGCTTTTACTCAAATATTTTATTATAAGAAACACATAAATGGCTGTAAGAAATAAATTTTCGATGCCATTTCATTTTCCGAAAAAGTAAGGTTAAGATTTACCTTTATTTCTTCTTCATTTTAAAACCTCTGATGAATTTGAAAAGATGATGAAGAGTGAACATGTACCTCATTCTCTAGATCACATTTCATGTGTTCGTTTAATAAATTATTGTACTGAAGAATGACCTTTCGCTCTATTTGGATATCTCCTGATCTGCCTTTCTCCGAGAGTAATTCAATACTATAAAGCAAGACGAAGGGTGTAATTTGGAGAATGATAATCATTTCTCCCTACCATATGAGTGTGCAGATCGATCAACCAGATGATGGGGTGAGAGCAGGGCAACACATTGAAAAATATCCGGTGACAACCCTTCTGAGAAATGAAACCTAAAATTTGGGTTTGGGTAAAATACTTAACTTTTCCGATCTTGTTTGGAAAAGACAAAACTTAACAAAAAATACATGGTGATTTGACGAAAGAAATTTTAGTAGTCATAAAACGAAACAAATGTTTTTGTTAATTAATGTCAATACAGTAGCTACGTCAGAGTTCTTTTACAAAAAATTAAGATATGTACATTAGTAATTTAAAATGTCACAAATCTAAAGAGTTAGATTTCCGTGATTTTATTACCCTAGAAATCTCCAACCTCTTACATGTTACAATATGTCTAACTAAAGTTTGTTGTCATGTGTGACCGTCAAAAAATAGAAGGTTAATCTCCGACGCTCTTCCGAAGAAAGAGAAAACCTACCGCAGGATAAACAACAGAAAACCTACAGCATTTTCTGATAATTAAAAAGCTATTCAATATAATTCTAAGTTTGGATGTCATTTACAAACACATCTCAACTTAAATCGCAAATTATGTTATTTTGAACAGACAATAAATGAGAGTAAAGTCTATTTCGTTAGAATTTCAGGGCAGATGATTCCACCGGCTGGAAGGAGACAACACTCGCGGTGCGGACACTTTGCGACCTCTTGACTGGATCGACTCTCTACCACTGAGCTCTGAACTGTAAACTATCAGCGGTGAACCCATAGTAAAGGATCAGTGGTGAACTGACTGTAAACTATCGACAGTGAACCCACTGTAAACAACCAGCGGTGAACCAACCCAGGCTGCACTCGAGTGAACTGTACACCGTACAATCTGCAGAGAGTAATCTGCAATATCGGCAGAAACGCTTCTGAACATTTCACAGGTAAAGAAGAAATGAGCACATTTGATAGTATCGTTACTTGAATTATTTATTATTTAAAATATTGTTTCTTGAATTATTTATTATTTAAAATATTGTTTCTTGAATTATTTATTATTTAAAATATTGTTTCTTGAATTATTTATTATTTAAAATATTGTTTCTTGAGTTAAACTTATTAACTATTTACAATTCAATTTAGTTCTAAGGTAATTTATTTATAAGTAATATTAATAGTCTAACCATTCGTTCAAATTCTGTTTCTCTGCTCCTGTTATATATTTCACTTTCTGTCAACATAAAAAGCTAATTCAAGTGAGTGCTCATCAACATTGAAGACCTGAGAAATGACCTGTAGAAGTATGCACGCATCAGACCCTAATGCACCGCACCTAGCAAACTGGAAGTAGGTATAGCCACTAGTGGTTCATTACCCTCTGTGCAGTGACTGCAGCTTCTTCGACTGGTGAAATTCAACCTTAAAGTCGACACTGAATTACTTTGCAACATCACAAATACTGAACATGATATATAAGATAGTTAACAATATATTCAGTATTGAGAAGAAAAAGTAATATTTGTTTTATCCGGAATTAAATTCGTCTCAGTTGTCTTTATTATATTATTAATTTAAATTAGTAAAATAATGCATTCGTGATTCATTAATTAAAGAAGTTTAATAAAATTCATTTTCGTCATTAATTAATCGATAGAATAATAAATAAATAAAATTACTCATTACTATTTATTTATTTGGTATTTTCAAGGTTAAATCCAGTAGAAAATTTTCGCGTAAAATCGGTGTAGTCACGATAACTGGAGCGGAAAATCGTTAGCTATTTCTTTACCGATTACGACATAGAGGTATTTGCCCTGACTTGCCATATCGAAACTCGATAAATCGGTGGAAAGGATGCCTTATTTTTTTACTGGAGGGAAGGAGTTTATAAAATGTTCATACTTGGAAAATATTGCGATTTTTTTATATGACTAATTTAATTCAGAATTTTCAATGTTATATTCTTAATATATTCAGTATATTCCATTGGCAAAGTTTTTTCATATCAAATAATATTTATTAGGTACTTTTATGGAAATAATAACACATGATTTCAGTGTATAGTTTATATGTTTTTAAAGATTGTAATATGTAGAATATGTTATATTTGTAACAATGCTTAATGGGTAGTAATTTCTGTTAAACTAACAAGATTAAAAAAGTAATCAAATACATGTATACATATAGATATATAATTAGGACAATATAGTGTAAATTTTTCTTTAGATGATGAGTGAAAATTGATTAATTGAAAACATTCTCCCTGTTTACTTTTAACTTGACTAATTTTATTGAAAAAGTACCTAAATTAATCTTTAGAGATCATGTAAAATATATTTTTTAAATTTTGTGCATGAGTGAAATATAAAAAATAGAGGAATTTTCTAAATTAGAAAACGTTCATTAAAGTTAATTATTTCAATTTTATATATCCATATGAATATCAATATTTTTCTTAATTAAATGAAGGAAACTTCATATGGGCCAAATGATAGGGCTCATGTATGCAGAACAGCTACCCTCTGCAGAAATGTTTTAATTTAAAATTAATTCTAAACAGTTGATAAATGTAGCAAAATCCATGAAACTATGGCATGAAGAGAGAGAAATACCATTGTATGAGGAAAACTTAATTGATAATTATCAACAAAAATCAAAGAAATACAATAACAATTATTCTATCTATTAGATTATTAATACTATTGATATTGCCCCTAAATTATTTCATTTGACTTCATAAGCAAAATAAATAATGTACAAACGGTTTGAATTACCTCTACTAGATATATAGCAGTTACCTCTATCAATCTATAGTAATCTTGCGTAAAATCATTATGAACTAAATTCATTGTACGACTAATAACACATTTTGCAATACATTATGATAACTAAAATAGGCTAGAAAATAAACTGTGCAAATTATTGACTATTTTCACTTGTTTGTGTAAAGTGATTTTTTACACTTTTTTCCTCTCTCAAGTTTTAATTTCACGTCTTTTTATATTGACTTCAGTAGTGCATTGGACAATTGAATGATAATTAGAGTATCATTTATCATAATAACAGTAGATTCAGTCACTATATAGTGAATGTGAAGAATAAAAGAGTTGTCATCAACTGCAATGAAAAATTAAATCCAATTCCATAAAAATTCGTCAATTATAATACATTTTTGAAAATTTATCGAAAGATGAATGACTAAAAAGTATTTTCAAAATAGTTTCTTCAGATACCTGTCTAATCAATATTTATGGTTTATTTGATCATAAGTAGAGGAATTGCTATTACTCGGTATTAATTTCCAGAAGATACTGAGCAAAATAACATAAATTATTCTTATGTTTCCAATATATTAAGGTAAAAATAGATTAAATTTCTCCATTAAAAGCATCATAACTAGTAATTTGTAAACTGACGCCATTGTCTTCTCTTTACTCTAGATCATCTCTTCCTATTATCGTTTGTGCAGAGTTGCTTCATTTTATTTGCTCTTGCTTCCTTCTTCTGGCAACATGTCCTCCACCTGACTCAGAGCCAACAAACCGACTGTCTCTTTTCCCCTCAGATAGTTACGATACGCCTCCCACACGCTGTCGAAGAAGATGCCCAGGGTACTGCCTGTGGTGGACAACATTGCATTAGAATTGGAAGTTCAAAATAATGTCTAGTGTATCTGGTGTGGATACAGGGTCTGTACACTGTACAGTGTATCTGGTGTGGATACAGGGTCTGTACACTGTACAGTGTATCTGGTGTGGATACAGGGTCTGTACACTGTACAGTGTATCTGGTGTGGATACAGGGTCTGTACACTGTACAGTGTATCTGGTGTGGATACAGGGTCTGTACACTATACAGTGTATCTGGTGTGGATACAGGGTCTGTACACTGTACAGTGTATCTGATGTGGATTTCAGGGTCTGTACAGTGTATCTGGTGTGGATTCAGGGTCTGTATATGTATCTGGTGTGGATTTCAGGGTCTGTACAGTGTATCTGGTGTGGAGTTCAGGGTCTGTACAGTGTATCTGGTGTGGATTTTAGGGTCTGTACAGTGTATCTGGTGTGGATTTCAGGGTCTGTACAGTGTATCTGGTGTGGATTTTAGGGTCTGTACAGTGTATCTGGTGTGGATTTCAGGGTCTGTACAGTGTATCTGGTGTGGATTTCAGGGTCTGTACAGTGTATCTGGTGTGGATTCAGGGTCTGTACATGTATCTGGTGTGGATTTCAGGGTCTGTACAGTGTATCTGGTGCGGATTTTAGGGTCTGTACAGTGTATCTGGTGTGGATTTTAGGGTCTGTACAGTGTATCTGGTGTGGATTTCAGGGTCTGTACAGTGTATCTGGTGTGGATTTTAGGGTCTGTACAGTGTATCTGGTGTGGATTTTAGGATCTGTACAGTGTATCTGGTGTGGATTTTAGGGTCTGTACAGTGTATCTGGTGTGGATTTCAGGGTCTGTACAGTGTATCTGGTGTGGATTTCAGGGTCTGTACAGTGTATCTGGTGTGGATTTCAGGATCTGTACAGTGTATCTGGTGTGGATTTTAGGGTCTGTACAGTGTATCTGGTGTGGATTTCAGGGTCTGTACAGTGTATCTGGTGTGGATTTCAGGGTCTGTACAGTGTATCTGGTGTGGATTTCAGGGTCTGTACAGTGTATCTGGTGTGGATTTCAGGGTCTGTACAGTGTATCTGGTGTGGATTTTAGGGTCTGTACAGTGTATCTGGTGTGGATTTTAGGGTCTGTACAGTGTATCTGGTGTGGATTTCAGGGTCTGTACAGTGTATCTGGTGTGGATTTCAGGGTCTGTACAGTGTATCTGGTGTGGATTTCAGGGTCTGTACAGTGTATCTGGTGTGGATTTTAGGATCTGTACAGTGTATCTGGTGTGGATTTTAGGGTCTGTACAGTGTATCTGGTGTGGATTTCAGGGTCTGTACAGTGTATCTGGTGTGGATTTCAGGGTCTGTACAGTGTATCTGGTGTGGATTTCAGGGTCTGTACAGTGTATCTGGTGTGGATTTCAGGGTCTGTACAGTGTATCTGGTGTGGATTTTAGGGTCTGTACAGTGTATCTGGTGTGGATTTCAGGGTCTGTACAGTGTATCTGGTGTGGATTTCAGGGTCTGTACAGTGTATCTGGTGTGGATTTCAGGGTCTGTACAGTGTATCTGGTGTGGATTTCAGGGTCTGTACAGTGTATCTGGTGTGGATTTTAGGGTCTGTACAGTGTATCTGGTGTGGATTTTAGGGTCTGTACAGTGTATCTGGTGTGGATTTCAGGGTCTGTACAGTGTATCTGGTGTGGATTTTAGGGTCTGTACAGTGTATCTGGTGTGGATTTTAGGGTCTGTACAGTGTATCTGGTGTGGATTTCAGGGTCTGTACAGTCATTCGGAACTAAAAATTTCCATAATCTACCCTGTAATGTTAATTCATAATAGAACTTCACATTAATTTCTGAATACCTTTCAGAATACAGTCGCAGTACTCGGATAGTGAGTGTTAACAAGGTCATGAATGATAAATTATAAGAAAAATAATCTAAAATTTGAGTAATATAAAAGAGGTTAGTGCCACTTTTGAAACTGAAATATTTTTGTTGAAAAATGTGGACATAAATATTTTCGCTGGTGCTAAATAATAACTTCATTAACATTGATCTGTGAGAAATATCTGTTACGAAATGATTTAATGATTAATCTTCGGGATCAATATTTACCGAATTTATAGTTGGTACTTTGATTTAAGTGCTTTTTAAGCAGTATCTCTTCAAAAGTGGTGAAACAATAAAATGAATTAAGTGCTAATTCTAAATCATTGCTGTAAGCATTTCTTTATATTTAGCATGCACATTGCACAATGTTATTCCCATGCAGTCGCTATACATATTAGTTAAAATTGATGTATTTGAAGATGGACCTGACATAATTTAAATTTACCCGCCTACAATGGCAGATTTGAATGAAAAGAAACTGTCAAATGTGTCTTCTATAATTTAGGCAAATTTTCTATAACAAGCTTAATAGATATGCAAAAGATAAGTAACATTATCATAAAAAGTTTACATTAAGAGAAGGGGAGCAGAAATATATCAATAATAACCAATACGAGAAAATAATATCGTTTCAAAAATTTGACTTGGAATATTAGGTTCATTTTAAAGATCGCTGATATGAAAATGGAATGCGAGGCCTTTTCAGTTCACTCAATTGCATAACAGTATAATGACTATCAAATAAACTTACTCTAGAAATGCATCACCAACCCGATGTACAAACATACAAAGTTATCGATTGTTGCATGATGTCAGTTGTTAAAAATAATTTTCCGTTGTAATAATGGAACTGTTATAAATGATGAAATTAACCTCATACCGATTTTTGAACCAGTTCTTAATTCGAATTTAATGTTTCATGCATTTGTGTTCAAAATATTGTCTCTAAATAGTGGTAATGTATCCTATCACGAAATTGTTACCGGCTGCGAGCCACTGTTATGTGTTTTGAGGGGGGGGGGAGTGTTTCAGGATATGACGCCATCAAGCCACACAGTCTGTCATAAAAACAACGTAATATTAAGGTAAGGAGAAGTAACGACAAACCTGACAAGAAGCTTCTTTTCCTGGGATATTAGGTGACTATCCCAGGAATAATTTTTTTTCGATGGGATACTCCCTCATAATCCCAGGACTAATTCCTTCTTGACTGGGATTTGTAACCTGAACTGTTAATAATTTGACTCATTTATAATAAAAAAAGATTTTCTTCACTATTAGTCCATGCTTCGGAAGATAGTGCTGGGGTTATGTTTTCAAAACTCTGTGTCACTTAAAGTCTCTCTATTCATTTCATTGCTATCGCATAGTGAGTTAATTAAAGAGATTCAGTTGTGATTCCGCTAAAGGAATTTCTTTGAATTTGATAGAAATTTATTTCGGAGCAAATGGTGGATATATGTAATGAAGTTAAATAGTGATATTTAATCTCTATAAATCAATTTGTTAAATTCTTAAGTTTTCATCATCAGTAGAAAAAAACAAATTTTAAATCTCTATAGCCAATATCTTTCAGATACATTTCACGAGGATTCAGTTATCTTCATTTGAAAAGAGCATTATTATTTAACTTAGATTAGTGTAGCAATATAGCACACCATCAATGATTAGTAAAGTAACTGCATGCAACAAGCTGTTCTTCTCCTATTGCATCTAAACTTGTAAACGCGATGGAGTTCGAGTGTTTTTTGTTTCCTGTAACAAATCGATTGGATTTGATCTTAAGCCAGCAGACTAATGGTGTCTGTTTCGTGGATAGTTTACCCAATCGTCGCAAACACTGCCTAAGAATAAACCAAACTGCTACCGATGACACAGTTAGTTTGTAAAACTAAATTGCCACAATTATCGTCCTGTTGTCATTTTCTAAAGCTACTTTAATGAACTAAAATGGTTTAAATGGAACATAAGTCATGCACATTTGATTGTTTTAAACATCATACAAGATTATTTTATTGTATTCAATAATTTAGTAAAACATTTCAGTAAAACATTAATATTTTTCCTGTTGTGTATCACTAATTTTCTACTCCAAAAACAACATTTTTGTTCATAATTTGCACAGAACTGATAATTATACATAATTACACCGCAACTATTTGTTGGTGGAGAAATTTATATCTAAAACTTTTTTTCAATCTATGAACTAATTTCAGTAGCCCCCCAAAAAATCAATAACTTGTGTTTAGTGAATAAGTGAATATAGAATAAAAGATATAGATATTCTGTGAATGTTCTCCACTCTAAGAGCTCACCCCTATACAGTGGAATAGCATTTATATCTTCTTGCAGAGACGAAAGCATCACTTCGATTAAAAAAAATCTTAACTTGGAAGCGGAAGAGTCACCTCCACATCTTTTCAAAATATTTGTGTTATTAATGTTAATCATATTGAAGAAGAACACAATTAGGTCGTACTGAATTTAGTAAATGTTAATGCAATTCACCTCACAGTGTTGCCATTAGTATAGAATTGGCAGTCAGAAGTCATAGTTATAGTTATTTCATTTTATTAACTACCTATTATGATATCAGAGGATAACAACAATTCTAATTTACGTGTTTAATGTTATTATATGTTCTAAATATTAGATAGTCGATAATTTGATAAATATCCTATATACAAATGTATCTTGAGACCATAACTTATAGCAATTTATATTCTGGATTTAATTTCCATCATATTTGTTATAGTTTCTTTAACTATATTTAGATTTTAGGAGAACAGTCATAATGTCTACTACGAGCTCTTAAGTCTTTAGTTTCATTATCACCACTTCATTTTCCTCTTCTATATACACGAGTACAACCAACGATGTTTGGGTCCTTTTTATGCGTTCATGAGAGACTTTTTTATGGGACTGTATTGATACATGCAGCCATTTTCATTTTCGTTTTTGTCTGTTTCTTCCAGACCCTTGTAATAATAATTCTTTTGACATTAGCGGTATGGCCTTTGGTTCCAAAGCCAACGTTATCATTAATTTAAGTTCAATGTTAGTCCCATAACCTAATTAACTATTGTCAAAAGTATCCCTTATGAAGAACTATAAATAACAAATAAATAAATTTACCTGCTGAATTTAGCATTCCAATTCCCATTTCATATTATGTTCTACCTTGTCAATTGTAAACTTCATCACCAAAATACCGCGAAAATACAATTGCCACTAATTTTTATCAAGTACAGTCTGAACTCCAAAAATATTAACTTTACACTCTCAAAGTTTGAAACAATGGACTGGTGCCAAATTATTTGATGTTTTGTTCCCTATTTTTAAATGAAACAAAGAAGTTCGAATAATTGATACACACAGATAAACAAGTACAAAAAAGATACAAAAAATCAAAACTTAATCACATTAACTAATACATAGGAAAGAAGCCTTTTAATATAGAATAATTATCATAATGCATTTTTGACCGAAAATCTTATTCACTAATGAGAATAATTCAAGAGTAACATTAATATGCATGAAATATTTTTGAATTTCGTGCATAATATTAATGTAATATGAACGATAATAAATCTAGATAAAATGTCCCCATTAAGTAGTAACTTCTAATGGAAATATTTAAAATGTAGGCTAGGGAATATCTATAAATAAAATGAATAATAATTATTCCAATTTTTAGTTACAATAGACTCCTTTATAATGTAACCCTGTATAGTGAAAGTAGAGTGAGCAGTAGCCTCTATAGTAAACAAATTTGGTATGATATAAAATGGCAATTAGTTTTCAAACACTGATGGCCATTTTGTGGTAGATAGAAGAAATTTTGTCTACTATGGAGGCTATTTCATTACTCAGGACACTGCATTCACTATACAGGATTTCAGGAGTGCTACTGTATAATGAATATCATCACTAAATCATTTTTAAATGTACTTTTCATTCATTCGTGATGAGTAAAATATTAATACTTTCAGTTTCCTTAAC
This sequence comes from Caprella mutica, assembly GCA_947561585.1. Classification (NCBI taxonomy): domain Eukaryota; kingdom Metazoa; phylum Arthropoda; class Malacostraca; order Amphipoda; family Caprellidae; genus Caprella; species Caprella mutica. Next base: position 35,019 of record CANNZV010001206.1, on the reverse strand, counting down.
TCTAAATTTGACACTCGAGAAACTAGAATATTTTTCAAAAAGTCGTCTGTTGAGTCGTAGTCAGTGAGTTGTCGTCGGTTTTCGTCTCAGTTGCCATCTTCGTCATCTAAGTACACAAGAAATTGTTAATTACGCAGTGAAATGTAAATAGTGATATCATGCAAAAGTTTCATACTTTTAAATTATTGTTCTTGAAAAATTATTAAAAGAGCCAATGATTAATAATGGAGTTATAATCTGACAATTATAAATTTTGAAATTATTTGTATCAGTTTCCCCCAAACTCAATACTGCAACAATAATATTTTTTTATATCTACCAATTGTCGCTTAGAAAGTTATATGATCTCACCGTAAAGTCCTGCTCCGGTACTCAAACCTGTGGACAATCCCTGTGCCGTGGAAATGTCGTCACCTCCCAACAACTGACGCTTGCGACGTCTCTTTCCGAAAAGATTTGCAAATTCAGGTCCAGCCACTCCAAGCTCCTCTGCAATGAATTTAGAATGAGAAGAGAAATTCCAAAGTAAGGAATTATAGAGTCACTGTGATGATGTACTATTAGAGAAAAGAGTCACTGTGATGATGTACTATCAGAGAAAAGAGTCACTGTGATGATGTACTATCAGAGAAAAGAGTCACTGTGATGATGTACTATCAGAGCAAAGAGTCACTGTGATGATGTACTATCAGAGTAAAGAATCACTGTGATGATGTACTATCAGAGAAAAGAGTCACTGTGATGATGTACTATCAGAGAAAAGAGTCACTGTGATGATGTACTATCAGAGCAAAGAGTCACTGTGATGATGTACTATCAGAGTAAAGAATCACTGTGATGATGTACTATCAGAGAAAAGAGTCACTGTGATGATGTACTATCAGAGAAAAGAGTCACTGTGATGATGTACTATCAGAGAAAAGAGTCACTGTGATGATATACTATCAGAGAAAAGAGTCACTGTGATGATGTACTATCAGAGAAAAGAGTCACTGTGATGATGTACTATCAGAGAAAAGAGTCACTGTGATGATGTACTATCAGAGAAAAGAGTCACTGTGATGATGTACTATCAGAGTAAAGAGTCACCGTGATGATGTACTATCAGAGTAAAGAGTCACTGTGATGATGTACTATCAGAGTAAAGAGTCACTGTGATGATGTACTATCAGAGAAAAGAGTCACTGTGATGATGTACTATCAGAGTAAAGAGTCACCGCATAATGGTAATTTCACAAATCACAGTCTTCTAACTTTCTATTATTTTCAATCCCTACATATTTTCCGTGTCATACCCAGACCAATTTTAAAATATCTACAAACATTACAATTTGCATAGTTCCGTTTCGAGAAAAAGAAATGCAAACTGTGATAAGTTCATACACTTTACTGTACTCTACTTTCCATCACTGACAGCAAAGCTAAATGCTAAAAAACTCATAAATAATCTAGTCTCAATTACCAGAGGAAGAAACACCCAGCTCCAGTCTAGCTTGCTTGGTAACCTCTTCCAAAGCTTTCTTGAAGGCATCACTGCTTGGATCGGCATCACTAGCGTCTAATGTCAAAGCTGCAACAAGTAAAGCCAAACATAAATTGAAGACTGAATAAAAAACTGAAACTTGGATCATTGCAAATAAAATATTTATATTAAAGTTTAATAATTCGTAATAAAGTATCAATAAAACATCCACATCAAAAAAAATATTCATAAGGTGAATACAAAAATGGACACATCTCTGAATTTATCTTCATTACGTGAATGCAAAACCATTGAGTGAGAGATAAATGTACCTAAATTCTAACTTACTCTTGACAATGATTTGGGATTGGCCTGCTCCACCTCCTAAGCCACCAAATCCACCTGCTCCTCCCAAAGCTGAAATACCTCCCGCTCCTCCTAAAGCAGCTAATCCTCCAGCTCCTCCTAAGGAAGAAGCTCCTCCAGGTCCTCCCAAAACAGTCACTCCCTTAACGTTGGAAAGGCCCCCAGCTCCTTTCAAGGCAGACAAAACTGATGGTGGGAGTGGACTGTGGACAAAATGTTGGTATATGTCATTTTTCATTAGAATAATCAATTGATAGAAATATGAAAGGCATTTATCAATTTAATGCACTCAACATATATTTATAGTCTAATATACCAGTTAAGTAAACGATCCAGAATATATAAATTGATAAGGTCTTTACTATTTTGACTTATTGGTTTTCTTGTAGTGGACTGGCACTGTCCACACGAGTATTTAGAAATGAGACCAGATGACAGCAATGACTGACGGATTTTTTATCTTTATATGGGAAATTTGAATCGAAAGTTGTTGCATTTTCAACTACAAATTTTGCTAAATCATTGGGATGAAATTTGTATAGAAAAATATCCGATATTTGTTTTCAATTTATTGCTTGAATAAGCCAGATATGGAAGAGATGCGTAAATATCAAATTTACTCCAAAGTAGTGTATGAATAATTTGAACTTTATGAATTAATAGACTATTTATCGAACAATTTTGAGGATACTAGTTACCAGAGAAAATCTATATTATTAGAGCATTGAATGAAAGATTCGAATCTTAATCCCAGCCAAGAGAATTAAATTTTACGATAAGCTCTTGTAGGAAACCAATTATCAATACGATCAATTTAAGGTTTAAAAAGATTTCTTGCTCAATATCCAATGAGAATTTATTGTATCAATTTGAACACAACAATAAAAGGATGTTCACTTTCCATTGTTATTCAATTAATCAATATAATATATATAACTTTATAAGGTATTTGTTATAATATCAACTGCATTTTCTGTACAATATCTGGCTTAATATTTATATTTATAAGTCATATATTAAATCGTAAAGTGTTCTATTGACATTTATTATGACTTTGGTAAATAATAATCACGCTTTTAAAAAGTCATAAAAAATTCGGCTGATGGTGTCCATAGATAGAAAATTAAATCTAGGCCCATCTTCTAGAACTACTTGTTCACTTACCTAAATCTAGAAGAGGAAGAGGCAGTAGCGTTACTATTCTTCGCATTGGTTTGTGCCTTGTTTCCAAATTTAGAAAGAGTAAGTCCTAGATTTGGTTGTCTGAGCTGCTGCTTGTGTTGTTGTTGTGCTCTTTGTTGCAGGAGGGCCAATTGTTCTGAAGTGAGATGAACTCTTCGAATTGTGGGTCCACTATTCTGCTGTGTCTGCTGATTATTATTTCTAGCGTTTAATATATTTTTCAGTATTTGCTGTTGCTGTTGATTTTGGTTTGATGATGTAGATTGAGTCGATGCTTCATTTCTTGAAGATGATGCGGCGTCATTAATTTTAATGGGAACAGGTGTTGTCTTGTTCTGTTTAACGATAACAGGATTGTTCTTCGATTTAATAACCTGTGTATTCTTTGTTGGTTGGAAAGAAGGAATTTTAGGAACATTTTGTTGACTAGAAGCAATAGAATCCTGCAGAGGCAATTGAACCTTAGGAACAGACGATAAATTAACTGCTGCAGACTTAAATATGGAACCTTGGTTTTGATTATTTTGAAGAACTATAGCTCCATTTTGCTTTACAAATTTCATATCTGAAAAATCATCCGATTTTGATGAGTCTGCTGAGTTCTTGTTAAGAACAGTAGCTGAAGGTTTTGTATTTTCTTTTTCTGAAATAACGATAATATTGGATTTATTGCCATTTGCATTTACTGATCTAGCAAATACGGAAGAATCTCTACCCCTATTTTTCAACAATTTTCCAACTGCTGTGCTTACAGGACCCGCATTTTCTGTTGGAATCAAACTCGTTGGAACATGGTGTCTGAAAAGATTCTCTCCAGAATTAAATTTAGAAATACTACCACCCTTTCCGATTAAATTTTGTGGAGAAATATTGAAATCGGACACCTGTCCAACATTGAAATTCTGCTGTAAGTTCTGTCCGAAGTTTTGATTAACTCCACTGTTTATGGTATTAAATTGACCGGAGTTACTGTGTTGGTTGAAATCATTAAATTCTGACACAAAGTTATTCTGGAATTGTGCGTTATTAATATTATCAAAATTATTCTGGAATTGTGCGTTATTATTATTATTCACAAAAGAGTTTTGAGTACTTGCGCCACCAAAGTCACGGTGAACAGCAATTGGTCTCTGAGCTATTACATCAGCACCTGAAGACTGAATTGGTCTAAATCCAAAATGAAGTTTTTGTGGTGGAATAAATTTGCCTTCTCTTTGACCACCTCCATTATGTAAATTCGAAGAAATAGAGTTTTGGAAAGAAGGATTAGATTGAATACTCTGATGAGTGTTGAAAGTATTGATAGGAGCATGTGAAGATCCTCTTCCAAAGGCTTCATGGAAGTTTTGTGAGTTGAAGGAAGTTCTGGAGTCTCGAGAACTATCGGTCTTGACATCTATGAGCTGAGCAGCGTGTACGTTATCAGCTCCCCTGGCAAAGGGGGCCAAGCCTAACTTCTGGGCAGGAAAGTTGACAAATCCTGAATTCTTAGTGTCTGAAAATGTCATAATTGGGATAGCTCTGCTGATGCTCAGGGCTTTGCCCTTCCCAAGAGCAGACTGGAAGGCTTGTTGTTGGTGTGAATTCGCTGAAAATAAAAATAAAATGAGTGCATGTGACATGTCATAAGACTATTTACAAAGTCATTTAATTTATTTCAATATGTTAAGAAGTAAAATTTTGAGTTACTGTTGTTGAATTTAGTTAACTCACCATGTTGCGACTGTGGTCTGGCTTGTGTTGTCACTGTCAGAAAGATGACCGCAACGGCCAAACGGGAATGAAGCATCATTCTGAAAAAGAAATCTTTATTTTAGAATTCGCGTGTAGAGTTGACATGGTTAAACTATATTTGTGTTTTATTTCTACTGTTACCATGGTTTTGCAATTCAATTGAACAATACAACTTATTCAGCATTAGTACATAATTTATAATAGTGAATTAGTTGTGATGAAATCGAACTGAAGTAGCAATAATTCTACACGAATAACCATCACGCTACACTACTTTATTTACATGGTACATTTATTTTACGCAGATGAGACAATATTCATACATACTCAGCTAATTTATCACCACAAGAATGGTACTTCAACCATGAATGATATCTACTTCATTGTTTTAGATGTACTTTGATAATGTGACTATAATTGATACTGACAGCATTTAACAACTGTGACGTAACAATAGAATAAGTAAATTCAGTGCATTTATAAACACATAGCAGTAATTATCAATGTATTCAGAGGCATCAGCTATTAGCTTAAAAAAAATCACATATTAAAACATTATTGATAATGCAAATTTAAAAACTTTCTCACACAGTCAAGCTGAGAGAAAAAATTGTCTACGAATATTCATACACAAATACATTTATTTGACTCAATGCGCATATAGTTTAATTTTAATTACAAAAAAATTATTCAAGATGTTTACTATTCCATCAAATTATTTGTTATAAATCTTTTTTCAGCAGAGACGTTAATCCAAGAGACGTGTTCTCTGTGTATAATTTCGCTCAGTATGACACAATTCAGCCTCTTGTGAGTGCTCACGAGTCTCAATAACATTAGTTATTTGTCATTGAATATAGTTAATATGTTGCGTCAGTGTGTTTATAGTAGAAGGAATAAGTAGAGAAGTAACGTCACATTGCGTGTCCTGTGGTCACGTGGATAACCTTATACTATCATGTGGAATAACATGATAACCTTATACTATCATGTGGAATAACATGATAACCTTATACTATCATGTGGAATAACATGATAACCTTATACTATCATGTGGAATAACATGATAACCTTATACCATCATGTGGAATAACATGATATCTTTATACTATCATGTGGAATAAACATGATAACCTTATACTATCATGTGGAATAACATGATAACCTTATACTATCATGTGGAATAACATGATAACTTTATACTATCATGTGGAATAACATGATATCCTTATACTATCATGTGGAAAAACATAATAACCTTATACTATCATGTGGAATAATATGATAACCTTATACTATCATGTGGAATAACATGATATCTTTATACTATCATATGGAATAAACATGATAACCTTATACTATCATGTGGAATAACATGATAACCTTATACTATCATGTGGAAAAACATGATAACCTTATACTATCATGTGGAATAACATGATAACTTTATACTATCATGTGGAATAACATGATATCCTTATACTATCATGTGGAAAAACATAATAACCTTATACTATCATGTGGAATAATATGATATCCTTATACTATCATGTGGAATAACATGATAACCTTATACTATCATGTGGAATAACATGATAACCTTATACTATCATGTGGAATAATATGATAACCTTATACTATCATGTGGAATAACATGATAACCTTATACTATCATGTGGAATAACATGATAACCTTATACTATCATGTGGAATAACATGATATCCTTATACTATCATGTGGAAAAACATGATAACCTTATACTATCATGTGGAATTAACATGATAACCTTATACTATCATGTGGAATTAACATGATAACCTTATACTATCATGTGGAATTAACATGATAACCTTATACTATCATGTGGAATTAACATGATATCCTTATACTATCATGTGGAAAAACATGATATACATATACTATCATGTGGAATTAACATGATAAACTTATACTATCATGTGGAATTAACATGATAACCTTATACTATCATGTGGAATTAACATGATAACCTTATACTATCATGTGGAATTAACATGATAACCTTATACTATCATGTGGAATTAACATGATAACCTTATACTATCATGTGGAATAACATGATAACCTTATACTATCATGTGGAATAACATGATAACCTTATACTATCATGTGGAATAACATGATAACCTTATACTATCATGTGGAATTAACATGATAACCTTATACTATCATGTGGAATTAACATGATAACCTTATACTATCATGTGGAATTAACATGATAACCTTATACTATCATGTGGAATAACATGATAACCTTATACTATCATGTGGAATAACATGATAACCTTATACTATCATGTGGAATAACATGATAACCTTATACTATCATGTGGAATTAACATGATAACCGTATTGTATCTTGGCTTCTATTGAATAGAAGCAAAAACCTACGCTGATAGTATTATAAGAATGTCCACACAGTACTCTATATGTGCTTGCGTATCATACACAGAGTACTTCTCTAGATACAGTAGATAGAGTGTATCATACGATACACAGAGTACTTCTCTAGATACAGTAGATAGTGTATATCATATCATACACAGAGTACTTCTCTAGATACAGTAGATAGAGTGTATCATATCATACACAGAGTACTTCTCTAGATACAGTAGATAGAGTGTATCATACGATACACATAGTACTTCTCTAGATACAGTAGATAGAGTGTATCATATGATACACAGAGTACTTCTCTAGATACAGTAGATAGAGTGTATCATACGATACACAGAGTACTTCTCTAGATACAGTAGATAGTGTATATCATATCATACACAGAGTACTTCTCTAGATACAGTAGATAGAGTGTATCATATCATACACAGAGTACTTCTCTAGATACAGTAGATAGAGTGTATCATACGATACACATAGTACTTCTCTAGATACAGTAGATAGAGTGTATCATATGATACACAGAGTACTTCTCTAGATACAGTAGATAGAGTGTATCATACGATAAACAGAGTACTTCTCTAGATACAGTAGATAGTGTGTATCATATCATACACAGAGTACTTCTCTAGATACAGTAGATAGAGTGTATCATATCATACACAGAGTACTTCTCTAGATACAGTAGATAGAGTGTATCATACGATACACATAGTACTTCTCTAGATACAGTAGATAGAGTGTATCATATGATACACAGAGTACTTCTCTAGATACAGTAGATAGAGTGTATCATATGATACACAGAGTACTTCTCTAGATACAGTAGATAGTGTGTATCATACGATACACAGAGTACTTCTCTAGATACAGTAGATAGTGTGTATCATACGATACACATAGTACATCTCTAGATACAGTAGATAGTGTGTATCATATCATACACAGAGTACTTCTCTAGATACAGTAGATAGAGTGTATCATACGATACACAGAGTACTTCTCTAGATACAGTAGATAGTGTATATCATATCATACACAGAGTACTTCTCTAGATACAGTAGATAGTGTGTATCATAAGATACACAGAGTACTTCTCTAGATACAGTAGATAGTGTGTATCATACGATACACAGAGTACTTCTCTAGATACAGTAGATAGTGGGTATCATATGATACACAGAGTACTTCTCTAGATACAGTAGATAGTGTGTATCATACGATACACAGAGTACTTCTCTAGATACAGTAGATAGAGTGTATCATACGATACACAGAGTACTTCTCTAGATACAGTAGATAGTGTGTATCATACGATACACAGAGTACTTCTCTAGATACAGTAGATAGTGTGTATCATACGATACACATAGTACTTCTCTAGATACAGTAGATAGTGTGTATCATACGATACACAGAGTACTTCTCTAGATACAGTAGATAGTGTATATCATATCATACACAGAGTACTTCTCTAGATACAGTAGATAGTGTGTATCATATCATACACAGAGTACTTCTCTAGATACAGTAGATAGTGTGTATCATACGGTACACAGAGTACTTCTCTAGATACAGTAGATAGTGTGTATCATATCATACACAGAGTACTTCTCTAGATACAGTAGATAGTGTGTATCATATCATACACAGAGTACTTCTCTAGATACAGTAGATAGTGTGTATCATACGATACACAGAGTACTTCTCTAGATACAGTAGATAGTGTGTATCATATCATACACAGAGTACTTCTCTAGATACAGTAGATAGTGTGTATCATATCATACACAGAGTACTTTTCTAGATACAGTAGATAGTGTGTATCATACGGTACACAGAGTACTTCTCTAGATACAGTAGATAGTGTGTATCATATCATACACAGAGTACTTCTCTAGATACAGTAGATAGTGTGTATCATATCATACACAGAGTACTTCTCTAGATACAGTAGATAGTGTGTATCATACGATACACAGAGTACTTCTCTATATACAGTATATAGTGTGTATCATATCATACACAGAGTACTTCTCTAGATACAGTAGATAGTGTGTATCATACGGTACACAGAGTACTTCTCTAGATACAGTAGATAGTGTGTATCATATCATACACAGAGTACTTCTCTAGATACAGTAGATAGTGTGTATCATATCATACACAGAGTACTTCTCTAGATACAGTAGATAGTGTGTATCATACGATACACATAGTACTTCTCTAGATACATTAGATAGTGTGTATATCATATCATACACAGAGTACTTCTCTAGATACAGTAGATAGTGTGTATCATACGATACACATAGTACTTCTCTATATACAGTAGATAGTGTGTATCATATCATACACAGAGTACTTCTCTAGATACAGTAGATAGTGTGTATCATACGATACACAGAGTACTTCTCTAGATACAGTAGATAGAGTGTATCATTTCATACACAGAGTACTTCTCTAGATACAGTAGATAGTGTGTATCATATCATACACAGAGTACTTCTCTAGATACAGTAGATAGTGTGTATCATATCATACACAGAGTACTTCTCTAGATACAGTAGATAGTGTGTATCATACGGTACACAGAGTACTTCTCTAGATACAGTAGATAGTGTGTATCATATGATACACAGAGTACTTCTCTAGATACAGTAGATAGAGTGTATCCTAACCTGTCGCTACCACCAAGGCCAGGTTTCAAAGTGTGGCTGCCGTACTTACTAATTATTTAACTGTAACCTCTCACCACTTTCCTGCTAAAACACCGGCAAAACAATTGTTAAAATTAATTGAAATATTTAGCAATACTCTAATACAAATGTAAGTAAAATTTATATGAATGAATTGGCTAAAATTATTGCAAATTAGATAGAAGTAAATAAAATTAATGTTATAGGCATCTACAAAAGTATATCATCTATCAAATTGTTCAATAAATATGAATAGAAATAAATAATAGCCATTTAATAAGCTATAGAATTAATAAGCACCTCTTGTTTTTAATTAATTGCTGTTTTTATCTATTAAACTTTGAAGGAAAAAAGGCTTTGCAACTAGTATAAAAAATGTGTTAAAAAATGACCTTAGTAAAAAGAAATGATAAAAATATAAATCATAGCGCAAGTCATTCCTATGAAAGTAGTTTTTATTAGCGAAGACCTCCACCTTTATTGGTATGGTTTTTAGCAATAATAAATCAGTGATTTCAATGCCACAGCTAATGATCTTAAAGTAAAGAGCGATATTGTGATGGTATTGCTGTGCAGCATGACTCTATATATGCATTACCACTGTATATGTGTATATGTTTCACGACTGTAAGTGTATATCACGGTCATCCTTTACCTGGTCAAAGTGTGACCGACTGCATCCTTCCAATGCATTCTTTGTATGCAATAGCAAGGTCAGCAATAGAGTGACATAATATCACACGAACCTACTAACACTTAATGGGTATTTATTTGTTAATGACTTACACAATACCAATTACCTTTCACTGACAGGTGTTCACACAAAGGTAATTTGATTGATAAGAATCTAGGTTTTTTTCTTAAGAGTATCACAGAAAAATTTATAAAATATCGAATTCGATTTAATTTAAAACTTAATTTAGTGTAACAATTAAGATTTCATTTTGAAGGGTTTCAATTTTCATGTTTGGATAAAATCTTCTTCACATATCACAAAATTCTATGTAAAAAATGCCTCGAAGGACTATAGTCCACTGCTTTAGGTTACTATCAAAATGTCAGTCACACTGAAAGCACATTGTGATTCTATTGGCTGAATATTAATGAACATATTCAATTCAAAATATACCGTTTCATGCATTAATTTGTTTAAAATTTTCCTAAAATAGTAGCAATGTTTGACAGATTTTTTTAGAACGTATATAAGTACTTTTCCTTCTTCTTACGGTCTACAAATAAGTCAAATTGGCATTCGCTTTATTCTATAAAATGAACTTCACATTTCACAGAAAGATTTTGCACAATTTCATCATAGTATTTTGCTCATATTTAATGAAATAGTAATACTCCCAGATGATATTCTGAGATATTATGCCATCACAATTTAATGTGATATTTAATAGACGATCTGCAGATATTAAATTTTCAACAGGGTTCAGAATTACGTAACGTAATATATAAATGACAAAGTTTTCATGTCAAAATACTTATGACAAAACACTCACAACAAACTACTCATGTCTTCTTGGTCTGAGAGGCAAGGGTCTGTCCGAATAAGGGTCTCATACCTTCACTTTCACTCTCCTATAACTCTGACGATAGTTTCTACACTGTAATTCCAAACTAGTTTTTGCTTCCAGTAGAGAGGTAAGTAAGAATGTTACTTAATGATTCATATTCTGCGGGATGTTTTTAGTTATTTTATTGCTATTTAAAATGGATATTATTTCGTACATTGGAAGTTATTAACTGGAAACAGTGCTGTGATTTAACAGCTTTAACATTAGAAATAATCTATTTCTTTCTAAAGACTAATGAACATTTCTCCTAACTGTCCAAGCGAGAACTAGACTGTGGTTTGCAGTTTCTAGGTAAATCTTATGTAGTTGTCACTTTCCTCAGTGCGCTATCTTTACTTTTTCTATTTTCTCAATATCGGTGAAAAAATCAGGAATTCATATAATGATAAATATTACACGGATAAGAAAATACTCACTAATAAAACTAATAATAAGTCTTAAGCAGAATTGCTCATAAAGTTAAAGTCATCGACCATTCTAATTCAAATTGCTAGCTACATTACGAAATATTATTGCGTAATTATTTTGAAAAGCCATAGGCGGTGGTATGACAATTGTTGCCATGTGTGTTAAAAACATCACGTCTTCTTTCCTTACGAAACCTCACGCTGTACTTCACGCTGAAGTCTTCCGTCTTTGCTAATTTGAAACAACTTATTCTATCCCACCTTTGAACTTTTTCAAACCACTTTTTATTGTTTTTATTTTAATTTAGTTATTTGTTTTTAAACTAGACTAATTTCAATCGATGTCGACAAATTCTAGTGAAATGTATATGAAATAATAATTTGAACAGGAATTGACTGTTGGAAAATAGAAATAGTTCCAATGATCTCTGAGTGTCGAGGGAAGATGAAAAGGTGATGATGATGAAGGTAATTGATTATACCATTGATTAGCTAGACTTTAAGAGAGAGGAGTTGGGAAATCAGAAAAACATTATATTTACTTTCTATTAAACTATTACTAATAGATAAAAAAATCGATTACTTAATTGAAAAAAACTCAATTAATTGAAACTGAAAATCCTCTTTCAGACGATCGCTTTTATTTACCTCAGTCATTGTACTTTATATTATATAATAGTTTCTATTTATTTATAAGTGGTGTGAGGGCATTTCGTGCAAGTCATGTTGCAGTGCCCACTCTCTCTCACTCACAAGAGTATCTGACCACTAGCTTCTCTACCACAGAGTGTATTTGACCACCTAATTCATTTTCCTACTCAAATGGAGTGAAATGGTTAAATTGACCAAACTTTCAAATAAATCCTAGAGTGAGACTCTAGTAATTGGCTACTGTGTCACTGTGAATTTATTTGAATATTGGGAGCCAAATATTGAACTGTAATAACATATGTAGGACATATTTAAAGTTACTACAATTAATATAATAATACCAACTCAAGGCATTTAAGTTACATGCAATTATAATGTAACATGTAAGCATTATAGAATTAGAAGATCCTAGAAAAATGCAATATAACGATATACTTTTTGTTTCTTATCAACTTAATGGAATAATTTTTTCAGTTCAAGATTTTAGGACCTTCACCTTAAGATAAATACTCCAACGGTTACAAAAACTAAGGTTGCGAAAGTGAAAGAAGAAGTTGATCAGCAGTTGTAGCTGGTTATCGGGCAACACTTTTAAGAGCAACAAAGATAAAATTAGCATTTATGTAATGCAGATAGAACCAAAATTAAGATAAATTATAATTAATAAATTAATTATAATATTGATTAGTTGATATATCCTAATTTTCAAATTTTTTCACTCATTTCTGAAATTCATATTCCAACTTTCTATCGATGGTTCCAACATATCTTCGGACATTAAATTTCATTACATTTTACCATGGAGAAATAGATTGGAGTTTAATGTAGTAATTTACAGATCACTTTTCAGTATTTAGTAGCTACCTGTGTCATCGATACTTACCAACGAGTCGTTCGTAGTCTAGTGTCGAAATGTTGACTGCAATTCACCCGGTAGAGTCCAGAGCAACAACTCCTTCACAACAGTTCAGGAGCAATAAAAAGGGCCCGTAGACTGCAAGCACGTGCGTTCGAAGTGACGGTGTCTGTAAGACTGAGCATTGACCCTCATGCTGTGAATGTGTTACCCTCCTAAGCATGTCCTTGTGTCATCTCTCAGCAGTTAGGGACTTATTTTACTGGAGTAAAAGACCCTGCTTACATCACACTACTCAATACAATAACAAGTTACTATTTACTTTCTCACCTATGATATAGCAAACTGCATTCATATTTTCTTTCCTCAGGCTACGACCCATTAGCGCAATTAGGGCCCGTAAATGTCAAAGTAACGTATCCGCAAAGCAACATGTTCTAGGTTGTTAAATGTAGCAGTTAGTTCTTTCTAGCCATGAAGTCTATAGCCTTAGTTTGCATCACTACAATGCTTTTGTTAATTCTAACCACTTTTATTCATGGTTATAATAGTCTTCCCATGTAAACCTGATTTAGAAAGGAGAATAAGCTACCTCCTTCTTTATAATTCTTCTGTTATACTGAAGTTATTTGTTGCTATTTTCTAAAAGGTGACTTATAAATTATTTTTATTTTCAAAATTCACTCTTTACTATTTATTTTATAGATACCAACATTGTTAATTTCATATGAACATTATTTTAACATTCACCATAAGAAGAGCATTGCTGCAATAATACCGTGACGTCACATTACTCACTCTAACCCCCCCCCCCCCTTTGGCCTTTCTTTGGAAAGTAAAAGGTGAACTAAAACAGGATTTTTATCCAGTCACGACTATTTACTGGCAAAGATTGATCAGATGGCGCATTAGTCTAGTGGCGCATTAGTCTAGTGGCACATTAGTCTAGTGGCGCATTAGTCTAGTGGAGCATTAGTCTAGTGGTGCATTAGTCTAGTGGAGCATTAGTCTAGTGGAGCATTAGTCTAGTGGAGCATTAGTCTAGTGGTGCATTAGTCTAGTGGCGCATTAATCTAGTGGAGCATTAGTCTAGAGACACATTAGTCTAGTGGTGCATTAGTCTAGTGACGCATTAGTCTAGTGGCGCATTAGTCTAGTGGCGCATTAGTCTAGTGGCACATTAGTCTAGTGACGCATTAGTCTAGTGGCGCATCACTAATAGTGTCACTCAAGTGGCGTATCACTAAGAGTCACTGTAGTGGCGCATCACAAAGAGAGTCACTGTAGTGGCGCATCACAAAGAGAGTCACTGTAGTGGCGCATCACTAAGAGTTACTGTAGTGGCGCATCACTAAGAGTCACTGTAGTGGCGCATCACAAAGAGAGTCACTGTAGTGGCGCATCACAAAGAGTGTCTCTCTAGTGGCGCATCACTAAGAGTGACTCTAGTGGCGCATGACAAAGAATGTCTCTCTAGTGGCGCATCACAAAGAGTGTCACTCTAGTGGCGTATCACTAAGAGTCACTCTAGTGGCGCATCACTAAGAGTCACTCTAGTGGCGCATCACTAAGAGTCACTCTAGTGGTGCATCACTAAGAGTCACTCTAGTGGCGCATCACTAAGAGTCACTCTAGTGGCGCATCACTAAGAGTCACTCTAGTGGCGCATCACTAAGAGTCACACTAGTGGCGCATCACTAAGAGTCACTCTAGTGGCGCATCACTAAGAGTCACTCTAGTGGCGCATCACTAAGAGTCACTCTAGTGGTGCATCACTAAGAGTCACTCTAGTGGTGCATCACTAAGAGTCACTCTAGTGGTGCATCACTATGAACTTTTTCTTTCACAAAATCTAAGTATAATTGTTAGTTGTGAATTACTTATTATTTAGTTTGCAATAGTCACATTCACAGGTAATAAATAAGTACATAAATATTACTATGACTCTTTCTATATTTACTACTAAAATGTCTGCTGGCTGGTAAGTGTTAAGATATTAATTACATTAATTAAAGCAGGATAACAGTGACTTTTCCTTATAATATCCCTGTCCTTAATAAAAACTCATTCCTTGCGTCAGTTATTAGAGTTGAAGTCAAATAGAAAATTTAAATGATGTTAGAAAAATATCATTTTTGAGTTGATGCAGGGAATATTGTAAGCAATAGGAAAATAATCCTCTCTAAATTTTCAAAATAAATTGATAACATATTATTGCTTTATTATGTTATATTATTTTTACACTTCACTTTTTGAAGAAAGTTTCAATTGTTCTCTTTTGCCTTAGCTATGAAAAGTGCTGACTCATATATTCCTGATATTAAATAATCTAGAACCAAAAATGCAATAAAATTCCTCTCTCATTTTACCATGATACACATAGTCTGAAATAGGGTGAAGATTATGTCTTCTATATTGATTAACTATTAACCATATGTACATATTTCAATGTTAGCAATTTGGTAACTACTGAACAATAAGAGATGGCTATTGTTTTTCATTACAATGCAGTTACGGACTCTAATTCATCACCACCATGCAGGAGGAGTTTTCTTTAACCATTGCGCTTTTACTTCTCAATATCGATAGAGTAGCTACAGTGGAAGTACTGACGCTATTTAAATGAGGAGCAATACAAAGAAAAGATTCTGTAGTTCAGATCGTCATGCAGCTTCTAAATTGGAGAGTGTACTATCAGAGAAAAGAGTCACTGTGATGATGTACTATCAGAGAAAAGAGTCACTGTGATGATGTACTATCAGAGAAAATAGTCACTGTGATGATGTACTACCAGAGAAAAGAGTCACTGTGATGATATACCATCAGAGAAAAGAGTCCCTCTGATGATGTACCATCAGAGAAAAGAGTCCCTCTGATGATGTACCATCAGAGAAAAGAGTCACTGTGATGATGTACTATCAGAGAAAAGAGTCACTGTGATGATGTACTATCAGAGAAAAGAGTCACTGTGATGATATACCATCAGAGAAAAGAGTCCCTCTGATGATGTACCATCAGAGAAAAGAGTCACTGTGATGATGTACCATCAGAGAAAAGAGTCACTGTGATGATGTACCATCAGAGAAAAGAGTCACTGTGATGATGTACTATCAGAGAAAAGAGTCACTGTGATGACGTACTATCAGAGAAATGAGTCACTCTGATGACGTACTATCAGAGAAATGAGTCACTCTGATGATGTACTATCAGAGAAGAGTCACTGTGATGATGTACCATCAGAGAAAAGAGTCACTGTGATGATGTACCATCAGAGAAAAGAGTCACTGTGATGATGTACTATCAGAGAAAAGAGTCACTCTGATGATGTACTATCAGAGAAAAGAGTCACTGTGATGATGTACTATCAGAGAAAAGAGTCACTGTGATGATGTACTATCAGAGAAAATAGTCACTCTGATGATGTACTATCAGAGAAAAGAGTCACTGTGATGATGTACTACCAGAGAAAAGAGTCACTGTGATGATATACCATCAGAGAAAAGAGTCACTGTGATGATATACCATCAGAGAAAAGAGTCCCTCTGATGATGTACTATCAGAGAAAAGAGTCACTGTGATGATGTACTATCAGAGAAAAGAGTCACTGTGATGATGTACTATCAGAGAAAAGAGTCACTGTGATGATATACCATCAGAGAAAAGAGTCCCTCTGATGATGTACCATCAGAGAAAAGAGTCACTGTGATGATGTACTATCAGAGAAAAGAGTCACTGTGATGATGTACCATCAGAGAAAAGAGTCACTGTGATGATGTACCATCAGAGAAAAGAGTCACTGTGATGATGTACCATCAGAGAAAAGAGTCACTGTGATGATGTACCATCAGAGAAAAGAGTCACTGTGATGATGTACCATCAGAGAAAAGAGTCACTGTGATGATGTACCATCAGAGAAAAGAGTCACTGTGATGATGTACTATCAGAGAAAAGAGTCACCGCATGATGCTAATTTTGGGTGTAGGCTGATTTTCCGAAAACAAATTTTCCGAAAGATGAATTTGTCGAATAACAGATTAATTTATTTATAAAAAACATTCCGTGTAACTTTGTAGTTCTCATCATTATATCTTATGCAGTTTGACATTACTATTGCTATACTAATTTGTTTTCTGCTAATTCCGTATCATTTTGCTAAATTCATATATGTAACTGTATATATTAAATATTAATATATATATGGCACTATTAAAAAAGGAATGATACAAATCAATGTTTTCAACTGAAACAAATTCATTTATGCAAGTGACACAATCGTTGAAACCAGATGTATGTTGGGAAGATATCAACATAACAAACAGTTTTGTTACTTAATACTAACAGCCTCTTATTTTAAACGCAATAAATGTAATAAATATTGATAATGTCAGCAATAAAATACCTTCTGTACTCATGGAATTCTATTAACAACTGAAATAAAAATAAGAATCCCGTGCATGGTTTATATGGCGTATTTAACAATGAATTTTAGTTAAATAATCACACAAAGTTGCTTACTTGTAGTTAATTTAGCTCGTAGTGTTATTGACATCCCTGTAGTACAACAAAGCAGTAAACATGGATTATTCACAAAAAATGAATAAACACGTTTGAAACACACAATCTAAAAACAAGCCAAACGCTCAAATGAAAGAAATGTAACATGCTCCCAAAACTGTCTGACTGATATAAGTTCGAAAGTCTTTAAAATATTAAAAGACGAATAATCATTTTGTGGTACAAAGATTAACAATTGCAATGATTAACGAAGTGATAGAATAATTAAATGATCATTAAGTCACGCATTGGTCGGCAACTTTTTGTTCGTCGCGGACCGGTAAACGCTCAAAAATATTCCAGCGGATAGTATTGGGTAGACCAAAAATTCGTTCGCTTCTATAATAGGCAACTACTAAAGCTTGTCGCCCACATGATCGGATCGGAAACGACGCGGAAGCTTACGAAGTCTCGGAACGGACACGACACGACGCTCGTACGCACACCAGTTCAGACGACTTCGGAAGGGAAACGGTGCGAACATCACAATACTTATAAGAATATAACAATTAAAAGTTCAAATTTATCGATCATGACAATTATTTTATTCGATAGGTATTTGATAAAAAAAATTGGTAGCATCGTTGTAATTAGTGTACTTCCCAATTAAAATTAATGCTTTTTCCCCCAATAAAATATATTAAGAAAAATATGTTTAAAAAAATATGAGTGAATTTTTTTTATTTAAAATAATTATATAAGAAACATATAAAAAACTTATACAAAAAAAAAATATATAAACAAATGTATGCAAATAAAATGTATTCAAATGAAATGTATGTAAATGAAATGTTTGTGAATGAAATGTATGTTAATGAAATTTATGTAAATAAAATTTATGTAAATAAAATTTATGTAAATAAAATTTATGTAAATAAAATTTATGTAAATAAAATTTATGTAAATAAAATTTATGTAAATAAAATTTATGTAAATAAAATTTATGTAAATAAAATTTATGTAAATAAAATTTATGTAAATAAAATTTATGTAAATAAAATTTATGTAAATAAAATTTATGTAAATAAAATTTACTTTTGTAAATAAAATTTATGTACCTAAATAAAATTTATGTTAATAAAATATATGTAAAAAAAAATTTATGTAAATAAAATTTATTCATATAAAATGTTATTCTTCTTATTTCAATAACTTTTCGTGATCTGATTTATAATCATTAAAGTTAATTGACTGAAAATAATTGATTGTGTATTAATATCAACGTATTCATCACGCAGTAGATTATTCACAGATATTCCAATCTTCCATATCCATCCCAGCCTCTCCATACACCGTTCTGCGCATGCGCAATCTCTCGGACGCATCAGAACTATCAGAAAAATATTCTTTCAAAGATATCCGAGTCGTTTCCGTACCGATCTGACGCGACGTTTCGTTTCCGATCCGAGCAGGTAGGCGTTAGCACGTTCAAAAGTATTGGTTAGATTTTTGTCTGATGCTTCGTGTCCGTTCCGATGCGTCGTTTCCGATCAGGTGGGCGACAAGCTTAATGCTGATACCAAAATGAACTAATATAATATAATCCTTTATCTAAACATTTTTTTTAACACTTTTCATGCCATGTGACCAGCGGTGTGTCATGCCGCATTTAAAATGTTAATTTATGACGTGAATCGTTGCTTGTAGATGTGTTCAAAGATTTTGAATCTTCAAAACACTTTTGTACATTAGTAGAGAAATGATTTAGTTAAGATAAAGATGAAAGGTTAGAAAGAAAAGTTGCAATTAATAAGTCGTTTTATAAAAGCTTCAAGAAACGTGTTAAACTAACAATCAGGTACAATAAATACCAATAATATTCAAGTAAAAATGATGTCATTACTCAAGTAAGGAAAACCCATAATCAGGTAAAAAGAAGGATCACTTGTAGAATCTGCGCAGCAGTCCATTTTGGGGTGCAGATTTTACACAAGTGAAATCATTAGGGTGCAGATTTTACACAAGTGAAATCATTAGGGGTGCAGATTTTACTCAAGTGAAATCATTGGAGTGCGGATTGTACAAGAGTTAAATCATTGGGGTGTGGATTGTACAGGAGTGAAATCATTGGAGTGCGGAATGTACAGGAGTAAAATCATTGGGGTGCAGATTGTACAGAAGTTAAATCATTGGGGTGCAGATTGTACAGAAGTTAAATCATTGGGGTGTGGATTGTACGGGAGTGAAATCATTGGGGTGCAGATTGTACAGGAATGAAATCATTGGAGTGCGGATTGTACAGGAGTTAAATCATTGGGGTGTGGATTGTTCAGGTGTGAAATCATTGGAGTGCGGATTGTACAGGAGTTAAATCATTAGGGTGCAGATTGTACAGGAGTAGAATCATTGGGGTGCAGGTTGTACAGGAGTGAAGTCATTGGGGTGCGGGTTGTACAGAAGCGAAATCTTTGGGGTGCGGATTGTACAGGAGTTACATCATTGGGGTGCAGATTGTACAGGAGTGAAATCTTCGGGGTGCAGATTGTACAGAAGTGAAATCATTAGGGTCAGATTGTAGCAGGAGTGAAATCATTGGGGTGCGGGTTGTACAGGAGTTTAATCATTAGGATGCGGGTTGTACAGGAGTTTAATCATTAGGATGCAAGTTGTACAGGAATGAAATCATTGGGGTGCAGATTGTACAGGAGTGAAATCATTGGGGTGTGGATTGTACAGGAGTGAAATCATTGGAGTGCGGAATGTACAGGAGTAAAATCATTGGGGTGCAGATTGTACAGAAGTTAAATCATTGGGGTGTGGATTGTACAGGAGTGAAATCATTGGAGTGCGGATTGTACAGGAGTTAAATCTTTGGGCTGTGGATTGTACAGGAGTGAAATCATTGGAGTGCAGATTGTACGGGAGTGAAATCATTGGGGTGCAGATTGTACAGGAATGAAATCATTGGAGTGCGGATTGTACATGAGTTAAATCATTGGGGTGTGGATTGTTCAGGTGTGAAATCATTGGAGTGCGGATTGTACAGGAGTTAAATCATTAGGGTGCAGATTGTACAGGAGTAGAATCATTGGGGTGCAGGTTGTACAGGAGTTAAATCATTGGGGTGCAGGTTGTACAGGAGTGAAATCATTGGGGTGCGGGTTGTACAGAAGCGAAATCTTTGGGGTGCGGATTGTACAGGAGTTACATCATTGGGGTGCAGATTGTACAGGAGTGAAATCTTCGGGGTGCAGATTGTACAGGAGTGAAATCATTAGGGTCAGATTGTAGCAGGAGTGAAATCATTGGGGTGCGGGTTGTACAGGAGTTTAATCATTAGGATGCGGGTTGTACAGGAGTTTAATCATTAGGATGCGGGTTGTACAGGAATGAAATCATTGGGGTGCAGATTGTACAGGAATGAAATCATTGGAGTGCGGATTGTACAGGAGTTAAATCATTGGGGTGTGGATTGTTCAGGTGTGAAATCATTGGAGTGCGGATTGTACAGGAGTTAAATCATTAGGGTGCAGATTGTACAGGAGTAGAATCATTGGGGTGCAGGTTGTACAGGAGTTAAATCATTGGGGTGCAGGTTGTACAGGAGTGAAATCATTGGGGTGCGGGTTGTACAGAAGCGAAATCTTTGGGGTGCGGATTGTACAGGAGTTACATCATTGGGGTGCAGATTGTACAGGAGTGAAATCTTCGGGGTGCAGATTGTACAGGAGTGAAATCATTAGGGTCAGATTGTAGCAGGAGTGAAATCATTGGGGTGCGGGTTGTACAGAAGTTTAATCATTAGGATGCGGGTTGTACAGGAGTTTAATCATTAGGATGCGGGTTGTACAGGAATGAAATCATTAGGGTGCAGATTGTACAGGAGTGAAATTATTGGGATGCAAATTGTACAGGAGTGAAATTATTGGGGTGTAGATTGTACAGAAGTGAAATCATTGGAGTGCGGATTGTACAGGAGTTAAATCATTGGGGTGTGGATTGTACAGGAGTGAAATTATTGGGGTGCAGATTGTACAGAAGTGAAATCATTGGAGTGCGGATTGTACAGGAGTGAAATCATCGAGGTGCAAATTGTACAGGAGTGAAATCATTGGGGTGCAGATTGTACAGGAGTGAAATCATTGGGGTGCAGATTGTACAGGAGTGAAATCATTGGAGTGCAGATTGTATAGGAATTAAATCATTGGGGTGTGGATTGTACAGGAGTGATATCATTGGGGTGCAGATTGTACAGGAATGAAATCATTGGGGTGCGGATTGTACAGGAGTGAAATCATTGGGGTGCGGATTGTACAGGAGTGAAATCATGGGGGTGCAGATTGTACAGGAGTTAAATCATTGGGGTGCAGATTGTACAGGACTGAAATCATTGGGATGCAGATTTCACAGGAGTGAAATCATTGGGGTGCGGATTGTACAGGAGTTAAATCATTGGGGTGTGGATTGTACAGGAGTGAAATCATTGGGGTGCAGATTGTACAGGAGTGAAATCATCGAGGTGCAAATTGTACAGGAGTGAAATCATTGGGGTGCAGATTGTACAGGAGTAAAATCATTAGGATGCAGATTGTACAGGAGTGGAATCTTTAGGGTGCAGATTGTACAAGAGTTAAATCATTGGGGTGCAGATTGAACAGGAGTAAAATCATTAGGATGCAGATTGTACAGGAGTGAAATCTTTAGGGTGCAGATTGTACAAGAGTGAAATCATTGGGGTGCAGATTGTACAGGAGTGAAATCATTGGGATGCAGATTGTACAGGAGTGAAATCATGGATGTGCAGATTGTACAGGAGTGAAATAATGGAAGTGCAGATTGTACAGGAGTGAAATCATTTGGGTGCAGATAGTACATGAGTGAAATCATTGGGGTGCAGATTGTACAGGAGTGAAATCATTGGGATGCAGATTGTACAGGAGTGAAATCATGGATGTGCAGATTGTACAGGAGTGAAATCATTGGGGTGCGGATTGTACAGGAGTGATATCATTGGGGTACAGATTGTACTGGAGTGAAATCTTTGAGGTGCAGATTGTACAGGAGTGAAATCATTGGGGTGCAGATTGTACAGGAGTGATATCAGTGGGGTGCAGATTGTACTGGAGTGAAATCTTTGAGGTGCAGATTGTACAGGAGTGAAATCATTGGGGTGCGGATTGTACAGGAGTTAAATCATTGGGGTGTGGATTGTACAGGGGTGAAATTATTTGGGTGTTGATTGTACAGGAGCGAAATCATTGCAGTGCGGATTGTCAGGAGTGAAATCATTGGGTTATGGATTGTACAGGAGTGGAATCATTGGAGTGCAGATTGTACAGGAGTGAAATCATTGGGGTGCAGATTGTACAGGAGTTAAATCATTGGGGTGTGGATTGTACAGGAGTGAAATCATTGGGGTGTGGATTGTACAGGAGTGAAATCTTTGGAGTGCGGATTGTACAGGAAATAAGTCATTGGGGTGTGGATTGTACAGGTGTGAAATCATTGGAGTGCGGATTGTACAGGAGTTAAATCATTAGGGTGCAGATTGTACAGGAGTAGAATCATTGGGGTGCAGGTTGTACAGGAGTGAAATCATTGGGGTGCGGGTTGTACAGAAGCGAAATCATTAGGGTGCAGATTTTACACAAGTGAAATCATTAGGGGTGCAGATTTTACTCAAGTGAAATCATTGGAGTGCGGATTGTACAAGAGTTAAATCATTGGGGTGTGGATTGTACAGGAGTGAAATCATTGGAGTGCGGAATGTACAGGAGTAAAATCATTGGGGTGCAGATTGTACAGAAGTTAAATCATTGGGGTGCAGATTGTACAGAAGTTAAATCATTGGGGTGTGGATTGTACGGGAGTGAAATCATTGGGGTGCAGATTGTACAGGAATGAAATCATTGGAGTGCGGATTGTACAGGAGTTAAATCATTGGGGTGTGGATTGTTCAGGTGTGAAATCATTGGAGTGCGGATTGTACAGGAGTTAAATCATTAGGGTGCAGATTGTACAGGAGTAGAATCATTGGGGTGCAGGTTGTACAGGAGTGAAATCATTGGGGTGCGGGTTGTACAGAAGCGAAATCTTTGGGGTGCGGATTGTACAGGAGTTACATCATTGGGGTGCAGATTGTACAGAAGTGAAATCATTAGGGTCAGATTGTAGCAGGAGTGAAATCATTGGGGTGCGGGTTGTACAGGAGTTTAATCATTAGGATGCGGGTTGTACAGGAGTTTAATCATTAGGATGCAAGTTGTACAGGAATGAAATCATTGGGGTGCAGATTGTACAGGAGTGAAATCATTGGGGTGTGGATTGTACAGGAGTGAAATCATTGGAGTGCGGAATGTACAGGAGTAAAATCATTGGGGTGCAGATTGTACAGAAGTTAAATCATTGGGGTGTGGATTGTACAGGAGTGAAATTATTGGGGTGCAGATTGTACAGAAGTGAAATCATTGGAGTGTGGATTGTACAGGAGTTAAATCATTGGGGTGTGGATTGTACAGGAGTGAAATTATTGGGGTGTAGATTGTACAGAAGTGAAATCATTGGAGTGCGGATTGTACAGGAGTGAAATCATCGAGGTGCAAATTGTACAGGAGTGAAATCATTGGGGTGCAGATTGTACAGGAGTGAAATCATTGGGGTGCAGATTGTACAGGAGTGAAATCATTGGAGTGCAGATTGTATAGGAATTAAATCATTGGGGTGTGGATTGTACAGGAGTGATATCATTGGGGTGCAGATTGTACAGGAATGAAATCATTTGGGTGCGGATTGTACAGGAGTGAAATCATTGGGGTGCGGATTGTACAGGAGTGAAATCATGGGGGTGCAGATTGTACAGGAGTTAAATCATTGGGGTGCAGATTGTACAGGACTGAAATCATTGGGATGCAGATTTCACAGGAGTGAAATCATTGGGGTGCGGATTGTACAGGAGTTAAATCATTGGGGTGTGGATTGTACAGGAGTGAAATCATTGGGGTGCAGATTGTACATGAGTGAAATCATTGGGGTGCAGATTGTACAGAACTGAAATCATTGGGATGCAGATTGTACAGGAGTGAAATCATCGAGGTGCAGATTGTACAGGAGTGAAATCATTGGGGTGCAGATTGTACAGGAGTGGAATCTTTAGGGTGCAGATTGTACAAGAGTGAAATCATTGGGGTGCAGATTGAACAGGAGTGAAATCATTGGGGTGCAGATTGAACAGGAGTAAAATCATTAGGATGCAGATTGTACAGGAGTGAAATCTTTAGGGTGCAGATTGTACAAGAGTGAAATCATTGGGGTGCAGATTGTACAGGAGTGAAATCATTGGGATGCAGATTGTACAGGAGTGAAATCATGGATGTGCAGATTGTACAGGAGTGAAATAATGGAAGTGCAGATTGTACAGGAGTGAAATCATTTGGGTGCAGATAGTACATGAGTGAAATCATTGGGGTGCAGATTGTACAGGAGTGAAATCATTGGGATGCAGATTGTACAGGAGTGAAATCATGGATGTGCAGATTGTACAGGAGTGAAATCATTGGGGTGCGGATTGTATAGGAGTGATATCATTGGGGTACAGATTGTACTGGAGTGAAATCTTTGAGGTGCAGATTGTACAGGAGTGAAATCATTGGGGTGCAGATTGTACAGGAGTGATATCAGTGGGGTGCAGATTGTACTGGAGTGAAATCTTTGAGGTGCAGATTGTACAGGAGTGAAATCATTGGGGTGCGGATTGTACAGGAGTTAAATCATTGGGGTGTGGATTGTACAGGGGTGAAATTATTTGGGTGTTGATTGTACAGGAGCGAAATCATTGCAGTGCGGATTGTCAGGAGTGAAATCATTGGGGTATGGATTGTACAGGAGTGGAATCATTGGAGTGCAGATTGTACAGGAGTGAAATCATTGGGGTGCAGATTGTACAGGAGTTAAATCATTGGGGTGTGGATAGTACAGGAGTGAAATCATTGGGGTGTGGATTGTACAGGAGTGAAATCTTTGGAGTGCGGATTGTACAGGAAATAAGTCATTGGGGTGTGGATTGTACAGGAGTGAAATCTTTGGGGTTCGGATTGTACAGGAGTGAAATCATTGAGGTGCAGATTGTAGATTAGTGAATTCATTTGGGTGCAGATAGTACATGAGTGAAATCATTAGGGTGCAGATTGTACAGGAGTGAAATTATTGGGATGCAAATTGTACAGGAGTGAAATCATTGGGGTGCAGATTGTACAGAAGTGAAATCATTGGAGTGCGGATTGTATAGGAATTAAATCATTGGGGTGTGGATTGTACAGGAGTGATATCATTGGGGTGCAGATTGTACAGGAATGAAATCATTGGGGTGCGGATTGTACAGGAGTGAAATCATTGGGGTGCGGATTGTACAGGAGTGAAATCATGGGGGTGCAGATTGTACAGGAGTTAAATCATTGGGGTGCAGATTGTACAGGACTGAAATCATTGGGATGCAGATTTCACAGGAGTGAAATCATTGGGGTGCGGATTGTACAGGAGTTAAATCATTGGGGTGTGGATTGTACAGGAGTGAAATCATTGGGGTGCAGATTGTACAGGAGTGAAATCATCGAGGTGCAAATTGTACAGGAGTGAAATCATTGGGGTGCAGATTGTACAGGAGTAAAATCATTAGGATGCAGATTGTACAGGAGTGGAATCTTTAGGGTGCAGATTGTACAAGAGTTAAATCATTGGGGTGCAGATTGAACAGGAGTAAAATCATTAGGATGCAGATTGTACAGGAGTGAAATCTTTAGGGTGCAGATTGTACAAGAGTGAAATCATTGGGGTGCAGATTGTACAGGAGTGAAATCATTGGGATGCAGATTGTACAGGAGTGAAATCATGGATGTGCAGATTGTACAGGAGTGAAATAATGGAAGTGCAGATTGTACAGGAGTGAAATCATTTGGGTGCAGATAGTACATGAGTGAAATCATTGGGGTGCAGATTGTACAGGAGTGAAATCATTGGGATGCAGATTGTACAGGAGTGAAATCATGGATGTGCAGATTGTACAGGAGTGAAATCATTGGGGTGCGGATTGTACAGGAGTGATATCATTGGGGTACAGATTGTACTGGAGTGAAATCTTTGAGGTGCAGATTGTACAGGAGTGAAATCATTGGGGTGCAGATTGTACAGGAGTGATATCAGTGGGGTGCAGATTGTACTGGAGTGAAATCTTTGAGGTGCAGATTGTACAGGAGTGAAATCATTGGGGTGCGGATTGTACAGGAGTTAAATCATTGGGGTGTGGATTGTACAGGGGTGAAATTATTTGGGTGTTGATTGTACAGGAGCGAAATCATTGCAGTGCGGATTGTCAGGAGTGAAATCATTGGGTTATGGATTGTACAGGAGTGGAATCATTGGAGTGCAGATTGTACAGGAGTGAAATCATTGGGGTGCAGATTGTACAGGAGTTAAATCATTGGGGTGTGGATTGTACAGGAGTGAAATCATTGGGGTGTGGATTGTACAGGAGTGAAATCTTTGGAGTGCGGATTGTACAGGAAATAAGTCATTGGGGTGTGGATTGTACAGGTGTGAAATCATTGGAGTGCGGATTGTACAGGAGTTAAATCATGGGGGTGCAGATTGTACAGGAGTTAAATCATTGGGGTGCAGATTGTACAGGACTGAAATCATTGGGATGCAGATTTCACAGGAGTGAAATCATTGGGGTGCGGATTGTACAGGAGTTAAATCATTGGGGTGTGGATTGTACAGGAGTGAAATCATTGGGGTGCAGATTGTACAGGAGTGAAATCATCGAGGTGCAAATTGTACAGGAGTGAAATCATTGGGGTGCAGATTGTACAGGAGTAAAATCATTAGGATGCAGATTGTACAGGAGTGGAATCTTTAGGGTGCAGATTGTACAAGAGTTAAATCATTGGGGTGCAGATTGAACAGGAGTAAAATCATTAGGATGCAGATTGTACAGGAGTGAAATCTTTAGGGTGCAGATTGTACAAGAGTGAAATCATTGGGGTGCAGATTGTACAGGAGTGAAATCATTGGGATGCAGATTGTACAGGAGTGAAATCATGGATGTGCAGATTGTACAGGAGTGAAATAATGGAAGTGCAGATTGTACAGGAGTGAAATCATTTGGGTGCAGATAGTACATGAGTGAAATCATTGGGGTGCAGATTGTACAGGAGTGAAATCATTGGGGTGTGGATTGTACAGGAGTGAAATCATTGGGGTGTGGATTGTACAGGAGTGAAATCTTTGGAGTGCGGATTGTACAGGAAATAAGTCATTGGGGTGTGGATTGTACAGGTGTGAAATCATTGGAGTGCGGATTGTACAGGAGTTAAATCATTAGGGTGCAGATTGTACAGGAGTAGAATCATTGGGGTGCAGGTTGTACAGGAGTGAAATCATTGGGGTGCGGGTTGTACAGAAGCGAAATCATTAGGGTGCAGATTTTACACAAGTGAAATCATTAGGGGTGCAGATTTTACTCAAGTGAAATCATTGGAGTGCGGATTGTACAAGAGTTAAATCATTGGGGTGTGGATTGTACAGGAGTGAAATCATTGGAGTGCGGAATGTACAGGAGTAAAATCATTGGGGTGCAGATTGTACAGAAGTTAAATCATTGGGGTGCAGATTGTACAGAAGTTAAATCATTGGGGTGTGGATTGTACGGGAGTGAAATCATTGGGGTGCAGATTGTACAGGAATGAAATCATTGGAGTGCGGATTGTACAGGAGTTAAATCATTGGGGTGTGGATTGTTCAGGTGTGAAATCATTGGAGTGCGGATTGTACAGGAGTTAAATCATTAGGGTGCAGATTGTACAGGAGTAGAATCATTGGGGTGCAGGTTGTACAGGAGTGAAATCATTGGGGTGCGGGTTGTACAGAAGCGAAATCTTTGGGGTGCGGATTGTACAGGAGTTACATCATTGGGGTGCAGATTGTACAGAAGTGAAATCATTAGGGTCAGATTGTAGCAGGAGTGAAATCATTGGGGTGCGGGTTGTACAGGAGTTTAATCATTAGGATGCGGGTTGTACAGGAGTTTAATCATTAGGATGCAAGTTGTACAGGAATGAAATCATTGGGGTGCAGATTGTACAGGAGTGAAATCATTGGGGTGTGGATTGTACAGGAGTGAAATCATTGGAGTGCGGAATGTACAGGAGTAAAATCATTGGGGTGCAGATTGTACAGAAGTTAAATCATTGGGGTGTGGATTGTACAGGAGTGAAATCATTGGAGTGCGGATTGTACAGGAGTTAAATCTTTGGGCTGTGGATTGTACAGGAGTGAAATCATTGGAGTGCAGATTGTACGGGAGTGAAATCATTGGGGTGCAGATTGTACAGGAATGAAATCATTGGAGTGCGGATTGTACAGGAGTTAAATCATTGGGGTGTGGATTGTTCAGGTGTGAAATCATTGGAGTGCGGATTGTACAGGAGTTAAATCATTAGGGTGCAGATTGTACAGGAGTAGAATCATTGGGGTGCAGGTTGTACAGGAGTTAAATCATTGGGGTGCAGGTTGTACAGGAGTGAAATCATTGGGGTGCGGGTTGTACAGAAGCGAAATCTTTGGGGTGCGGATTGTACAGGAGTTACATCATTGGGGTGCAGATTGTACAGGAGTGAAATCATTAGGGTCAGATTGTAGCAGGAGTGAAATCATTGGGGTGCGGGTTGTACAGGAGTTTAATCATTAGGATGCGGGTTGTACAGGAGTTTAATCATTAGGATGCGGGTTGTACAGGAATGAAATCATTGGAGTGCGGATTGTACAGGAGTTAAATCATTGGGGTGTGGATTGTTCAGGTGTGAAATCATTGGAGTGCGGATTGTACAGGAGGTAAATCATTAGGGTGCAGATTGTACAGGAGTAGAATCATTGGGGTGCAGGTTGTACAGGAGTTAAATCATTGGGGTGCAGGTTGCACAGGAGTGAAATCATTGGGGTGCGGGTTGTACAGAAGCGAAATCTTTGGGGTGCGGATTGTACAGGAGTTACATCATTGGGGTGCAGATTGTACAGGAGTGAAATCTTCGGGGTGCAGATTGTACAGGAGTGAAATCATTAGGGTCAGATTGTAGCAGGAGTGAAATCATTGGGGTGCGGGTTGTACAGGAGTTTAATCATTAGGATGCGGGTTGTACAGGAGTTTAATCATTAGGATGCGGGTTGTACAGGAATGAAATCATTAGGGTGCAGATTGTACAGGAGTGAAATTATTGGGATGCAAATTGTACAGGAGTGAAATTATTGGGGTGTAGATTGTACAGAAGTGAAATCATTGGAGTGCGGATTGTACAGGAGTTAAATCATTGGGGTGTGGATTGTACAGGAGTGAAATTATTGGGGTGCAGATTGTACAGAAGTGAAATCATTGGAGTGTGGATTGTACAGGAGTTAAATCATTGGGGTGTGGATTGTACAGGAGTGAAATTATTGGGGTGTAGATTGTACAGAAGTGAAATCATTGGAGTGCGGATTGTACAGGAGTGAAATCATCGAGGTGCAAATTGTACAGGAGTGAAATCATTGGGGTGCAGATTGTACAGGAGTGAAATCATTGGGGTGCAGATTGTACAGGAGTGAAATCATTGGAGTGCAGATTGTATAGGAATTAAATCATTGGGGTGTGGATTGTACAGGAGTGATATCATTGGGGTGCAGATTGTACAGGAATGAAATCATTTGGGTGCGGATTGTACAGGAGTGAAATCATTGGGGTGCGGATTGTACAGGAGTGAAATCATGGGGGTGCAGATTGTACAGGAGTTAAATCATTGGGGTGCAGATTGTACAGGACTGAAATCATTGGGATGCAGATTTCACAGGAGTGAAATCATTGGGGTGCGGATTGTACAGGAGTTAAATCATTGGGGTGTGGATTGTACAGGAGTGAAATCATTGGGGTGCAGATTGTACATGAGTGAAATCATTGGGGTGCAGATTGTACAGAACTGAAATCATTGGGATGCAGATTGTACAGGAGTGAAATCATCGAGGTGCAGATTGTACAGGAGTGAAATCATTGGGGTGCAGATTGTACAGGAGTAAAATCATTAGGATGCAGATTGTACAGGAGTGGAATCTTTAGGGTGCAGATTGTACAAGAGTGAAATCATTGGGGTGCAGATTGAACAGGAGTAAAATCATTAGGATGCAGATTGTACAGGAGTGAAATCTTTAGGGTGCAGATTGTACAAGAGTGAAATCATTGGGGTGCAGATTGTACAGGAGTGAAATCATTGGGATGCAGATTGTACAGGAGTGAAATCATGGATGTGCAGATTGTACAGGAGTGAAATAATGGAAGTGCAGATTGTACAGGAGTGAAATCATTTGGGTGCAGATAGTACATGAGTGAAATCATTGGGGTGCAGATTGTACAGGAGTGAAATCATTGGGATGCAGATTGTACAGGAGTGAAATCATGGATGTGCAGATTGTACAGGAGTGAAATCATTGGGGTGCGGATTGTATAGGAGTGATATCATTGGGGTACAGATTGTACTGGAGTGAAATCTTTGAGGTGCAGATTGTACAGGAGTGAAATCATTGGGGTGCAGATTGTACAGGAGTGATATCAGTGGGGTGCAGATTGTACTGGAGTGAAATCTTTGAGGTGCAGATTGTACAGGAGTGAAATCATTGGGGTGCGGATTGTACAGGAGTTAAATCATTGGGGTGTGGATTGTACAGGGGTGAAATTATTTGGGTGTTGATTGTACAGGAGCGAAATCATTGCAGTGCGGATTGTCAGGAGTGAAATCATTGGGGTATGGATTGTACAGGAGTGGAATCATTGGAGTGCAGATTGTACAGGAGTGAAATCATTGGGGTGCAGATTGTACAGGAGTTAAATCATTGGGGTGTGGATAGTACAGGAGTGAAATCATTGGGGTGTGGATTGTACAGGAGTGAAATCTTTGGAGTGCGGATTGTACAGGAAATAAGTCATTGGGGTGTGGATTGTACAGGAGTGAAATCTTTGGGGTTCGGATTGTACAGGAGTGAAATCATTGAGGTGCAGATTGTAGATTAGTGAATTCATTTGGGTGCAGATAGTACATGAGTGAAATCATTAGGGTGCAGATTGTACAGGAGTGAAATTATTGGGATGCAAATTGTACAGGAGTGAAATCATTGGGGTGCAGATTGTACAGAAGTGAAATCATTGGAGTGCGGATTGTACAGAAGTGAAATCATTGGGGTGTGGATTGTACAGGAGTGAAATCTTTGGGGTTCGGATTGTACAGGAGTGAAATCATTGAGGTGCAGATTGTACATTAGTGTATTCATTTGGGTGCAGATAGTACATGTGTGAAATCATCAGGGTGCAGATTATACAGGAGTGAAATTATTGGGATGCAAATTGTACAGGAGTGAAATCATTGGGATGCAAATTGTACAGGAGTGAAATCATTGGGGTGCAGATTGTACAGGAGTGAAATCATTGGGGTGCAGATTGTACAGGAGTTAAATCATTAGGGTGCAGGTTGTACAGGAGTGAAATCATTAGGGTGCAGATTGTACAGGAGTGAAATTATTGGGATGCAAATTGTACAGGAGTGAAATGATTGGGGTGTAGATTGTACAGGAGTTAAATCATTGGGGTGTGGATTGTACAGGAGTGAAATTATTGGGGTGCAGATTGTACAGAAGTGAAATCATTGGAGTGTGGATTGTACAGGAGTTAAATCATTGGGGTGTGGATTGTACAGGAGTGAAATTATTGGGGTGTAGATTGTACAGAAGTGAAATCATTGGAGTGCGGATTGTACAGGAGTGAAATCATCGAGTTGCAAATTGTACAGGAGTGAAATCATTGGGGTGCAGATTGTACAGGAGTGAAATCATTGGGGTGCAGATTGTAAAGGAGTGAAATCATTGAGGTGCAGATTGTACAGGAGTGAAATAATTTGGGTGCAGATTGTACAGGAGTGAAATAATTTGGGTGCAGATAGTACATGAGTGAAATCATTAGGGTGCAGATTGTACAGGAGTGAAATCATTGGGGTGCAGATTGTACAGGAGTGAAATCATTGGAGTGCAGATTGTACAGGATTTAAATCATTGGGGTGTGGATTGTACAGGAGTGAAATTATTGGGGTGCAGATTGTACAGGAGTGAAATCATTGGAGTGCAGATTGTATAGGAATTAAATCATTGGGGTGTGGATTGTACAGGAGTGAAATCATTTGAGTGCTGATTGCACAGGAGTTAAATCATTGGGATGCATATTGTACAAGAGTGATATCATTGGGGTGCAGATTGTACAGGAATGAAATCATTGGGGTGCGGATTGTACAGGAGTGAAATCATTGGGGTGCGGATTGTACAGGAGTGAAATCATGGGGGTGCAGATTGTACAGGAGTTAAATCATTGGGGTGCAGATTGTACAGGACTGAAATCATTGGGATGCAGATTTCACAGGAGTGAAATCATTGGGTGCGGATTGTACAGGAGTGAAATCATTGGGGTGTGGATTGTACAGGAGTGAAATCATTGGGGTGCAGATTGTACATGAGTGAAATCATTGGGGTGCAGATTGTACAGAAGTGAAATCATTGGGATGCAGATTGTACAGGAGTGAAATCATCGAGGTGCAAATTGTACAGGAGTGAAATCATTGGGGTGCAGATTGTACAGGAGTAAAATCATTAGGATGCAGATTGTACAGGAGAGAAATATTTAAGGGTGCAGATTGTACAAGAGTGAAATCATTGGGGTGCAGATTGAACAGGAGTAAAATCATTAGGATGCAGATTGTACAGGAGTGAAATCTTTAGGGTGCAGATTGTACAAGAGTGAAATCATTGGGGTGCAGATTGTACAGGAGTGAAATCATTGGGATGCAGATTGTACAGGAGTGAAATCATCGAGGTGCAAATTGTACAGGAGTGAAATCATTGGGGTGCAGATTGTACAGGAGTAAAATCATTAGGATGCAGATTGTACAGGAGTGGAATCTTTAGGGTGCAGATTGTACAAGAGTGAAATCATTGGGGTGCAGATTGAACAGGAGTAAAATCATTGGGGTGCAGATTGTACAGGAGTGAAATCATTGGGATGCAGATAGTACAGGAGTGAAATCATGGATGTGCAGATTGTACAGGAGTGAAATAATGGAAGTGCAGATTGTACAGGAGTGAAATCATTTGGGTGCAGATAGTACATGAGTGAAATCATTGGGGTGCAGATTGTACAGGAGTGAAATCATTGGGATGCAGATTGTACAGGAGTGAAATCATGGATGTGCAGATTGTACAGGAGTGAAATCATTGGGGTGCGGATTGTACAGGAGTGATATCATTGGGGTACAGATTGTACTGGAGTGAAATCTTTGAGGTGCAGATTGTACAGGAGTGAAATCATTGGGGTGCAGATTGTACAGGAGTGATATCAGTGGGGTGCAGATTGTACTGGAGTGAAATCTTTGAGGTGCAGATTGTACAGGAGTGAAATCATTGGGGTGCGGATTGTATAGGAGTTAAATCATTGGGGTGTGGATTGTACAGGGGTGAAATTATTTGGGTGTTGATTGTACAGGAGCGAAATCATTGCAGTGCGGATTGTCAGGAGTGAAATCATTGGGGTATGGATTGTACAGGAGTGGAATCATTGGAGTGCAGATTGTACAGGAGTGAAATCATTGGGGTGCAGATTGTACAGGAGTTAAATCATTGGGGTGTGGATAGTACAGGAGTGAAATCATTGGGGTGTGGATTGTACAGGAGTGAAATCTTTGGAGTGCGGATTGTACAGGAAATAAGTCATTGGGGTGTGGATTGTACAGGAGTGAAATCTTTGGGGTTCGGATTGTACAGGAGTGAAATCATTGAGGTGCAGATTGTTGATTAGTGAATTCATTTGGGTGCAGATAGTACATGAGTGAAATCATTAGGGTGCAGATTGTACAGGAGTGAAATTATTGGGATGCAAATTGAACAGGAGTGAAATCATTGGGGTGCAGATTGTACAGAAGTGAAATCATTGGAGTGCGGATTGTACAGAAGTGAAATCATTGGGGTTTGGATTGTACAGGAGTGAAATCTTTGGGGTTCGGATTGTACAGGAGTGAAATCATTGAGGTGCAGATTGTACATTAG